>OY734951.1:15945356-16330356 GCA_963457585.1 Spergularia bocconei
AGGGGGTCTACTCTATTTATCATGGCCATCTAATCCCTTGATTGCGTCTCCTACAAACTCAACAATCCCTTCAAAAGTTCCCAATTTCGACCGTGTTCTGTATAATAAACCTTTGTCCCTCTTAGAAAGCACCTATTATCTTATTGCACCAAAACAACGAGAAGATTTACTATGGAGGCCATGGATTACTAAAGTTGACAAGGTCGACACCACGACATGGAGGGTTCTTCAGCCCACGCTCGATGTCAACAAACTTATCGAACCTTTACCTACTGTTTTGGGAGAATTAGGCAAACCCTCGAGCTACCTAATCAAGGAACTAGCAAAATCGTACACTCTGAAGGACGATGATGATCGAAACTTACTCTCAGATATGAAAGCTCATAAAGTCCTCCCTTTGTTCGATCAAGGTGATCACGTACAATTATTGGCTCTTAAATGGGATGGAACTCTAGCTCTTTTGAAACAAGGCCATGAAAGCTGGTCGATCGAATATAATTCCTGATCATGGTGATGGAGTCTTTGTAGATATTGCTGCTCACCAAGGCCGATTTTACGCAACAGATAGCGATGAAGGATTGTATATAATCGATGGTAACAAAGCCATGTTAATAACAAAAGCGTCCGATCACGCAATATTTGACAACAACCTCGAGGAGTACGATGAACTGTATGGTGGAAGGTTGTCGATGGTGGAGTATGATGGGCAACTTTGTTTGTTTAAGTTTATCCATTGTTCCTGTGGTAAGAAAGCCATATTGGCGCATAGAACATCAGGCGGCAACGACGAACTACAAACATGGGATGTAGTAAAGAGCGTAAGGAACAAGATACTTTTCAAGATCAATGAGGTTAGTTTTACGTTGCCTGCACATCTACTAGACCGTAAGTTCCAAGGAGACTGGATTTGCTATTGCGACGATGCTTGTGAGCAGCGACACGCTAGCTTGGGTGCCCTTCATATATATGGATCACCTTCTATGGCTGAATTTGAGCAAGGCATTCTGCCATTGGAGCGTTTGTTCTATGATATACTTGGCCATTGCTTCGAAAAGTGCAACCTCGTCAAAGACACCAACATCGACGATAATGATACCGTCAAAGAACTCAACGAGTGGCAGGATGTAGGCAAAAATTTTCGCTGGTTGCCAAATGATGAGTATATTTCACTCTTCTTTCCACCACCACCTTGGATTCAGTACTACTGCCTTGATCCTAACCAAGGTTATCCTCCAATTCGATTTGATAAGTGCTACTTACCTAAACATCAGTTTGATAGGTGATTTCCGTATCGCGCGCTTTTATATGGTAAGACGTTTGTTTCACTATTTGCATTAAGATTATGAAATTTAACCTCTAAATCATTTTTCTTTTTTGTGTGTGCTGTGAGTCTTATGAAATGGAGTAACCTTTCTAAGTTGTAAGTCGATCATATCGATGCATTATTCAAGTCGTAAAGTTACATTGTTTAGAAAAAGAAAAAAAAAATTTGGAGGTAGTATGTAGTAATGTAGTACAGTATTAAATATCACCTTATCCCATACAATATGTGCGAAACCTAAGGTTAAACATCGGTCCAAGACCTTGAAGCGCAGAGCTTTGTAAAAGTTGTGTGGCTAGACAGAGCAAAACCAAGTCCTTATGACCAGTTCAATTCAGTCAGCTTTCTTTAGCTTGGTTCTGGTGGTTGCTCATAAAACGAATGTGCATGGTACCAGCTTTGCCCTTTTGGAATTAAGCTTAATTTAGCTACTTTGTACAATGCGAAGAAGCTAATTTTTTAATATACTGAATTGGAAGGCAAGTCAATAATGTTACGGATGAAATTCGAAACTGTAAGTATTTGTATAGAATACAATTATACTCACTCACCTTAAAGACTTTCGAAAGAGACTTTCCCACCATCTCATACACAAGGTAAAAGCGGCCTAAGGAAGTAGAGTAGCCCACCAATCGAATACGATTTTTATGGCGGATATGGCGCAACTTCAACTCATTATGCAATTCGATCGATCCAAATTTCAAAGTTGAATTATTATAATTGTCGTGAATTACGAGTGATTACACTGATTAGCTATATATGCGAACTAGAAGCTAGGACGTAAATAGTGATAAATGTATAATACCTCGAATTGATACCGAATATCGTTCGATTGTACGTGGTGGTACTGTGGTAGACGAGGATGTGAGACGACAATAGCCACATCCATTTCGTCAAGCAAAAACAAAATTGTTCGCAGGGATGCGTCCGGTATAGGTCGTCCTGAAATAATTGTTAGGATTTCCTAACAGCTTCCATGTTAAGAAATTCCTTAATGTCTTCGATCTTAAACTTCATTTTCGATTTGTTATCTTTCGTAGTTTACTGATACCGGTTTAAAATCACCTCCAAATCTCAGTTTATATATTTCGAAATTATTTCATGAAGAAATTAGAGATCGAAGATACACTTGTGTGATTAGGAATTATTCCATATAATTAATAAAAGTAGCATGTGTGAGAGAGGCATGTGTGAGAGAGAAGAAAAAGTTGAGGGAAAAAAAATTAATATCAAACTAATTAGTTATAGGAGCAAGCGAGTATCAGGCAGAGAAAAAAAAAAGACTAAAATAATCTTTCCATATTTTTATGAATAAGGAATTAGTTAGCAAGAGTAGGCTTGTATCACGGCAAAAAAATTTAAAGAATCTTTCCAACTTTTTTATTAAAAGAATATTAACATAATATATTTACCAAAAACCCTAATTCGATCTATATCTATATTCTATATGTAACATATATATCACACAACCCCCTAATAAAAATCACCACTCTCCACAGAAAATTACACCCATTAATCCATTAATAATGGTAACTGAGACGGAAATCAACCATCACTCTAGAGCAACAGTAAAGGTCGAAGCTTTACCCCAATACGCTAAGCATGACAGTAACATCAATGGTAACAATAACGTGGAAAAGTTCACCATTGATTTGAGGTACAAGAATTGCCGCAAAGAAGAAGACGGGCAGGTAAGAGAGCGTTCAACAACATTTACAATACCGAAAGAAACTCGTTTAAATTGGGACAACATAGAAGATGGAGATTTCGGTTGGATCGTGGAGGAGCAGTTTGAAAATCTCGACGTTGACGACTTTGCTAGAAATGCGGCTACTTTAGCCATTGTTGAGGCTTACTTTGAGATGATTGAGGAATATTGCAACAATGATGGTAATAATGTCGGTCCACGGCCAGTAGAAATGTTGGTTAACATCGAGGTCCATGATCTCGTTGAGGGTGTGAACTCGCACAATTGTTAGGCTTATCGTTTATAATGTAGTGACATTAAGTTGGGGAAGCCACAAAAATCTGATTTTTTTGTAAACTTACAATTCGATGTTGCTCAAATTTAGACATTTTGCTCCTGATCAAAAATTATTATTGTAGTTTGTTAATCGATCTAATTTGGGGAACACGCATATTTGATTTGCTTCTGCACTTGGGTCATATTGCTTCAAAACCAAAAAAATATTGCTTCAAAACCGTGAATTGTAACTTTCCATTTCCCCCAAATTTTGTTATATTGACCATAGTTTTCAGAATATGTGCAAGAGTTTTTCAACATTACTTTAGACACGCTAGGAGTTTTCCGTATAAATTCGAGGGACAATTTACCGTTTTGCAATCTTTTAAGCCCCTCCAATTAGCATATATTTTTTATGTGGCTGAATGATTTAATTAGTTATCACTTAATAGTACCTAGTGATATTGAGCAAGCCATGGTCCTCAATTACACTATTAAGAAGACACAAATTAAATTCGCAATTTACACTATGGTACGGTCCAAGGATTATAGTTTAGCCACTTTCTAGCATCCACTTGAACAAATATGAACCCAATTGAACACTATCTAACTCCAATGCATAAAATTAATTTGTATACAGTAAAACACAATTTTACTAACAATAAATAACGATAACATTTCACTATATCGATAAATTATTTCGACCAAAACATGAAATTTCTAGAAGCGTCAGAAAGTAAAAAATACGCACGCATCATCCCTCAAAATCCTCGAGTTGGGCACTTACTAGAATGATCCAAAATGTTCTACCAACATCTTGACATTTGTAACAAAGAAGCGCAAAAACATTCAAGAAGCTCCTAGAAATGTATCACCCCGAGACTCACTCACTCCCGCTCATCCCCTCTCTAGAAACTTCCTTCTTACGCTTATAAATTCATGTTTCCCCATCAATTCAAACCCATCAAAAACAAAAACAAAAAAAATCCACACAAACAATCACTCCAAAAAATCTTCAAAATTAATCCTCAAACAAGAAAGCGAAAGATGGATTTCCGACTAATGGGTTTCGACACACCAATCTTCAACACCATCCACCACCTCCTCGACGCAGACGACTTCACCGCGCCTTCCACAAACCAAAAACCCACTTCAGGCGCCGAGTCCTACGTGCGTGACGCGCGTGCCATGGCCCGGACAGCGGCCGATGTGAAGGAGCACCCGAATGCGTACCAGTTCATCATCGACATGCCGGGGCTGAAGAGCGCGGACATTAAAGTTCAGGTGGAAGATGACAATGTGTTGGTGATCAGCGGAGAGCGAAAGAGAGAAGACGAGAACAACAAAGAAGGGGTGAAGTATCTGAGAATGGAGAGGAGAATTGGTAAATTCATGAGGAAGTTTGCTCTGCCTGAAAATGCTAATATGGAAGCTATTAGTGCTGTTTGTCAAGATGGGGTTTTGACTGTTACTGTTGAGAAGTTACCACCTCCTCAGCCTAAGAAGCCTAAGACTATTGAAGTTAAGGTTGCGTAATCGTGAAGATGGTTTTCCGGGGAGAAGAATAGATGATCGTATGCTTTTGTTGGTGGTTTGTTTGTCGTGTCTCTGTTTTGTTCTGTTTTTTTTTTTTTTTTTTTTTTTTGTGTTTTTTATGCTTCTTAAGTTTTCTAGTGTGTCTATGTAATGTTATATGAAGGACTTATGGGATGAGTGTACGTTACGTTCTTCTCCCAAGTTAAGGACTAATTGTTGTTTTATGAATTGTGCAATGTCGGTCATTAATAATTTACTAGCCCATTCTGTCTCAATTTATTCAAGCAAAATTCTCCCTTAGTAGTGAGATTCAAAGACGGATTCTATGTTCTCCAAGGTCACATTTACAAAATTATTATGAGACGATTTAACATTAGAAATCATAAGTGTCAAGTACGCGAGTGTGCACAGAATTAAAACAATGAACTAAGGACTCAACACTATGGGACCTAGATTTTCTCTCCTATGTTTGCTGTGGACTTCAGTCTTCAATAAATGAAAAAACGAAACAATGCCAGCTCTGGTTCCTGATAGTTCTTCCTCAAAATTCGATACATCCGCGCAGCCAAAATCCGCAACATTTCTTTCCGTCCCTCGCGCTCATAAGTCATAACTAGGGCATACAAAATTTCTAATTAGCTAAATCCTCGTTCTGAATCTAACTTTTTTTTTCTAGGAGGCATCGGTACTTTGCTTCACTATGATTAGTTGCTCACATGTCGCAGCTCTGACATCGTTCCTAAACTCAACAACAGTCATTTGAGATTGTTTTTCTTCCGGGCATATTTCAAAACTGCGAGAGCATCCACATCTTTGATAACCTGGTGACCGGTAGAATTTCCATACGTTTTCGTTTCTTCAATACGCTTACTTGGTCCAATACAGATTTTGGGTTGCTGGTTGGAACTTGCTCTTGCTCCTTGGTCTTCCTCACAAACAACGCAATGAAAAAGCCTTCTTTGTCTTCGATAGGGTCCATCCGTAGCAAGTGTTCAGCTGTGAGGCACCAATGAACAACAATGAAGCCGACGGAAAAAGGAAAGATAACAAGGTATGAAAATGTTCAGCATCAACAAATATAAGTAACTTTTGTAAAACAAAACAAAACATAACCAAAAAAAAAAAAAAAAAATTAACTACTCTTTTCATCAGAATTTCTATGTTCACCCCATATTCGATTTAATCTAATTCAGTAGTTCCTCAATGCCTTCATAATGGTTAAAGCTAAACATTGTTAGTGACAGTCCCATAGCCTCTCCAAGGATTTCATCCTGAGACTCCTCAGTACATTTAATGGGAGACGGGGCACACTGAGCAGGTCGAACCTTGGGAATCCTTAACAAGACAAGGAGCAAGATGAGTTGGACTCCCTAAATGCAAAAGTAGTGCTAGATGACAGTTAAATGAGATCCTTCCTATAAACATGCGAATCTAAAGTTTTGAAAATAATCAACTAAGCGCTAAGAATAAAATGTAATTGCCTCGGGCAGCACGTACCGCCCTCAAAGACTGGCAACCCACGGCGAGGAAACTGGGGGAAAGGAGTTGAAAGCTGAAAACCATTCTTCAATGCCACAGGGAGGACAGATTTTATCACGTCTTCATTTTCTATTTGGTGGATGGAGCATGTACTATAAACAATCCTCTCAACAGACGGAACTGCAAGCAGAACAAGTATCCGGAAATTAGTCAGTCACATAGACAAACCAGATGATATTTACCAGGTTCGCTAAAGCTGTAATAATTTTAAGAATCTGCTGGTATGCTTACAAGACAAAGCATGCTCCAAAGCCATCTTCTGGAAGGCAGCAAGTCCTGTTAGCCTGATAATATCTGAACCGCCATTTTGATCTATAAAGTAATATCACCAAGAAACTGAATCATTAATATCACCAGGAAATTGAACCATTGATCAATATTCAATTCAACAGAAAGAAAGTATGAAAATAGATGAATCATCGACAAAAGAATCCTTTTTTATAGAAACCTTCTCAAGTAGACTGAAACTCTGATAGTCCTATGCTGAGAAACTAGTTTATAGCACAATGGAATGCATCCGATGACTTAAATGAATACTATCCTTGAAGAAATAAGGACCACGTGAAAGATGTGACGTACTTGTGTAGAACACTTCTAACAACCCAAAACTGCTAACAGAGTTCAAGTAATTTATGGTTGATTCAATAATCCAAACATAAGCTTTGGTTGTTCCTCAAGACATACAGCACGGAGACATGCACGATTAGGGGTACTATTTCATCATGGAATCCAAGGTTAGAGATAGTATCACCAAGATGCCAGGCAATTTCTAAGATGAGATCACATCAAGATCAGTATAACATGAGATTGTACAGGTCCCCTGGGATAATCTGACACCAGAGTCATTTTCATTAACGAAACATTTTGAAATAAAAGAAAAATAACTCAGATATGGCACCAAATCCACCAATATGGTACCAACATCCCACCGTGGTAGTGTTCACATAGACAATCGGCTCAGAGAAGTAAAACTGAAGTCAATTTTTCCACTGTCATAATAATCATATCTTTCATCTGAGTTGAATATATTATCACTTCACAATTCAGATCAACAACAAGGATCAAATTATCTTCAGATTATGTATTCCAAGTTAACCCCAATACCCGACCCTTCTCAACAAACAGCTTCTACTTCCCCAAGAATAGTGACAGCAGTAATTGACTTTTCTTGGTTAGGAAAAAGAATGAAAAACATTGTTTTGAGATCACTTACTTGTATGTGAGGGAAGCAAATGATCCAGTCTCTCAGCTGAAGTCCCTGATCCAGAGCAAGAGGGATCCAGGAGTATGGCACGAAGCTGCAATGCATAAGTGTTGGGTGAAGACATAAAGGTAAGATAATGATTGAATGGTTGCAAGAATTTAAAGCGATAAATAAGATAGCCAAACATGTCTTAATGATGAAAACCCAAAGAAGTCCAAGCATCTTAAATTAGTCAAAAGTAGTACTTTCAAATTGGATCTTCAGCGAAGCTATGATTACAAGCATATGCCTGAAACAGCTAAAGAAATGAGAACTAGCAAGCAATCACATTTGACTTTAAGAGGCATGAACTATTCTTAATGTTCAGAAATCTCCATTATAATTGTAAAGCAATTGCTTCTTAATAGGCCACATTACAATACAATTTGCGATTTGTCAACAACCAGCGAGTAAAAACTTTTACCTTTAAGTATGCTGGATCTTCTGGATTAGTGCTCAGGAAATCCTGATGATGAACCTCCACGTCTGTAAGCTGGGTCAAGGCAATAAACTAATAACAAAATGAGCATCTACATATGGATGTGGTATATCATATACATCCTACAGCTTTAACTTTCATTTCACGAGCATTGCTGATATACTCCTCCAAAAACAGCAAATAGGAGAGCTAATGACTACCAGAGAATGAGCACAGATAATGGAAGAGAGAGAAGGATACTAGTTGCCCCAGCCATTTTCACAGTGTTCTGGAGAAGTTTAACCCTATCAGCATTCAGTTCACATGCTACAATCTTCCCCTTGCCTCCCATGAGAGCAGCAAGATGTACAGTCTTGTTACCTGGAGCAGAGCATGCATCAAGGACCTTCAAAAGAAAGTGTTAGAAAAGAGATATGAATGAGGAGAATAGAGTTTCGCGCAGTATATCATCCCAGTAATAAGAAACACAGAGCATTTAATCATCCACCTCTCCTGATCCAATTGCCACCAGTGTCTTCTTTGAAGAGGACCAATAAAAAAATGCAATAACTCTTTCAAATTTGGACAATGTTCACTAGCCAGGGTTTGAAGCAGATTCATAATATATAGCCTAATACCTCAGCCATCCTATAGTGGATCTTATAACGTTTAATATTGTAACTACTGAGTTCTAGAACTGCATATTTTCATGGTTCTTATCCCCAATAATGGAAGACCACAAGTCTCATCAAGTTCTCACAGAAAAAAAGGCTTGAATAATACAGAACAATGACATATCTACCACATTATGCATATTAACTCTTGCATGCAAGGTCTGACATATCTTATATTGAGGGAACATAACCTGTGCAGGATAAATGAAATCATTTTCCCACCTCGCTCTGTTATTCGTGAGTTATATGAGGTTGTTAAAATGAGAGTTCGGAGGATTAAATGTAAGCTCAACAGTAAAAATGAGAGATAGCTGGAAAACATAGGTTTTAGCTAGTTTTACTTCTGGATTTCTGTAGTATGCGGCGGCTGGGCTATCTCCCAGTTTGTAATTTCTTAGCCTATCTTTTAGTCTACTTTAATGTTCACCGGGAAACAAAAAAAAAAAAAGAAAAAAAAAAAAGAATAATTGTTACAATAACCAATATGCCTAAAGATCAGAAACTCGATAGAGTTATCAAGACAAAATGTCTCCAAACACAAGGCTGGGTCTGTATCAAGGCTTTAATCCCAGCCAACAACATCAGATTTTAGGAAAACACAGCAGTCAAAATTGTTGACTACCCTTCTTTACTATAAGTCTATGACCAGATACACAGAAAGCAAAAAAGTAAAAGTTTTGCCGCAAAATTTCAGTTCCACGGACGAAGATTTAAAGCAAATTGTAGATGAGAAAATGGCTCACCTCCCAACCTGGCTGAGGCCCTAAGGCTACTGCAACCATGGAGCTTGCCTTGCCCTAGCAAAATTTAGTCAGATGAATAATTATAAATGAAGAGCCTTGTAAATCTAAAACCATTTGCTGAGTACAAAAGAATGCCATGAGATTGTGGAAGATAATTCGTACTTGTAGAAAGACGCTACCATTTGTAACTAAAGGATGATCATGCAAGTCAACATCCGGTGGAAGAACCAAAAGATCTGGAACCAAGTCATCCTTCTGGACCTATTCAATGAACAATTTAGCAAGCCACTACCATAACATGGATTGTATAAATCATCAAGGCTAGGAAAGAACATACTAAACCTAAACTGTAAGCCGTTATAATGCCTCAGATTTCAAGCATTTCTCATAATGGGCAATCCAAAAAAAAGAAAAAAAATTGGAGTCTCATAAAACTTACTGCACACTGCTTTTCAAATTCCTTGACAGCAGATTCGACATCAAGTTTCAAAGTATTCACACGGACATATCGAGGTTTGGTAACATCTGCAGAGGGGGAGAGTGTCAAAATCCTAATTCATGTGGAAATAAAAATTTTAGATGATACTTAGAAAGATGGAATTTATTCATTGCCATAACAAAGTTCATAGCTCAGAAGCGGCAAAATTCACTGACTATGACAAGCAGAACCATCACAGAAAAATAGTATCACTAATTCTATGAAATATTAGAGCATGCCATCACAGACAAGCATCACAAAAAAAAAAAAAAAGCCATCCGCTAGCTTAAGGTACCAATTCAAAAGATGAGACATACCTGGTGTCTGATACTCGGCGAGCAAGTCTTCAACTCTTTTAACCTTCTTTTTTACTAGTATCTTTGCCAAGGCCGACTGAAGAGAAGGTTTTCGTAGAGCTAGAAATTTCTCTGCAGTGCCACTTCCACATGATGAAATATCCTGGGGAGAAGCATGGACAGTCATGTTCTCAGAAAGTCACAACTAGATTTCAAAATGTTAAGCTCACATATTATCTATGAGCTGAAGGTGAACATACAGCATTTTTCATGAGCTTTAACAAAAGGTCTATGATCGGTTTGTAATTTCCTAGTCTTCCACAGTTCCACATACTGTATAGCTTATGCAACAGAAATTCTAAGATCTCAAAAAGAACACAGTAGTACAGGACCCCTAAAACCCAAGCAGGCACCCTGCCCATACTAAATTCAGACCTAATCTTTTGACCGTTATTAAAACCTCCGCCATCAAAGTTTCTTATCATTCCAGAAGTGGTAATCTCTCGACTCTCGAGTATTTATAATCATCCATCTTAACATAATCTTTAATCCGCAAGGGGAGAGGGAGAGTGTGTAGGAAAAGAAACTACTAAAAGATGAGCTACTGAACAAGACATGATGCCAAAACATGGTGGATAATTACCTGGCCGAAAAGAACGTCATAGGTTACTATATACATTAGTTCCTCTTGCCTCTACAAACAAAGACAAAAAAAACATCAATGATATACACACACTACATCCACATGAATGAGAAAATAATTGCATTCCTTCACCAGGCTGCAAACTTAAGTTACTGACTCATATACAGACAGGGCTATGAAATTATGACGGAAATGAGTACGTAATAGTAGAATTTACCTTCCACTTGCTATTTAGTACAGCAGCCGTATCCAAAATCTCCTTGATAAGAGAAAGATCTACAAACAACAAAACGCCAATTTAAGCCACTAGACCAATTTCAAAACAACTTAAGTTCCTTTATCCAAACACGGTAATTAACTTCAACCCTATATAACACCACGATTGCACACAGTATTTCACTAATTCTAATTGTCGAAAAACTTATAATCAGAATGTGTAAAGAGTTCTTAACAGACAAGATGTTTCCGGGCATTTAGCTTAAGCAAAGATCACGTTTCCAAGAAGACGGCCTTGCACTATGTTAAGACGATCTTCTAAGGTTCCTCCAAAAACGACTACAAAACCTCAATAGCTCGCCATTGTCTCACCACAACAACATCTAACCCAACCTTCTGCGAACCAATTATCGACAATGTCCAAAACTATACATACAATCCAACAGACCATTGCATTTTACCTTCCCTTCCCTTCCCTTCCCCATTGTCTATCAAAAGAAGCTATGCATAGAAAGTCACCGGCTCACCGCAGCTTAAACACGACTTCCTCGAAAATTCAATTAACACGAACATTGCGACAAACATTACTAAATAAGTAACAAAACTTCAATAAATTTCCAACATGACATTTCAATATTTCATACAAACAACTGAAATGTACACCTTAATTCATCTATTAATTAAAGAGATGAAAACAATGTTTTAAATTCTATCCAAACTTCTATGCAATTAGAATTCACTCTATTAACACTTCCAACAGTTAACAAACACAGTAAAAAATTGAAAACAGTAGTAAAAAAATTCACAAGGGGAAAAGGAGTGAGAGAGAGAAGAACAGACACTTGAGAGTTTGGCAGACGAGAGCGAAAGTAGCCTTTTTGTTGCGGACGGAAGGGCTGAAAACTAACGACTTAATAGAGGCGACGGCGCGGCGGCGGGCGTCGCCTTGGAGGACAGTGCGGAGGATTTTGGCGGCTTCTCTCCGCCCGAAGTAGGCTGACCTTTCGGCGTTGCTCATTCGTTCTTTCTGCGGCGGCGCCGCTTTTGAAGGCGCCGTACCCGGCGGCTTCTTGTCGTTTGTGTTTTTGGATGGTTTGGTTTTGCTTTTCCGGCGAACCATTGTTTCAGTCAGGTTTACGGCGGGAGAAATTGTGTTGGGTTCGTTATATTGTGTGAATGTGTGATTAGCGTGCTAAGTATGAGGGCATGAGGCTAGGTGCGCTGCTTTGGGTTATCGATTCCTTCCCTTTTCTTTCTCCTCTTTGGGGGAGTTGGAGCCCACAGTTGTTGTTCTGCTTAAGCGGATCCAGCAGTTCTCCAGGACGCAAGATATCGGTGCGCAGGCTGCAGCTCATATTTTTACTCGGATTGGTTTTTCCATAGCAAAGGGTGTGGGGGCTCAGATCGTATCTCGGCTCCCTTCCAACTTTTTGTAAATTACTATTGATTTTTAGTGATAATAATACCAATATAGTTTAAAAATAGGACCGGACATCAATAGGTTGCATCCAGTGTTTAATGGGTCAATGGGTTCGAACGGTTCGACCCTATCAAAAGATCGGATGACGTAATAATTGTAAAAATATAGAATCACTAAAATATTGCAAAAAATATTGAAATATATACATGAAAGGGTTTTAAACAGGTTAAAACGGGTTGAATTAGCCGGTTAAATCCGGTTCTCAAATGGTTCGTATAATTTAACCTGGGTTTTGGTCCGGTCAACCCGGTGTTGACCAGGTTTGACCACCCCCGTTTTTCAAGTCAATCGGACTGGACCACTAGGCTGTTCCGGGTTGAACCGGTTCGACAGGCCGGTCTAGTGTGGTTTTTAAAACACTGGTTTTACTAATGTTTGTACTCCCCCCTTCACTTCCAAATTACGATTAGACCCCACAATCAGGTCAAGAGAGGTTCACATATCGAATCAGGTTTAAATTTTGGGGAGTTAACATGCTTTTCGAGAATTTTGGGTCAAGTCGCATTTGTCTTGAGTGGATACGTTTTGGGAATAGGTAGATGTGTGCCTTGACTCTTGACACTCTTATCAGTTTGGTACTCGTGGTTGTGCTCGAGGAAGGAGATTGAAGGTCGAGTTATCACGAGATGGTTGTTTTGGTCGTGGAATCGTTATACTACATGGTTAGGAGACATGGCATGGTATCGTGATCTCGAGTTCAAATTCTAACATCTCCCTCCTCTATGAAATGACTATCAAGCAAAAGGTGGTATATTGACTAAGCCTCAACCATCTGAATTTAAACCGGATGACCCATTTGTTAGGTCAAAGCACAAGGTATATTGATTGGGCCTCTACCATCTTAATTTAATCTGTATGACCTGTTTGTTAGGACTAGATATCATATTTGTTATCTTCTCACACCAACCAAGCAAGATTGTCACAACAGAGTCTTTGACGTTGGGTTTCTCGAATCTGCTCAACTTTGCTAATCTACTTCAATTATTCCATAATATCTAAAATTGTTAATTGAATTAATGTGAGAAAGTATAAATCAAATTCTTATAATCAAATATTATAGATCCAAAGTTATGGATGTGTTAATGAACCAACTTAATCAAATGTCTAGTCTCATAGATAAGTAAAACACAATGGCTTCAGACCTTTAACATGCACATTCTCACTCAAACGCCTATTGTGGCATGAAGCATGGGTAATACACTAGTTCATGGATAACTTAGCTTTTAACTTGTGTAGGATTCGAATTTGAGACCACGCTAACAACAAGACTCACGTGCCCATCAATGCTCTATCTCAAAACCAATGGGCAATGACAGGAGTAAGCCCTTAGTTTAAATCCTAAGTTTTCAGTATGAGAGATTCACATATGTTATGAACGCAACAGTAGATATTTTTACAGCTCCCCGCGCATATGACATCCCTTATAATCAGACTCAAATGATATTTTGGAATCCTAGTAAGAAGACCAAATCAACAACTCCGGACAAGCAATGCATGTATTAACCAATTCAACCAAAAATTCAGTTGGTAACAAGAATTAGTTTATATCTTAACTGTTGAACGCTAAAATTAAGGACACTTATATGAAGTGTCAATCCTAAGAACACTTAATTTAGACTAACCGCGATGAACTAAATGCCATGAAATAAAAGTACTAAAATGCGAAGACAAAAGACGGGTTCTTACAAACTAAAGTAGTAACCATTAATTGAAAGAAAATGTCAGGTTTGCTAATGAACAGTCCAGGAAGAGATGGAATCAATTACCTCCATGCCTTCTATCTTCACCATGGAAAAGAAAAAGCTACACTAAAACATGAACTGCTCGCGCTACGGGGCGAGGCTACTTGATGTACACTAAAAAGAAAGAACTAAAAAGACTTTGATAAATGTTGTTGATGCTTGATTGTTGTTTTATGCTGCTCCTTGCTACGCTATTTATAGGATAAACCTTCTGGCGGTTACTTCAACTTCCCAAGCTTCTCCAAACGTGGGGAAGAATACTTGCTAGCGGTTGGCTTCTTCTTACTTCAACTGCTTCTCGTCCCTTGGCGCCATCTATTAAGTTTGAATAAATGGACTTTGTATGTCTGCTGTCGGCCCAGATTGAGTATTACATCTAGGTGGGCTTTTCCTTGTTTTCAGCCCATCGAGATTACTGGACTAAATCCTTCCATCGCTAAGACAAAATTATTTTTGTCATCAACAAATGCCCCCCTTTTTTGTGTTGCTGGGAGTTTGAAGCGACACGAAAAATGAATCTTATCTATCGTTGTCGATGGAGTTTGACTATCGTGAATCAAACTAATGATTTCAAGCGTTCGTTATCGCTGAATGGAGTAATTATAATTAAAAAAAAAAACATACTCGTTTCGTGAATACGTTTTGAATAAAATTCAATTAAACAATCTCATTTAATCTGAAATGAGATGAGTAAGTACAAGATCGACAAAATCCCACTAGATCTGAATGAGATTTTGATCCTCTAAGGAGGATATCTTTTCATAAACGAAGCCTTGTTTCACCAACTCGAATTTCTGTGGGCCAAATTTCCGCCATTCCTTCGTTATGAATGAAAGAATGTGACCAGACATGTACATAGCTCTCATTGGCTGGAGCGATGTAGGTAGTCCTTGGCTCCCCCTTTCTTTTCACCAGACTAAGCTTTGGTCGCGGCTTGAACTTGTTCGAGTACTTCTTGAACTGGAACACCTCGTCGCGCTCCTTCCCGTCTGCACTCTCATCTTCGAACTCGTCATCGCTGCACGCGCTCAGCCAGTAGGCGTTCTCGCCTTCCTTTGCATACTCGTCCCATGTTTGACAAGTACAGAAGTATATGATTCTCTTACCTCCATTCTCAATTCGCCCTCGGTACCAACCAGACCAATATGTGCGCTGGTAGTAAAACAGAGAATTCCGATAGACGAGATTCTCATCGGGCTTCAGGAAGTTTTGCGCCATGATCTTCCCCCATCTTTTACATGTGCCCATGACACTCATTCCATCCTCATACCCAAGTTTTGGGATGATGAATCTGGTCATCAAATCCTCACTTGAGAGGACTGCCAATCGGCTGTCATGGCCACCATCGAGAGACTCCATGCTCGGCAGTTCCCACTTCTTCAATTTGGGGAAGAATTTGTCCATGGTGGCTTGCCACTTTCTGGTTGCAGCAGCCTCTTCAACAAATTTCTTTTGATCATCCTCCATGATGTTGCACTGGAGGTGATGGTTGGGGCACTCTTCCCCATATGGTCCCAGATCTTCTTCTTTGTAAATATAGGGGAAGAATTCCAAAGTCTCTTCTCCAGTCTCTAGATCTTCTCTAAAAGCGAGTCGATACTGGTAGATATTGACGCGCCCCCAGAAATTAGTAACTGGTTTGTCGTAACCAGGGACATTTAAATCATTGGTTGCATAAACTGCCATTTTCGTTTGGAAGTTTACAGAGGAAGTGGAAGGGAGAAAAGAAACGCTTCAAATATTGCTGATATTCGAAGTGTCACTTATGATTTGTTCATCCGAACCCTTCTTTTTATATTAAAATTCCTTGGCGGTTTCTTTGCCATGAATTAATGACGTGTGGTAGTGGAGCGGTTTTATCTCGAAAAACTGCTTTTAAGGTGGTTAAATGAATTTATCATTATCTCACTCATGATTTCCAATGAACCTAGATTAATTACGACCTTCGGCTCATCAAATCATTAAAGACTGAGAATGCATTTTACTAAATGATTTTTAAATCTAGAAAATGCAAACTTAAATTGAATAATTTGATTCAATAAAAGTTTTTTCGAATTACAAAGCAAAATAAAAATAAGCGTACAATAATAAGAGGACTAATTATGCCGACCCCTTATATTCCTTACTTATCAGTAATTGCTCCCGCCATTCTAGAAAGACTGGCGCGCTGGGAAACGTGGGCATGAACTTCGATGATCGTGCATAGAAGCGATGGACCCCATTCCCGATACTCTCCCACTTCTCATCCTCCGCTGGAGCATACAACCACCACGCATGATTGTAGTTATCAGCCCTAGCTTTCCAGAGGTCGCAGGCGCAGAAATAGACTATTGGGGATCCGCCCAACTCTATTTCCTTGGTATACCACCCTTGCCAAAAGGTTCTGTGGTAGAAGCAGATTGAATTTCTATACGCCAGATCCTCATCTGGTTTCAGAAAATTCAAAGCCATAAGTTTCCCGAAAAACTTACAGACTGCCAAGAAGTTCATCCCATCTCTTCCGTCCAATTTGGGGATGATATGTTGGACCATGATGTTTTCATCGGTGAAGACATCATGTTTACTTGAAATGCAGCCCCGATCTGTAAACTTTAGCTCAGGCATCGGGTTTTCCAATTTACCATAATAGCGATAAACTGTCGCCTCCCACATTTCCAAAAACCTTGAGATTGCTTTAGATCTCCTTTTATCTTTTTCCAGCTTGTTACACCGGTGGGCGTGATTGAAACACTTGACTGGGTAACGGAAACCGGGCCTTGATTCCCCCATATGCACCTCATGAGTATAATCCAAGAGGCTTGATGGTTGGTTCTGCCATCTCGTTGGCCGAGGGAACCAAAGCTCTGAGTTTTTGACTGTTGGTTTGTCAAAATGTGGCAATTGGGTGTCCGGGTTTACACGGTGGTGATCCGTGAACAGGGGAGCCAAAGCCACAGGTTCCATGACTTGTTGATGGATTTTGTAATTACTTTGATTTTTCGGCAATCAAATTGTGAGATAATACTAAAACTTTTCAACTGAAAATTGGATTTCAGAATTAAGCTTAGGAATTGTATTTGGCTAGATCTAGGTTGAGTTCCCAGAAACGCGTGTTAAATTCTCGGGAAAGCAGGGTAATTTAATGTGAATTACCTTCCTAACCGTACACAATAAATAACTCAACAAGATGGAATTAATTGGATAACTCATCTTATTTATATTAAATGAACAAGTTTGATTACAAACATTTCGTCTTTGTAAATCAAACGTCACATGCAATTAAATCCTTAAACCAATCGTGGTACATTGGTAATTCTCTGACCCAATGCGCATATCGCGCTCTATTGAACCTTTGGGCATTCTCCCATTCTTGACACAAGCATCTGAACTTGATCAATTTTCCACCTTTATCATGTTCTCCCCTATATATCGCAGTATAGCTCGGCGCTACATACGTACATAGTTTGTTTGCATAATAAAGTTTTAAGTCAGGCCTTAGGAAGTTAGGCGCAATCCAAATGCCCCAAGCTTTGCAAACCGCCGCCGCGACAATTAGATTATTCCTATTTAATCTTGGAAAAATGTGTTCCAACATTAAATCCTCATCGGACAATGCTTTCATTGCCCCATGACTTGCCCTGCCGAATTCGACTATGCCCTTGGTAATCTGACCAAAACAGGCTTTCATTGTACTGGCCCATCGCTCTTCTAACTCGCGAGCGACTTCTTGTTTATCTGCCTCAGTTTCATCGTGCTGAAATTCATGATTAAAGCATGGTAAATCTGGTGCAGGCCAAGGGACCTTCTCCTTCAAGACATACCCTTTAATATTGACATTAAAGTAGTGGATATCTTGAATATAATCTGGATCATCATGAAACAGTTTGTATGTTTGCAAGATGTCCTCATCTTCCTCTTCCAACTTGCCATGTCGCCTGGTCAAAGTTGTTTGATACTTAAATTCCGTTTTGCGTTGACCAAAAGGAATTGATTTGAGAGCAAGATGATGAAAGAAAAGAGGATTCCTATCTGGGAAGACCTCCATAAGTTGTAATGAATTTGAATAGAATTCTCAAGTCTGTGAGAAACACAGAATAGCGCTGGGGCTTTAAAGGTTTGAATTTGTCAAAACCCTTAAATTCCGGATTCTGTTTATATTCAAATTTCTAATTTTAAGCAATTAAAAATTCGGTTTTAATCACTAAAAATTCATCAAGATAAAAGAAGACTTTATATTAAATTCATAATACAAAACACTTTTACATTAGAGTAGAATTAAATTACGATGCATATGAAAATAAAAGTTCCTAAGGCGATGGCCTTTTATAGTCACTATTATTCTCACTATCGTCAGCATCGGAGTAATATGGCTTCTCAGCGCGGTCTGGCTTAAAGCGACAGTTTGCCTCTGGGAGGTCCCAATCAATGAAGGTCTGACTGTCGTCGGAGTCAGTTGCTTCACTGCTTGGACTGTTGTCGCTTGGAAGATTTTCTTCCGCAGCCTTCATCGCCATCTGTAAGGCCTGTTTCGTTGGCCAATCTTTTCTTGCCCAAGCCCGCTTGGCAATGGTGCCCCTGCCTCTCTTTATGTTGAGAGTAGAACGGGAGTGGCTTCCTGCCTTCTTTTTGCCTGAAGGAGCAGCCTTCCGTGGGCGGTTTGTCTTAGCAATGTTGTGAGCAATCGGAGCAAACGCCGACTCCGCCACCTCTTCCATCTTATCGTTGATATGGGGTGGTATCGCTTCCTTATCCTTTCTCCTCTTAGCGCTCACATCTGTTCCTTTCGTGACAGAGTTGAACTTCTTTGAAGACATCTTGATGGTTCGGATGTAATTTGAGAAGAGAAAGTATTTTTGGTGAGAAGTTTTTTTTTTTTTGTTGTGAAATATGCACAAGTCACTCCTCTATTTATAATTCCCAAGAGACTCATCGTGTTCTAGTGATGGGTCTTTTTAGAGGAAAACCAAAAGCCATTTTGCCTCGACCACGCATTTTCTTAACGGGTGAAAATGGACTTTGGAAACTGTAAGTAATGATGATTTTTCCTTAAACAAGATTCCCTTTAATTAAAGAGGAAAAAACCGCTTAAGTTCCCCTATCAGAGGAGAGAGAAACAAATCATCAGAAATGAAATTATAGATAATTTGTCTATAATAACAACTCTTAACCGTTCCAATTATTCAACGAATTTTAACCAAATTCGGGAAATAACTGTTTTGTCAAGACGGTGCCGTTTTGTCCTTGAAATTAGGTTATAAAAGGGGAACTGGGTTTCTCAATTGACAAACACCAAATTCTCAATTTTATTACATTCCTTCCTACATTCGAGTAAAAAGAAATTCCCTTCTTTCAATCAAACAAAAAATGAAGCAAAAGCCAGAAATTCAACTCAGCCTTCGTTGGCCTGATTCTTATACCGGGGGTGCTCGGAAACTTGTTGATACGATCAATAAATACCGGCAAACTTATTACCCGAATTACTTCTGGCACTATGGTTCTCCTACCGATAAGGAACCACTTCCGAGCGGGCAAATTGGCCCATGTTTTATCTGGAAGCGCGGAGTAACAAAAGACACTGACTCCGCTGAAATCAGAGAAGCATTAAACGACATAATGCACACTCCTGAATCACGACCTCTGGCGTACTGTGAAAAAGTACAGCCCTGCCGTCTTCCTAACGTGACCAAGCCAATCAAAGGATGGGTCAGTGTGTCACGAGCAGATGAATGGATGGAACGACTTTCCTCTTTTCATTCTCTTTGGGAAAAACAGAGGCTACTCCATTTCTTAAGGTTAGCATGCTATTCCCACATTCCATTCGATGGTTCATTTTCGACTGCTTTCCTGTATTTATGGGACCCCACCGCTAATTGTATTGTCACAAAAGCGGGCTATATGACTGTCACTCTGGTTGACATTGCCTGTATCACGGGTCTTTCCCCTAATGGAATTAGTGGAAAAGAACTGTCAACCGTAGAGTGTGTCCCAGCGGCAGAAAAACTTTATGTCGGGGCCAGTTCCATTTATGATGGAATGTTGAAGGCAAAAGCCTCTGGCCTGTCTTTCTCGACCTTGATTAGTGCGTATGCATCCTCCGAGGATGAAGTAACGCCAGAGGAAGTCGTACTCTTCCTCACCTTTGCCCTGAGTCGCTTGTTTATGTCGCGCTCCGGCAATGTTTCAAAAGCTTTCATGGTTTTGGCTGCAAACTTGTCTGTCGCAAAGCCAGAACCTCTTGCGCTAGGCCCTATGTTACTAGGATCTCTGTATAGATGCCTCTATCGCGGTCGTGCCCTATATCTAGGGGATGAGGATCCACAGGTGTCCCAAGGGTTACTCCCTCTATCAGGCCCATTGTGGCTCCTAACTTGTTGGGGAGTGATATACTTTTGTCATCTGCTGAACTTTTCATCAGATGTGTACATTGAAGACTGCTTCTGCTATGGCGATTTCGTCTTCCGCGCTGTCGATGACAAAATTGGTGTTCATACTCGACAGATCCTTGGATATTTAATGGGGGTGACTTCTTACGGGTACTCACTCCCTGTTGCCTGGAACCTATTCCTTTTGGCCAAACAACAAGAATTAAAAGAGGATCACTGGATCTATCGTGCCCTTCCTCTTTGGATGCAAAGCCTTGACATCACCCCTCTCGGGATTTTTATATCTTCTGAAGCAAGGAGTGCTTCTTTCGATGGCGGTTTCTGGTCTAGTGTCCTTCAAACAAAAGACCTATACGCCTTTGAACCTGGGTTCCTTGGGTATGAATTATACAACCCACAACTTGTTGCTCGTCAGTTTGGGCTGGTTCAAGGGTTAGCCGTCCCTTATTATCAAACTCAGAACAGGCCATGGTGGGACAGAAAAGTTTTCTCTGAGGACAGCATCCTCAAAAGCAAGACTGTGACAATGTCGTCTCTCGCACATCCAGAATCTTGGCGATGGCATGCCTATGAGACTGCACAATTCAAACTCTGGTGGCGCCACATGCCTTACATTCAAAACTCAATCCGTCTTCCTGCTCATATGCGGATCACTCTGACCCTCAACATGGAAGGTAAGTCTCTCGCCTTACTTTCGATAAGTTAATTTACTCTCTAACCATTTCGTGATTAGATGTTGACCTTAAATCTTGTTTTCAGAAACCCCAAACAAGCAGATAAGGTCGCTGGTGACTTCAACACAAGAAGAAGAAAAAGTCCCTGATAATTCTGACCAGGAGACTGATCTCGCTTCAGGCTCGGTCAATGATCTATCATTGGTGGTCTTTGAGGAGCCTGAAATATCCGTTCCCCAATTCGTTGAGGAATCTGATTTTGCAGTCGCTGAAGAACAAGCTTCATCGCGGCAGAAACCTTCAAAGAAGAAGAAAGAGGGTGTAGTGGTAAAGCCAGACGTCGATGGGTCTGACGATGACCAACCTTTATCAGCCTTTTTGGACAAGAAAGTGAAGACATCGCCTCCAACCACTCATCTTTCAATTGAACAACCTGCTGCTTCTGAAGCCTCAAAGCCCTCTCAGAGCAAGGGACACTTCAAGGCTGTCCACCCGAGCAGGTCCCTCAAGCAGAAGCAAAAAGCGTCAGGTTCGGCGAAGGTTGCCTCCAAACCTGCTTCAGGCAAGGGTTCAAAGAAAAGGGGACGAGAGACTGCTGAGTCTGCATCTGACTCCCCTCAGAATCCTCCCAAAAAGACAGCTATTTCTGAGCCATCTGAGGATAATCCAGTGGAGATGACAATCGAGACCACTGTTTCAGTACCATCTTCAATTGCAGCAGCGGAAGTGTCTCCTCATACTACAACTCCTCCTTCGCCGTCGCCAAAGGAGACTTCAAGTGCTGTTAGTCAGCCAATCGCTGAGGATCAACCAAGCAGCGCACCTGTCAGCCCTGATGTTATCGTGAATCAGGTATGACTTAACATCTTGGTATTCAATATTACTTTCAGATTCATCATTATTTACCAACTCTATTATTCTTTGTACATAATAGGTCCTTGGGGAAATAAATGAAGAAAATCCTCCTTCTCCGCCGAGAGAAGTAAGAGACAACATTGAAGACACAAGCAAACAAGTGTTTGAAACAGGTAATTTTCTTTGTATTTAAAAGAGCAAATTACTATTCCAAAATTATAAACTTCTGTAAATAACAAAAATTTACATTTGTATTGACAGAATCGCTGGAAACTCTATCCAATCAAATAGGGAGCCTTCTTGAAGAGAGTGCATCGCCCATTAATGAACAAGTTACAGTTCCTGATTGCCTTGCTGCGCTGAAGTCTGATCTTACATCTGAATCAGACGCTCTCGCATTGGTTGATTTTTTGAATCAACTGCAAGGGAAAGATGAAGTAGTCTGGCGCTCTCTGGTCTCTCTGTTGCAGACAGAGGTAGTTGGGAAACAACAACGGTTGGTTGCTCTCCAACAACAGGCTGATCAAATGGGTACTGTCTTGCCCCAACTGAAATCAACTCAAGACCAAGTATTGCCTCTTGTAGCTGATGTCGCAGCCAAGAAACAAACCGATGCAGAGATCAAGGCAAGGCTTCTCAACATCCAACAGCAAATGGACCAGATAGAGGCTGAGAAACAATCCCTGAACCAACAGCTGTCCACAAATCAGACTGAACTTAGTCAACTTGAAGTGCAGACAGAGACTACTCGAAAGAATGTGAAAGAGTTGCTGACTCAAGCACAAAACCTTCAACAAATCAAGAAAGAGATCCACGGTGTACGCAGGGCTATGCTCATCGCGCTAGGTTTGGTTGCTCAAACCTTTCACATGACAACAACAACTGCTCTACCATGAAGCTGTGGGCTCCTCTGGAACCTCGAAGAATTGTTCTTCATAGGACTCTAGAGTACTTTTGTTCAGTTCATGCCCCAACTCTAACTCTCTCTTTTGTTCTTGTAAACTATCATATAATTGAATATGTAGTTTTTTGAATTCTGGACCATGTTGCTCCCATATCGATGGGTGAAACTTCTTAAGATATTTTGCATTCAAAGACCTAGTTGAGACCTTCCCTTTTCTCGAAACCAGAATGTATGAATTTCCAAGACATTCTTTATGGATCTTAAAAGGACCTGCCCACTTAGGTGTGAATTTACCCCAAACTGGATCCTTGTGACCAGAAGGTAAAATCATCTTCCACACCAAGTCTCCCTTATGAAAAGACTTAGCACGAACCCTTTTGTTGTAGGCTTCCGCCACTCTGAGTTTTTGCAACCTCATTCTTTGTGCGGCTTCAAACTTAGTTTCTTCAGTATCTAGATGTTCGATACTCATCGCCTCCACGTACTCTTTTCCGAAGAGCTCTGATTGTTTGGCAATCCTTGCTGATTGTACAACAACTTCTGCCGGAATCACTGGGTCGTGACCATAAACTAACTCAAAAGGCGAGATGCCAGTTGCATCTCGTTTTGACGCCCGATATGCCCACAGAGCGTATCGCAGCTTCTCATGCCACCTCCTAGGATTCAACTCAATCATTTTCCGGAGGCCGGCAATAATAATTTTATTCGTAGACTCGGCTTGACCATTTGACTGTGCGTAATATGGAGTAGAGTGTATGACTTTAACTCCGAATTTGGCCAAGAATTCCACATATGGGTCACTGCTGAAAATACTCGCATTATCAACAGTAATAGATTCAGGAATTCCAAATCTTACGAAGATTTTTTCTTCCAAGAATTCTAAGACCGCTTTTGTATCGAGCTTCTTAAAAGGCTCGGCCTCAACCCATTTGGTAAAATAATCTGTAATTACCAACAAGAATTTGTGATTCTTGGATGAGTTGGGTTTAATTTCTCCGATTGCGTCCATTGCCCAACCACGGAAAGGCCAAGGCTTCAAGACACATTTCATCGGTGTTGCAGGCGCTGAGACAATGGGCCCATATTTTTGGCATTTCTCACACCCTTTCGCATATTTAATGCAATCTTTTCTTATTGAAGGCCAATAGAAACCCGCTTTATGTAATGCCCATCGCATTTTTAAGCCATTTTGATGAGCGCCACATAAACCATCATGGATTTCGGCCATCGCGGTTAATGCTTCTCCCGCGTCTACACATCTCAGGATTTGGCCATCAACATCTTTCCTAAAGAGTTCGTTCCCTACAAGGAAATAGTTATTAGCCGCCATTCTGACCCTGAAAGGTACTTCCCTATTATACGGATCCTTGAGATATTCGACTATCTCATCTCTCCAATCTACATCAGAGCTAAGAATGTCAATGCTATTGATGGCATTGATGGGATCATTCTCACTCCATTCATCGAAATTTTTCAATGGATGTAGAGTTCTTCTCAAAAGAGTTACTGAATCATCCGGCGTTACGGCCATCTCTTTTGATGATGCAAATCCGGCTAACTCATCCGCAATGTGATTAATATCGCGGGGAATATGGTGGAACTCAACTTTCTTGAAAGTACTCACCAAATTCCTTACTTTGTGAGTGCCATATAATGCTACTAAGGCATTACATTTATACTCTCCCATTACTTGGTTTATGACCAATTGAGAATCACCAAATACGCGGACTTTCTCGACTCCCATATCTTGGAGAATTTCGAGTCCGATAATCAAAGCCTCGTATTCTGCTCGATTATTAGTACATTCACCTTCCAAAGTTATGGCCAACTTTGTAGTGTGTTCCTCAGGATCAATGATTACGACCCCTGCCCCAACAGTTGTCCTGGTAGATGACCCATCGAAAAACAAAGTCCAAGAATCCTTAGGATCCTCGCAAACTTGCTCATCGCTTGGGTGCAACGCCAAGAAATCTGCTAGTCCTTGACCTTTAATTGCCTTTTGTGGCAAGTAAACAAGGTCAAATTGAAGCAAGTGGAGATGCCACTTACATAACCTTCCTTTCAGGAAAGGTTGGGAGAGAAGATACCGAAGCACATCTGTAGGTGACACCACTTCAATCTTAAAGGCCATGAAATAATGCACCAATTTAACAGACGCGTCGTAGAGACATAAACACCATTTTTCCGCCAGTGTATATCGCTTCTCTGTATTTTGTAAAATCCGACTCAAGTAGAACACTGCTTGCTCATGTCCCAATTCGTTTTCCTGGGTCAAGAGACTTGCAATGGAATCTTGAGTGACAGAAAGATAGATTCGTAAGGGCCTACCATTTTGTTTTGGTGGTAAGATAACAGGAGGAGACGCAAGTTGCTTTTTGATTTGGTCGAAAGCATCTTGATGTTCCTTTTCCCAAACAAATGAATCTTCCTTTTTCAATTTCAGAAGGGGTGAGAAAATTTTCGTTTTCCCGGCCAAATTGGCCATGAACCTCCTTACATAATTAATTTGCCCCAAGAATCTTTGTAATTCTTTCTTATTTGAGGGCGGCGCTGCAGCTAAAACAGCTTTAGCCTTATTTTGGTCAATCTCAATTCCTTTTTTATGAATGAGAAAACCAAGGAAATTTCCAGCTTTTACTCCAAATGCACATTTAAGTGGATTCATTTTCAAGCCGAATTCCCTCATCCTTTGAAGTGACTGTCTCACATGGTTTCGATGTGATTCCAAGTCATGTGATTTAATCAGCACGTCATCGATGTAAATCTCCATAGACTTCCCGATCATGTCTTTAAAGATCGCGTCCATGGTTCTTTGATAGGTTGCCCCTGCATTCTTTAATCCAAAAGGCATGGCAACCCATTCATAAATTCCCATTGATCCAGGGCATCGGAAGGCCGTTTTGTGGCAATCCTCCTCGGCTATCCTAAATTGATGATAGCCGGCATACCCGTCCAACGATGAGATATATTCGTATCTCGATGCGGCATCTATTAACATGTCCGCGACAGGCATTGGATATTGGTCTTTAGGAGTTGCTTTATTCAAGTCTCTGAAGTCTATGCAGACCCTGACTTTTCCATTCTTTTTAATGACGGGGACTATATTCGCAATCCAACGTGCATATTTAATTGGTCTTATGAAACCAGCCTTCAATAACTGCTCCACTTCCTCCTGGATTTTCGGCAGTAATTCAGGCGCCAACCGTCGAGGTTGTTGTGCAACTGGTTGAAAACCTGGCATAATCGGTAACCGATGTTCAACCACTTCTCTGCTTAAACCCGGCATTTCACTGTGGGACCAGGCAAAGCAATCTTTATACTCATGAAGAATTGCAATGAATTTGGCTTGCTCTTCTTCAGGAAGTAACTTACTAATATAAGTAATCCTTGGATTCTCTTTTGATCCGAGGTTCACTTCAAGTAATTCATCAGTTACGTTTTGTCTGATGTCATCACTCTTTGCCCATACTTTTTCCTCCTCTTCCTCTATTTCAAAGAAAGAATCATGGTCATCCGGTGTTTCTTCAACCGTCATAACATTAAAAGTAAGGCCAAACTTTTCCTGGTAATGAGACCAGAAAATTTCATCTATTGTTTCATCGTCAGCCAAATAAGGGTCTTCTTTACAATCATTAATATTAAAATCCATTAATAAATACAATGATTATTTCAGAACAAACAGAGCTAAAAACTAAACTCTGCATCCTTATCGCCACTGTCCAAGCCATTCAAATTGTATCGATGACTGAAACCGTGACCAAGGCTATTTACAATAGTAGATACTTCCCTAAATTCTGAGGGAGGGGACTCGTCCGTGAGTTCCCGTATCTTAATCTGATTCAACTTCAACCGACTCGTCTCAGCTTCAGTTAAATATTCCTGAGCAGGATGGCTTGCTTCATCCTCGCTCTCAACTACGTCCGTGTAGTCTTCATTTTCTATCGCCGATATTTCTTGTTCTATCTCATCAGCAAGATCAGGATATCGGTTTGTCCTGAACTTGTAATCTCTTCTGGCTCTTAGAGCAGACCTGGGAATTTCAAATTCAATTGTCAGAATTGTAAATTCTTTGTCGGCCTCAATTATTTCAAATTTCTTGCCGTTCCACAGGACTAATAATTGATGTAAAGACGATGCAATTGCATAATTACGATGCAACCAATCTCGTCCCAAAATGGCATTATAACCAGAATCACCATCAATTACAAAGAAAGCCATATAATTGACACAATCTCCGACTTGTGTCCTAACTTTAACAATGCCCTCAACTGCGTAGGGTTCACCGCTAAAACTAATAACGGTTGCATTAGTTTTCTTAATATCTTTCCTTGTCTTTCCTATTTTTAATAAAATTGACAAGGGAAGAATATTAACTGTTGCCCTAGTATCCACTAACACTTGGCTAATGAATTGGTCCTGGAACTTTGCGGTTATGTATAATGCCTTTTTATGATTCGTATCAAGATCAGGCCGTCTAAACAAAGCGTTTAGAATCTTTTGTGCGGTTGGGTCATCCAGACTATCGGCAGCTGGAGAAAAACCCTTACGCCTTTTAGGAAATGCTCGACCGTTTGTGGCTAGAGCAGGTCCCGTATCTGTATTTTGGGTATCGTCACCCATCGCGATTTTAGTATCGCTTTTGTTTCTTTTACTGAGCGCAAAGACTGAAAAATCTTCAGGCCAGGTTGCAGTATCTTTACGCGTACCTGCTTTTTCGGCTTGCTCTACCTCATCGGCCCAGGACTCCGTTCCTGACTTCTCGAATTCGGTAGTAAGCACCCTCTTAAAGGTTGACGGTAATGTGACTACATTACACTCCGGCGAGATTTCCCCAGGTTCAGGCTCGGACCCGAAATCTGAGAACTCCTCATCGCAGAGTAAATCATCGTCATCATTGACCTTGAGATCAAAATCATCACCGTCTGAATCTTGATCACCCTCCTTATCTCTGAATTGATTCTTATCTGGTATCGAGCCAACTGGATCTTCATGCAACATAACCCGTTGCAACTCTTCCATTTTCCGTTCAACACCTGCGCTATCCGTTTTTAGCAGCGCTTCTGTTTCAGCGGGAGATACCAAATCCAAATCTTGGACTGGCCTATCTGTCTCCATCGCCACGGGTCCTTCTTGAGGTTCCTTCTTTTGAGAAACTTCTTTCTTACCCTTTCCAAGGGAAACTTTGTTAACGGACAAAGCTTCCTCCTCTTTGCGCAACGGAGCAATTTGTGCTTCTTGCTGCTGCGCCATCAAAACATCCTTCCGAATTTTCAAGGCTTTTTCTTGCCTGCCTCTTCGGTAGTCATGTGAACCGCTTGTCAGATCAGACTTTGCTGATCCACTTGAGTCACTTCCTCTGGGAGTAGAGAAAGGAACAGGTGACCGATGTGATCCCCTTCCTCCTTTAAATGCTCCTCTTCCACCCCTGCCTCCTCTACCCTCCATTCGTGGAGTGCCAGGCCTGGGTGTTCCGAAGTACTCAAAACTTTCGTTGTTCATTCGTACTCGCTTGTTTGGTACCTTTTTGTATGCAGGTATCCATTTTGGATCATTTTCAATGACCCGAGTCCTAATCAATTCAAGGTGGAGTTGATCAGTACAGTTCGGACATAAATGGTGTTGCAATGTTTTCAACCCCTTTATGGCCTCTTCATGAAGAGGGTTATGTTCTAACGCCTCTTTATAAGTTTTCACTTCCGATGATTTGGTTGCATCGGACTGCTCTTGCTTCAGCGGAGAAGGCTTTGATTTTCCATCGCCTTTCTGCTTTTCTTCCTTGAGTGGAGCACGAATCTTGTCGAGATCCGCCTCTAACTCATTTAATCCCAGTGCCTTCAATTCTTTCTTGGTGATAGTAATGAATTTCTTTTCACACTTTCTCTTCACCAACCCCCTGAAAGAGACACAATCAGCAGTGGAATGAGCAGCTGTTATATGCCATCTGCACATTCCCTCCATTCCTTTTTCATCGACTTTTGGCAGGAATATGACACCATCATCGATCAACCGGTGCAATACTGTGATTGCCCGTTCTTCACGTTCATCATTCTCCTGGAAAGCCTGCAAATCATTTAAAGCAACCTGATCAACAGAAATCATATTGCAGACAACAAACTTTCCTTTTCTTTCTGTCTCATCGGCAAACAACAATTTGCCTTCATCGATAAGATCCTGAAAACAGTTTTTAGCGTGATCACATTCCCTAGTCCAGTGAGTAAAAGTATCATGCCAAACACAATATCTCCTATTCCCTATTTCCTCTAAGGACTTGACCACATGCCCTTCTCTGGGCTTAACAATACCCTCCTTAAGACAATATCGGACCATGTCATCAAGGCGGGCTATCTCAAAGGTGTACTTTCTTCTTTCCTTACTCTTGAAACTTCTTTTACTGAAAGTTTCTTTTCTTTTGAGAGCAGGACAGACGAGGGGTGTGTCGAACTTAACCACCTCTAAAGCATTGACCTCTACTTGCATGTTATTGTATGTTTCTTCGTCAATCTCCTCATCAAATTGTTCGCCAATCTGATCAGGCTCGACTTGTGCAACATGAGCATGATAAGCAGTTTTCTGTTTGCTACCATGTTCCTTATGATTAACCTCTTCTTTTAGCATTTTCTCATATTTGATTGCACATCGGGTCAGTTCTGGGAAATCAACAAAGGTATCGCCACCGAATTTCTTTCTGAATTCGAGTAACAATCCTTCTTGTGCCATTTGCACAAATTCATGTTCCGGGACTGACACTGGGCATCGCCCTTTAAGACTCTTAAAACGATTAAGATAGTCATTCACTGACTCTCTAGGCCTTTGCGTTATCCTAGCTAATTCACTCAGAGTAATTCCTGGATCCATTCTCAAGAAATGTTCCACGAATTTGTCCCTAAGGTTTTCCCAACTGAAGATTGAGTTAGGTGGTAAATTTATATACCAATTAAATGCATTTCCAGTTAACGAACTAGAAAACAACCTCAATTTCAAGTTCTCATTATCGGCGGCCTCGCGACATTGAGTCGTGAAGCGAACCAAATGTTCTGCAGCCGACATCTGATCATTACCCGAAAACAGGGTAAAATCAGGAATCTTAAACCCTCTCGGAAACGGGTTATTTCTATCAATATAGGCTGGATAAGGAGAATGGTCGAAACTCTTATTCTTATTCCTACCGACAGGAATACCCATTCTTTCCACTATCGCCTCAATCATACCCTCAAGCGCATTTTCCGCTTGTCGACCAACTCCAAAGTTGGGCGCAGCATGGTATTGATTTTGGTAATCTCCACCATAATTAGGTATGTTAGGTTCAGCGCTATAATGACCTGCAACATTATGCATTACAGGTGGCTGTTGACTTTGGAAATTATTATGCCCCGATCCTATACTATTATGAGTATAAGTCTCTGGGTTCTGATAAGGCATTCCAAATCCTCCCATAGAAACTCCTTGACCTCTCCCCGAGGCAGGATATCCATATTGCCCCGATGTTCCAAATGTGCTGTGAACCGGGATATGGTTAGGGTTAGCGTAATGTATCCCACTCGTAGGGACCGACGCCGTAAAACTTGTTTGGGTATTGTAACCCCCTAAACCAAAACTGTGTTGGTTATTTCCTGAATGTACTCCAACTGCCGGTATACCACCAGTTGTTGTATCATTGCTTATATGAGCAGGATCAACCCTATTCGATTGAGTGCCTGGGCCTGCTGACCAACCTGACCCAGCCTCCGCTCCCTGGCTCTCAGATCTCCTAGGCTCTCCCCTGTCTTCATTAAGTCCAAAACCTGGAGGAGGGTTTTGGCGTAATGAAGAAGTTTGCGGGTCACTATTAGGACCCCGAACCCCCTGTCCGGTAAGGACTGTCGCACTTGGTGGGTACCCTATCGGTCGGGCATCTACACCATGACTTCTTTCAGCGCCACTAGGTTCATCAGTCGTTATGGCTCTACTTCTAGTTTGGGCAATAGTTTGTCCCAAATCGAGGATCCTCTCAAGTTTTTCGTTTAATTGAGAGTGCCTCTGTAGCAATGGTTCAAGGCGACATACAACCTCTGTTGCAACACTTCTTGTGAGTGCGTCAAAGGTTGCATTGAAAGTTTCATTGATGTCAAGGATAATTCTATCAATTTGCCGTGATATTCCATCCCGAGCATCCTCATGTAAGCTCTGAGCAATCTGAGCAAAGGCCCGCGATGACTCTTGTGTCAACCGCTGAATCTGGGACTCAAGTTGCTTTCGTTCAACTTCTTGTCCATTTACCAACAAATCCTTAACAATTTTCACATATGTTTTGTGAAAAATAGTTAACTGGGTCTTAGACACTTTGCTAAGATCCAAATCTGCTAATAAACTTTCTTCTGCCTGACTACGGAGAGCCGGCGAAGTTTGGCCTTGTCCTTCAGAACTCGATGATGAGTTATCTGAACTTACATTGATAATGGGTGTATCGGTACCCATATTTTGGTTAGACGGCTCGGTCCGTCCACCCTGAGGAAGGGGAGTTTCATGCGAATTGTCTCGCTGAGAAGCAGACCTTGTCGTAGGCATTTCTTGCTTCTTGAAATTACAAGTCAGTCTGATGTCTGTACTTGATTTGATCAAAAGGTTTGTTCGGTTACGAAAGGTAAACAATTAGAATTCCGTCTAAGAATTATATCTTACCTCCCACTGTGGTCGCCAATTTGTTGAACGCTAAAATTAAGGACACTTATATGAAGTGTCAATCCTAAGAGCACTTAATTTAGACTGACCGCGATGAACTAAATGCCATGAAATAAAAGTACTAAAATGCGAAGACAAAAGACGGGTTCTTACAAACTAAAGTAGTAACCATTAATTGAAAGAAAATGTCAGGTTTGCTAATGAAGAGTCCAGGAAGAGATGGAATCAATTACCTCCATGCCTTCTATCTTCACCATGAAAAAGAAAAAGCTACACTAAAACATGAACTGCTCGCGCTACGGGGCGAGGCTACCCGATGTACACTAAAAAGAAAGAACTAAAAAGACTTTGATAAATGTTGTTGATGCTTGATTGTTGTTTTATGCTGCTCCTTGCTACGCTATTTATAGGATAAACCTTCTGGCGGTTACTTCAACTTCCCAAGCTTCTCCAAACGTGGGGAAGAATACTTGCTAGCGGTTGGCTTCTTCTTACTTCAACTGCTTCTCGTCCCTTGGCGCCATCTATTAAGTTTGAATAAATGGACTTTGTATGTCTGCTGTCGGCCCAGATTGAGTATTACATCTAGGTGGGCTTTTCCTTGTTTTCAGCCCATCGAGATTACTGGACTAAATCCTTCCATCGCTAAGACAAAATTATTTTTGTCATCAACATTAACCATATGTGAGACGCCATTTCAAACAAATTAATACTTCTGCCACGGTCTCACCTCAGTGATGCAGCAAATACTTTTCCTATTTTTACAAGTCTTGACCACGTACGGCTGCGCTTTTTGACAAATTAGTGTTCCATTTGACATTGTAGATTATTTATTCGAAATCGAACAACAACGTGGATCACTGAAATAGGTTAGTCATAAATTAGCATTTCATTATTATCATAATACAACTATCCGATTATGTATTACATATGAGTTTTAAGTACGTCCGAGTACAAAGTACTCGATTAAATTGACACAAAATTAATCAAAATAATTGGAAGTCAAGTTTGAGCTCTTAAAAAGTTAAAAAACAAAATGTTTAGTGTCCATAGCAAACAACCAACTACTCTCTCCTACCCACTAAGATGTCCCCCTTTCGTTTTCAGTTTTTGAGTAGCCACGTTCGGGGCTACTTCTAGACCAAATGAATCGTTAACTTATTGTAAAAATTAGTTCTTATTCTATTCTGCATTGCATTCTACCAAGACTACTTAAATTTAAGGTAAACGGGGCTTTCATTTGGTCTAGAAGTAGCCCCGAACATAGCTACTCAAAAACTGAAAACGAAAGGGGGACATCTTAGTGGGTAGGAGGGTGTATTATACAACACAAATTCGAATATCAAATAATAAAAAAATTCTTGATAAAAGAGGTCCTAAGTTATACTTTTTCGATTAAAAGCAGACAAAAATATTCTTTTGTTTTTTCTTAGAAAATCATGAAAATGAGATAACGTAGTGAGTGTTTGAGAAAATGATTGATGCAAAGAGACTAGAATTCAGGTAAATTGAAGTATTCACTTCATTTGGTCACACTTTCAAGCACAATTTAAGTCATTTTCACTCCCTAGTCCCTAGTAGTCATTGGTCAGTACAAGTCAAAAAGCTTTTTAATTAGGCCAACATTTTCATCTTCTAATGATATCTATTAACTTCTTCTTCAATTTCATTTGAACTCTGGATTTGATCTCAACTCTGAAACCCCACGAAACATCTACTCCAAACATCATAAAATGGGACAAAAGTATAAATTCCTTGGCCATGCATTAAGGGTGATATGAATTGGTGAATTAGTCCGATGACCATTTTAACAATATGAGAATTGGTACTACTAAATAAGCTGACACAACACGATATCATAACTTTTATGGAACACAAATAATGCATAGAAAGTAATCTAAAATGTCAGGGAAAATTTTAAATGTCGGAGTATATATTTTGTCATATGAAAAGTATAAAATTATTATAACGATAAAGAAAATAGCATACAAGCCATCTAACTGACATGTTCTTTTATGCCAATTAACAAATTGATCCAATGCACTTAACACATTGGCGTCTTTCGCCTTTCATCAGCGAAGATTTATCTTCTATCTTACTGACGAATGTGATCTAATTTCATATAGGCAACTAGAATTTGAAAACATTAGCCTTCTATAATATTTCCGGAAAATAGCAGTCCAAATTTACTAATATCCTCACGAAAATGAAAGTTGATTTGCTTTATAATGAAGCTAACAGATAGATACCTATCAGAGCTGAGATCATCAAACTCACGCACTAACTTGCAATTCCGGCACTAGCCTGAACCTGAAAAAGCACCACGCCTTTCTAATATGGGGCAGACAATAGTCCTCGTACTACAAGAGTACAAGCTACGGCACCGGAAATCATACTCCATTTTTGGTTTGCACAATCCGATTACACCAAATTCGTATCGGGTTAAACCGTAAATGCTGGAACATTATCACAGCCTTGAGAGATCACATTTTCTTTTGCACCATCCCTTGAATCCTAGTCTCGAGTCGTATAGAACCCCATACAACGGCAAAGTTCTACCTCATAGTTTCTTTTTACTTTTCGTGGACGGCAAGACTGTCCCTCGTAAGCTTTTTACTATGTTGCGCTTTTGAGACAAAATGAGTCTCGTACCAAATCAACCAAGTGATAATCGGATAGCATAATCAATAAGTTGACTTGTATTCCTCCCTTGGTGGACGGGTTGGTCCAAGCATATCCATAAAACAAAAGAAGTTAAAATAATTAAGCAGAAATTTCAAGCTGGGATTACTAAAACTAAACCAAAGTCTACTCTTGAGTCATACTTTTGCATGTTCCACCAAAGATCCTCACCTTCTTACATGCTTGTCCTATCACTTTCAAATCTTTTTTATTTCATTTTCTTTTTTACCATCATTTATACTCAAAACTTGCTCAAATTACCTTTCTGATTTGGCCACCTTTGCTAGTGAGAATCATCTATGAAGCTTCCCTAAATGTCATTGGAAAGTCCTAGGAAAGCTTCACCCACTCAAGCCCACAATTGTGATAGTATATGTATGATTGCTGCTGCTGCTGCTATTGTATAGCTATGACACTACACAACACTTCATTCTTTGCCCCATTCGCGTCACATCAGTTCCCGTCGTCTGCAATGAACAACCAATACAGCATGAGCCCAATGAAAACTACTACAAACACTTCCCTTGAGTCCTCAGGAAGTGATCACTATGTTGAGTGTTCAGATTTTGAGGTTTCAGATTTCTTCTCGTTCGAGCAGTGGGCAAATGAGCAAGATTCTGTAGGACTCGAACAGACTATGCAGAATTACGAGTATCCAGGAAATGAAGGGTATGATGTAGGAGGAACCAGTCACAACCAGAATGAGGGAGCCAATAGCAGTAAGCCCTTCATAAACTATCTGATTCTACTTTACGCAAATGACATGCTTCTTTATTAGTATATAAGTATGTGGATACATTAATTTGATTGCACAAACTAATTTCAAACTGATTTTTCTGATAGCGGGAGGCACTAGAAGTAGCAGGGACAAGAAGGAAAGGGTTGCATTCAGAATGAGATCAGAGATCGATGTAGTAGACGATGGCTATAAATGGAGAAAATATGGAAAGAAGATGGTCAAGAATAGCCCAAATCCAAGGTTTGTTAATATAGAAATCTGAAGTCTAAATCTAATCCTACACATAACATAACACACTACAAGTCTCATCATGAAGGTGTCCATTATCGAAACTCATTTGTTCTCTTACCTTTTTTTATGCCTAGCAGGAATTACTACAGGTGTTCCATAGATGGTTGTCCGGTGAAGAAGAGAGTCGAAAGAGATAGGGACGACAAAGGTTATGTAATAACAACATATGAAGGCAATCATAACCATCAAACCTCGCATTAATCAAGTTCAGGAAAGTTGCAACAGTACCTGATTAATTATATGCCGGATTAGTTGTGCTCAACTGCAATGATCTTCAGTTCCGATCCCCTCCTTGACTGAGTAATGGGCGGGAGCAGACGAGCAGGAACCAGCAGAAGCTTTTTCTTTATCACATTTTGTGTGTTTCAACTTTTGCCTGGTGACCTGAGGTCTGTAAATCCATGATCAGTAGCAAGGCATCAAAACAATAAACAGTAGTTAGTACTTGGTAGTTACCATAACTATGTCAATGCTGGAAACATACTGTTTCCTTCTTCTTTTGAGCTGCATTAGTATACAAACAGTTAAGCGGAAATTTCATAAGCTTTCTTTAATAAATGCTAAACCTTTTTAATTTCGCATCTGCTGTTGCATCACTTATCAATTATCATCATTGATTCATCAACATTCTAAAAAAGGATAAGAAAAATCAGATGCTGAAGAACACTTCACTGAACTGAGAGGTCCAGTACATAATACAGAAGTTACAGAAAAGTCAATCTTTTGAGCCGTAGCTCAGACGAAACCACAGATGTAAGGTTGTAGTACTAGTGCATGTCATAATCTCATTTCCCCGTCCAGGTACCTGTTTCAGTTTCCGTCCCTGACTCCATGCAACATACCAGAGTGTCAAAGCACAACACATGCACATTTATCAAGATACTATTTTGCTCGAAAGCAACTGTTGGTTTTATCATCAAACTCACGCCCATGAGTTATGTTATAAAGTTGATGCTAATCTCCAGCAAGATTTTGTGTGTGTGTGTGTGTGAAAGAAACCTGAGATGCAAAATGGTAATAGTGGCAATGAAATATTCTTTGCCTGCCCTTTACTTCATTCTCTTTTATGGGAAATCATTATGACCTCCCAGGTGACATCATCATGCTGATGCAGAATAGCAAGATATAGGCATCATCAACACAGTATGAAAAAGAGTTAAAAGGTAGATTAAATTTCATCCATACAAGTATACAACCACAGATATAATCAGACAAGAACATTTTGTTGACATTATCAGAGTGAAGTACAATGTTCTCATGTGGCTGCTATGATATTTTTACACCTCTGACATCAAAATTACTGTTATTGTCATGAAGTGCGCCTACACAGGAAACATTTAACTCTAATATCATACTTACAGAAGATTTGGAAGATATCTGCTATGTACTCCGGGGCCACGAAATTTCCGAGAACTAATATAGGACTGGAATTCAATTTGCTCATTGTTATTCAATAAGTATTTGCTCCATCCCTCAGCATCAAGGTTCATACCAGAAACGTCAAATTATTGTCAAGGAAAAATAATGTCAGGGTTTCGAGTGTGTAGGTCCCATGTTGAGAGCTGTGTGCCCCTTTTAACTCCTTGAATGGGGCAAGAGATGCTCCAGAGAAGGTTTCTGGTCCACGGTTTCCTTAACACTTGGGTCGACAATCGTAAAAGTGACCTTGACTTCGGAAAATGGGAATCACGTCTCATGGTCAGTCCACTGGCAATCAGCCACCGAGATCCTGACTGTAGTTGTCTCTTTGAGGCCCAGCTTTCTGTTTGATCAGATTCCAAATTCAATCCTGCAACATGAACTTCTCTCAATCTGAATTGAGGAACATCCATCCCAGATTCTAATTTTTCATCTATCTCATGCTCGGACCTTGATGTACTCTCATCAAAGCTCATACTCATAGGTCTGAAAAACACCCTCTCCATTTGAATTAGACCGAGCATAGGAGTACCAACTGGTTCATAGTTTCGAAGTGGATCTCTGAGCTGTATGATTACAGCTACAGTAAGGTTAGCTCCCAAAAGCCCACAATTCCCCCCTTCATCCTGTAGGTTCTCTTCTCCTGCTAACTTTCTATAAAGCAAACAGCTATAATCAGCATGATGGGCTCTCAGCAATTTCAATGTGCGGTCATCGGTATAATTTTCTTCACCAAACAATCCAGCATCCAGCCGTAACCACTCATCCAGTGAAATAGAAAGATCCAACAATTCATCAACGTAAGTGGCAGTTCCTTTGGCGCCTAATACGTTAGAAGATCCATCATATTTGTCAATCCTGTGTTTCAAGGTAGCATCAACTGCAGGTTTGACCCTAATGCTGGAAGGTGCATTCTCATCGGACATACCAGACTGGACTTTTAAGCCTTCTATTAAGAGGACTTCTAAATTGTCCAGTGCCAAAGTAGACAAATTTCTGATAGCTATATGCTCTGACCCAATGCCGTTCACTGTTGGACTTGAACCGACATTACTAGAATGTGGAACATCTGAAGATTCTTCTATTCTAATCTTGATATCAGACTCAAAATTGGCAGAGGATGGCCTGTGACAACATTAAAGTATATTAAGATATTAACCATTCACACAGCCGTTAACAGAATAACTATTTATGGAACGTAAAGCATTAAAAAGCAACTCACAAACCTTGGGAGCAATTCTGATTCATAAGTAGATTCCCACGCTAATTGCTGGATAATCTTTCCAGACAGGTCTTCCAAAGGCATCAAAGAATGCAACTTCTTGGACAACCTCTCAGTACCAACTGATGCCATAACCTGCAATGTCTCCATGGTATCAGAGCTCAACTCTGCTGGAAGCACAACTAATTTAGAAGCCTGAGTGACCAAGCTCCCATTATTTGCATTTCTGAAAAGGAGGGGGTTCATAGAACGCAAAAGACCTCCATTCTTTAGTTGAAGCAACGGCCCTAGGCCTTCTCCGAGGGGAGGCAGTCCAACTGGTTCTTCTAATTTTGAAGGACCAAAAACAGGACTCCCAAAACCACCAGCACTATAGTGTGGGGAACTCAGGAAGGCATCCTCGTTCAAACCCCATCGTTGCATCAGGGATTGAGTCTCCAAGCGTTCAAGAGATTCAGCATGCAACTTACTTCTTGATGCTTGATTTGCACTTTGATTCACATTCCCATTGATGGCAACTGATAGAACCACATTGTCAACAGTATAATCTGAAGAAGAGATACTTGGAGCAGTATAGTCAGATTCGGACTCATCTTCTTGCATATCAACTCCCAAAAACAAGCTTCCAGAACTCATCATGTCTTCTTCAAACTGTCTCAAAAGACTTTCTCTTGGAGACTCCAGAGTACTTGGGGTTGATGGACTACTTTCTTGCAACAGGTTAAGAAAGTCTTCTGCCACAGCTTTAGCAACATCATCTAAGCTCAATGATTTTAACAATCTACTTCCCTTATGCTTCACCTTAAACTCGCCAGAGAACAAATCCTCCGACGGGTCTAACTCTGCAGACTCTTCTGTGTCAAGAAGACTCTGTGTATCTATTAGTAAGTCAGTTAACTTGAACTCAGGAGACATCAAGTCTACAAATGATTCTATCACAGCAGACTCTTCTATATCCAGAATACTGTGTTTATCTATTAGCAAGTCATTTGCTACGGAACCAGAGACTTCGTTTTTGCCAGATTTTGCATCCTCATCTGAGGATATCCCTTCACCATCGAAGATCTTAGCTACATCAATCACTTCTACTGCAGAGATATCCAAATCCCCAGCAGTTGATACATTCAACTTTATCACCTCGTCAGGTGTCGTCTCTGACTCTATCCCCTTCTCTATCACTGTAAACTCACCATCATCGTGTTGTACACCACCCAAGTCCGTCCTAGATCGGGTCAATGAGTTTGGGGCTAATCTGAGAGACTCTAGATGATTAAAAACTTGATCAAGGTTTGCAGGTTTATCAATGCCCCCTTCTTCAAGCTTTCCGTAAAGCGTGTCAATCGAATTGGAGAAATCAAAACTATCTTTGCGCAAACCAAAATTTGTATCAACAGACTGATATGAATTAGAAGAACCATTAGCCATACTGTGAGGGACACTGCCTACCCGCCTAAGGCTGGCATTGCCCTTGTTGGACACACAGTCAGCAACAAAGCTCATTCTGCTCAATCCATTTTGTTCCAAGTTACGAACAAGGGGTAGTTTGATATTGCCTCCCAACTCAGTCAACTCATCCTTGGTCACCAAAAACCCGAAGCTAACATGCAATGTAGCACCTACAGCCCTCCCCACTAGCTTAAAACTTGTTGACCATTTCCCCGAGCATTTATCCTGCTCCAATTCCTCGAGCATAAGAGGAAGCAATCTCGTAAGATCAACCCAGTGCTTCCCAACATCAATTCCCTCTGCCCCAACAATCGATACACAAAGCAAGAAATGCTTAGGCTCATACTTCATAAAACTCCCATGCCCACTTTTGGCACCATAAACTGTACATTTATTCATCAATGTCTCCTCAAAATCAACCATTCCATTCGATACTCTCGATGGACGAGTCCTCACAACATTATCCTTCCTTTTCCAATGCACACTCATACAAAACCCCTCGAAATCCGAAGGCAAATTCTCTACATAATGAACATGACAAAAGAAATAACAAGGAAACTTCTTGTGCCTAATATGAGACAATGCCTTCAAGGGTTTCCAACCCCAAATTGAAGAAGGTTTATGCTCCTCCCTCAACAACTCATCATCACCATTAAAACCCGGTTTCGACCTCGATTTCAGATCATGAAAATGAGGGTTCTTTCCTGAATTTGTACTCAAACTAGATGAACTTTTCTGGGTTTTACTCTCCACATAAAGGGCATTGCTAATCTCTTCAATGTCACGCAACAATTCCCCATTACTTAAATCACTATTATTATCACTACCATCTAAATTCCCACAATCGAATTTCGACAGCATCATCTTTTCAAATTAACCACATAAAATCTACAGCAAAAAAATTAAACCTTTTCAAATCAAATCTTCACATAACTGCTCCTATTAGTAAATTCATATGATAAAGTTCCAAACTTTGAGCATATGAAACTGAGAAGAGATGAGCAAGACGCTTACATGAAGTGGGTATTCAGCATTTTTGTCCCTTGTTCTTGAAGCTTCACTGAGAAGTGAGAAGGATCTAATTTTACTAGCTTTTCTTTATTAGTTGAAGCAGAGAATGAGGGTTATTAATTATTATGCCATGTTTTCTAGGGATTATTATGTGCAGGAAATCGTGCTAATTGTTCGGAAATTGAGCACTAATTAATTAATTTAGGAGTCAAAGACGGGTAATACTGTAATAATGAAGGAGATTATAATTCTGTCTTCATTTTCTCATTTTCTGTTTGTTTTTGGAGGGATTGTGGAAGGTTTTAGCCTTTTAGGTAAGGTTGGTAGGGCGTAGGTGGTGAACCTCGTAAAGTTTTTAATATCAGATGATCAGTTCGGTGAAAGCTCGGTTTAAATTCGATAAAACGAAAATTGAGGTTACAATTGAAAGCGACAAGTTATATCAATCGATGTGATTTTGCTATGGGGACTACTAATAGTGAAGTTATCAAAGACTTAGTTTGACCCAGCTATATCCACCGCAATGATGGGCTCATGGACCCGTCCAAATCTTATACATTCGTGTGTAAAAGTGGGTTAGTGTGAGCGCCTGAGCGGTAAAGTGATTCTTGGTTGGAACAAGTGGTTCAAAATCCGATGTGAACTGAATCTCCAACAAAAGACATATAAGAAGATTGAATTGAATATTCGATTGTTGAATCCCGATCCAAACTACAAGAAAGTTGGAGCCAAACTTTCTATCCGAATTTCAAAAAACTTAATCCAAATTCAATTTTGTTATTTGGTTGAAATTGAACTAGCCAATTCGTGCTAGCCAAGGCGGCTTGTACAATCCCAAATATGTTTGTTGAGAGAATCCTATGAGCTATTTGAATTTTATGATTCAATTTAAGGCCAAAATTTAACAATTGTGAATGCGCATATTCAAAATTTATGAATTAAGTTGAACAGGGTATCTAAACAAAAACGGTGCCATTTGAGGCAAGGAGATCATTAACTTCGTCTAGCACGTGATTTTGGCCCGAAGAGGCTTTTTTCTAATTTCTTTGGTTTGATCTCTTCTCTTTTCATGTAATTACACTACCCCGGCCCACTCATTATCGCTTGCGTAGTTGGACTTTCTTAAAACTTGAATCCAAATAGTGAATAGAGAAGTCTTGGATGGATTGGACTTTGGAGGGAGTAAAATCATCTTTTAACGTCTATTTAAGATTAGCTTTACAAATTTATACAAATGGAAATAAATTATTAAAAATATTTGTTTGTTGTGAAGAATTAGAGTAGTGGGAGAAAAAAAAAAGTTTAAGATAATTCAATCCCACATGTGCATTAGCCCCTCAAATTTGATTTATATCATGGAGACATGGACTAATGGCTAAGAAGTACTAGTAGTAGAAAGGAACAACAAGTGTAACCATCAAGTTACGTGGCCTATCTATGACCGTTAGAGACCAACGTACTGATGAAGAGCAGAGAGGAATGGGGAGTGTCTTACTATAAATGAAAATAATCAAAGATAACACAAAAAGATATCAACTAGTCTACTGATGAAACACTGATCTACAAAGCTGTAGTACTAGTATATTTGGTAATAAATCTTCTCATTCAATTCATTATTGTCAAGAAATCGATCGTTACATTGTACTAGCATTTGCGCCTCATCGGAATTCAGAAACCAAAGAAGAGTCAGGATGGCGGGCATATTGCAAGTCCCATATGATGCAACGGTGAAGCTAATGCTGGGTTCTCTTGAAAGAAACCTGTTGCCTGATGCTGTCATTAGGAGGCTTACCCGCCTTCTCTTAGCCGCTCGCCTTCGCTCTGGTTACAAATCTTCCGCTGATGTCCAACTCTCTGATCTTCTTCAATTTGCTCATTGTAATTTCCTCAAATTCCTCATGTTTTTTTTTTTATGTTTGTCATAATTCTGCGTTTCTTAATAAAACGTGCATTCATATTCTGTGGAAAGTGTTGGTGATTGTGATAATGTTTTGGGATACCAGTATGTTAAATTAGACTCTAACTAGCATCCCCAGGTGGTCGATGGCCCTAGGGACGAATCTAGCCCCATAAATTCGGAATAACACTTAATTTTGAATTTGATGGTAATGAGGTTTTAGACTAAGGTTGCTGCGTATTTGCTTATTTTTGATGTTCACCTTCGCCTGACTGCGTAAACTGCTTGTAGATGTGAGTTAATTTGAGGTGCCCTTGGGGTTAGAACAACTTCTATGTTATGTAGAACTACACAGATTATGTGTTTAGACTCATCATCAGGGTGTACTTAACCATAACCTGTTTTTGCAGCTTTGAGAGAAATGCCAATAGCTATTCAGACTGACAAGGCAAAAGAGCAACACTATGAGCTCCCTACTTCCTTCTTCAAGCTTGTATTAGGAGAGCATTATAAGTACAGGTAAATGCGTTGTCATGATCTCGCCTTTTAAATGGTTTTTACATCCTAGACAGCATATTGTAACAGACTTGAGTTCGTCTAGAAGAACCATTGATCTTTCAGCTTGTTTATCCTGATGTACTAAACCAGTAGATAGATTATTCAGAACTTTTACTCTGCTGGATCCCCTGCTCGTACTGATACTACCATTTAAGAAAATTATACAAAAACCAGCATTGGTAGTGATTTGTTCTGAGAGTGGAATGTTTTGCCTTTTGGTTGCAGTTGCTGTTATTTTCCTGATAAGAAAACCAGCCTAGAAGATGCAGAGAAAGCAATGCTAGATTTATATTGTGAGAGGTCGGAGATAAAAGACGGCCATACTGTTCTTGATGTTGGATGTGGCTGGGGGTCACTCAGTTTGTACATTGCAAAAAAGTACAGTAACTGCAAGGTGACTGGTATTTGCAATTCGGTGACTCAGAAAGCGCATATTGAGGAGCAATGCAGGTGTGTGTATTGATCATAAACTATAATGTTACATTCTTCAGTCAAGAACATTATTACATAATCTGCCATATTCATAACGCGCAACTGTAGCCTTTTCTGTGGTGCTACAGCTGCTGGTTGGACGATAATCTAACAATCCAGATTTGTCAATACTTATACCGGAATGTGTTATTGTGGTTCAGGGAACTTCAGCTCCAAAATGTGGAGATCGTAGTCGCAGACATTAGTACATTTGAAATGGAGGGATCTTTTGATCGGATATTCTCCATTGAAATGTTTGAGGTATGCATCAGCTATCTATCTGACAAAATAAAACAACAGATTGTCTAGAGTGCTGCAAGATGTCATAACTACTGGTTTCTTTCACAGCATATGAAGAACTACCGAGATCTTCTGAAGAAGATATCGAACTGGATGAAACCTGAGGGCCTGTTATTTGTTCATTATTTCTGCCATAAAACCTTTGCCTACCACTTTGAGGTATTGTTTAGAGAGATCGGCTGGTACTGGGTTTGGTTCTGTGGCAAATTCGTGTCTTAGCTCATACTCTGAACTTGGTTATCATATGTAGGATGTTAATGAGGATGACTGGATCACTAGGTACTTCTTCACTGGCGGAACCATGCCAGCAGCAAACCTCCTCCTATATTTCCAGGTGAGTTTGCACAATCTCACTTTACATGACAGACTGTTTCAGAATGATTTCTTAAAATCTATGTGAAGAGCATTATATATGGAGCTGAGAATGCAGCAAACTTGTTTCAACTTTCAAGAGCTGTAAATAATCGCGAAAATTGCATTTGATGTCTCGATTCTAAGCACTTAGTGTATGTGATGGCAGGATGATGTCTCAATTGTGAATCACTGGCTTGTAAATGGAAAGCACTATGCACAAACAAGGTGAGTTTACAGCACCCTACTGGTTAGGACGTTTAGCTTGCAGTTTTATATATACAGCAAGTTTAACATCTGCCCATTTTACAGTGAAGAGTGGCTTAAACGGATGGACCGAAACATGGCTTCTATCAAGCCGATAATGGAGGCAACCTACGGCAAGGATTTGGCAGTGAAGTGGACAGTGTATTGGAGAACCTTCTTCATATCAGTAGCAGAGCTATTTGGGTATAACAATGGAGAAGAATGGATGGTAGCTCATTTCCTTTTCAAGAAGAAATGAGTTTATTCGCGTGGCTTGTCTTCTCGTTCAACCATCTTGCAGACTCATAACATGAACATCTGAACTCTCAGATCAAGCTGGCTGTTATGCTTACTCTGAATTAGATAAGTTTGTTCCTAGGAAAGTGTCATTTACTGTTCTAAACAGAGGTTTGTAACTCTTTGAATACGAGAAGTTTTTGTTAAAAATAAATGTAGAGCTTCCAAGTTTTATCAGAGAGCATTGAACAAACTATAATCATAGCTTGAGATATGACATCTATTAACCACAAGAAGCACCACCACCAGCCAGTATATTGCTGCTAGACAGAGTTTGATAAATCAAAACTCCGGTATGAGAAAGCTAGTGTTGTAAAGACTTCCCTAGTATCCCAAGCATTTAGAAGGGCAGCAGCAAGAAATTCAGTGTCGATGCAGAACACCAACTGCAAGTGATGCATTGTATTTCGTCCATCAGATTTCTTCTTCTACTATCAGTCACAGTCAATATAAAGCTAGAACTGATCCTGGATGCATAGATTGTAGGTACATATAAAAGTGCAAAGAAACATGACAATGCTGTTACTGAAGTCGGATAAACATGGCTAGGCAAGACTATGCTGATCTATATTGACAGTCTGAGGTCTTTAAAAGGAAGGTTTTAGGAAATGTACATAAGCTAATATAAAGGGTTCTAGGTTATAACTTCTGAAGCCTGGCATTGTTTGACATGCAGTTTTAACTTCGTTTGCTCGCTAATATATAACCACCAGTCCAGGACACCCGTTGCCTTTTGGTAAAAATGGAAATTTCTTAGATCAAATATCCACAGATTAGCAACATAGGTGTGCCTTTGTGACAAGTTTTGTTAAGCTCTCAACCTATGTCCACAGACCCCATAGGAACCAAAAGTACGCTGATAGATATGTTCTTTGTCGCAAGAACTGCAAGAAACTCATGTTTCATAAGCAAGACAAGAAGGAAAGCAGGACTCGAGGTTTACTCTCATCTTCCGGACCAGAACTCGAACTCGTTAACAACTTTAATCAGTTGACAAAAAAAAAAAAAAAACTTCATATGCTGAGGAGGCCGGAAGAGACCACGGCATACAGCTGGACTGAAACCCACAAGTCTATGAAACTCTAAGCGAACACGCAACTCAAGCTCTAACCGGCAATGAACAACAACTAAGAGGAGTGGAAAGTTGTTTCCTAAACTCACTAGCCAGCAAAACCCATGACTTCTATATGGCTGATTGACTGCTACTTCCTAAAGCATAAACTATGAGCTCAGTTCACTATACACATATCAGTCAGTGTACTGGTTTCAGTGTTTTAGCTTATGCCTAGCAAACAATGTTACAAGCATCTCCTTTTCGATAAATCGTTTCCTAAACAGATCCATTCTTCTTATTGGCTAGGTAGAAGGACAAGGGTCTTATAGCCAAAGTAAACAATCCTCAACCTATTGTGCGATTGAAAATATGCTGCATAACAGAGCAGCTAAAGGATATCAATCCTCCACACAAAATCAAGGCTCAGCTCAGCTCAGCTATATTTCTCCTACTTTAACTACCAAGGGAAGCAGAATGAAAAGAATGCAGGCCACAACATTATGCAAGGTTCTGCTCAACAAATCCTTTATAAATGCACAATTTTTCGCATTGGTTACAACAAAATTCATCACATATTTCCTAAGGAATTTCAGAGTTTCAGTAATCAAAAAGAAAACATCTAAAACCTGACTATCACAGTTGTTAGAAACTAAACTAAGCTTCCACATATACAACCAAAAAGGAACATCATACGTTACTTGGAACCACCAGTTGAAGCACCACCATCACCCGAGTTTTTCGTATCCACTCGATCAGCAGAAGTAGGGATACTCAAAGCCTCAGCTTCCAGAAATCTACTTAAATGCTTATCTTCCAAGTGTTGCTGCCAAAAAAAACCAACATATATTCAACTCCATATCCAATCTTATTCTCTTATCAACTTTCTAACTACTCTACTTAATCTTACAACAATGACTTCAACGCAAAACACATCAAGGGTCTGTTTGGCCAAGCTCCAACTTCCTCACAGCCACTTCTCGGAAACAGTTTCTCAAGGCTACTTCTCATGATCAAATTTACACTAGAAGTGCTTCTCAGAAACTCTTTCTTAGTTTTGTATGTAATTTCAATTTCCAGGACCCAGATACACCTCACGAGCTTGACCAAACACACCCTAAGGATGAAGGATTCCGTCTACAGCAAGCTAGAGGGCTAGATGTACGCAGTTATTGCCCCTACGTTGTAACATAGAAAGACTACTTACGATTACAAATGACCCATAATGAAAATTGCGTCAAGAATCGCACAATAACGTTTGACGCAATAAAAGAACAATGAGGGAATAGTGTAACATACAGAAAGACAATCCTTGTATTTTTCCCACTCAGCAACACAGCAGTCTTCCTCTTGCCACTGACCCTTGACAAATTTCTCAGAATACCACCTAAAAATATAAGACATTCCCATTTTATAATAACTTGAATTATATCAAAAGAAAACATGCTTATGTCACATTCATAAGAAAGATTGCATCTTTTGCACTAAATTAATCAGAAGGGGAGAAAACAGACCCGTTGAAGCAATTGTGGTAGGCATTCCTAAGATTAGCACAAGGAGAAGTTGAAGAAGGAGAAGCTGAGACTTTCTTGTCTCTCAAAATCCCCATCTTCTCTCTCTCTCTCTCTCTCTCTCTCTCTCTCTCTCTTTCTAGTTCCGATTCTAAATTTCCCACAAGTTTGAAGCTCCCCACCAAGATGCAAATAACCCGAATGGGTTGGAATTTGGAAACGAGGTGGGTACGGGGCAGGTCTACTCGGGCTACCTTTTTTCTTTTTGGGCCGTAACGAACTAAGGTTGACTTATATCAGTTAGAAAGTCAACTTGTTCGGAAGTTGTTTAGGGTTTAAATTCTTCCCTTATAGCATTACCGGCTTCTACGTATCGAAAAACTAGGGGTCGTTAATGTTGGAATGACTCGGATCAACTACTGAAGACATGGTAACACTAACACTATGTGCTAATGGTGTACTTGTGTATACGTCAATTGTTATAACTTCGCCAATGTCTTGGAATTATCTGCATTTATGTTCAAGTTTCTTTTATTCACACAAACGTAATAAAATTTAGTGTTACCAGCGGAGTACACTTTAAACTCGTATATGTAAAACGATTTATTAGAAGTACTTTTTTTTTAAATAACTTGTACACTTGTGTATTTATAGTCCAATGGAAAGTAGGAGACCCTCACACAAAGTGTGAAACTCCCCTTGGTTATCACTGCTTTTGTATTTATGTTAGTGTTTGTTTGAAAAACATCGCATTTTTCCTTAGGAGAACAATATAGTGATGCAAGACCCTAGTGAATAAATGAATAATTATGAAAACGGAGACTTTTTTATATAATCATCAAAGATATCAAGAAAAAGTTTTGAGTCTCTATTAATGGTCGATTTCCCACATACTCACGATACTCCCTCTCTCATTCTCTCTGGTGATGTCAGCGTTTATTCATAACTCACAGTGAATTATGTTTCTTCGTGCATACAGGAGTAACCTTTATTTATATATCGGTATTATACCACCCGTGTAGCCTTAATGTCGTTAAAGAAAAGGATGAAAGTTGAAAACAAGGAAGAAAGTAGTCAAAAAAGAATATTCAGCATTATTATGAAATGTTTCTAGAGTAATGAGAATGATCAAAATTCAAAAATGGAGTATTCAGCTTTTCACTTTGGGCCGGCGTGGGCCGGGAAATAGGACAGCGTTCGTCGTCATTAACATTCAAAGATTAGATTATAGAATTTTGGCAAGGGTCGGTTTGGTCGGTCTACTGAGGGCCAGCATTTGGCGGACTAGATTTAGCAATTTGCAATATATTCATAATTTCATATCTATCTTTATTATTATCACTAAAAATCAATAATAATTTACAAAAAGTTGGTGGGGAGTCGAGATACGATCTGAGCTCCCACACCCTTTGCTATGGAAAAACCAATCCTAGTAAAAATATGAGCTGCAGCCTGCGCACCGACATCCTGCGTCCTGGAGAACTGCTGGATCCGCTTAAGCAGAGCAACAACTGAGGGCTCCAACTCCCCCAATGAGGAGAAAGAGAATGGAAGGAAGCCATATCCCAAAGTAGCGCACCTAGCCTCATACTTAGCACGCTTACGATCGGCTGCTTCCCGCACCACCTTACCTGGTTCGAAATCGGTCAATCCCGTTTGGGTCAAGGGCGACGACCCAGTCAAATCGACGCAAACGTCGCGCCCTCTATCCCAAGAATAAAGCAGCATGTCTGCTGGGCGAAGAGGTCGGCCATCAGCACCAATCATTCCAATGTCAACCTCTTTTCCAGCCGAGATTCCTGACCGATAACAGATGTCAACCAGCGTGTCACGAACAGCATTATGCCGATGCTTGACGCCAACCAAACCTGTACACGAAACAGCATGATCTCCGAATATATCACCCACAAAGACCCGCGAGCAAGCAGAGCACGGGCGATCCATGGTGAATAAAGGCACCCCCAAACGATAGCAAAGCACGCAACGATAAGTGCGACCATTCATAGTCTGACCCAACCCAGAAATAGGGACCACCCTAAGCCAATCAGAACTGTGCGCACCCTGCTGAGAACTCCACAAAGCCAACTGTCGCGGCATCAACGAATAAGTAGAAGCGGCATCCCTAGCGACCCTGGCGAAATACATATCTGCCAATTTTTTCATAAGTCTGGGGGCAGTGATCTCACCAGGATTACCCAAAATGTCAACCTCTAAAGTCCGATTAAAAACACCAACAGCATCAGCAAACGCAGACCCCAAAGAGACGACACCAGCATGACGAAGAAGCTTAGACTGCAGGTCTGCAGACTGAAGTCGCGACGCTAAAAAAAGCATAGTGGACAGCATCCCCGGCCGTATAAACACCAAGCCCCCCGAGCGAAAAAGGCAAGGTAGCGAGCCTCCACTGCCAGTCACCAAAACCCGGACCAGAAGCAACAACGATGCGCTCTAAGGAAGAGCGTAGGGCCGCATCAAGTGTTAGCCGGGCCGACTCAAAAATACGCGGCGCACAAGTACGCAAAGCGAAATATAGCCTTAAAATAAGGTTAGCCTTGCTTTTAGTTTTCAGTTTTCATTTAAGAACTCTTTTGCCAATTGATTTAATTTGTCGACTGTATATAATATGACCATCATATAACATGTTTTGACGTTTTGTGTTATTTTTTGTAAATTGTAATTAATAGTCAACATAATTGATTTAGTTCAGTTGATTGGACTCAGATTACACGGAGCATAACAAACTCATATTAGTACTGTGTCGTATACTCACATCTGACCAAATTATGTCAAATATTCAACCTTAGTTAAAAAGATCAATACTGTATTTGTTCGTTCTATAATGAAAAGTAAAAATAAACAACAAGAAAGACAGTTCTATAAAATTTGTGTCTTACTTCTTGCCGGAGCAAACAATAAGACATTGCCACATAATTCTCTCATGTATAGAATATCATTATAACACCTTTCAAAAAAAAAAAAAAAGAATATCACTATAACAAGAAATGAAAAGTAGTTCGGAGGAGAATTATGCTATGACCACCACGCAAATATTAGTCAACCAAAATGGAAAAGAGATGATTTATGAGAACTGAGAAAGAAGGTGACCGATCGACTGTATGATCCACCTAACACATTCCTTCTTAAATCTCATCACCTACCTCGTAAAATTACCGAGACACATAAAATTAAACCGGTAATTTCAAAAATGTCATTCGAAAAGAAACTTATTAATCCTAAAAAGATCGGAACTTTCATCTATAGTAAATGGCCAACTTTTTCGTGTGAGAACCTTTTGTATAAGAGCTTTTAGTTAAGTACGTACTCCGTATAATATAATAGCAACAAAGTGTAGGAATCAATCGCCGTAGTGGTAAAATTAACCTATGAGTTTTACTCGATCGGTTGTATTATACTCCAACAAGATGTCGATGATAAACTGATGGACCGTGAAATCGTGAATTCTATACCTGTAGGTGGAAAGAGTACACATAGTTTTTTTTTGTTTTTTATTTTTTATTTTTTTGAATTAAACTGGATATTCTCATAAAAATTACGTGCCCGCGGCAATAAAGTCCGCGGCCACTAAATCAAGTACATCCGAGGGTCCGCTCTCAATCCAAACCCTCGTAGAGTAGTTAATAGGACTAATGTGTGCAGCTAAATGAGCTGGTTTATTACCTAATCTACGAACGTGGCTAAAAGAACAAGAAACAAACTTACTAGCTAAAGTAGCAACATCCGAAGCTATTAACCCAAAAGAGTACACATAGTTGGTTAATGTGAACTTGCACATAATTGGTTAATGTGAACTTGCACATAATGGTCAATTGTTGGTAACTTGGTAAGATCGCTCATTTGACCTTTTTTTTAGCATATGAGTACGAGGATCCGAATTCGGGACAATCCCGAGAAGAAATGAGGTGAAAAACACTTAAAATTGAGGACGCATGATATTACTCCGTAGTACAGGATAAAACAGAAGAAAGAGGACAGACGACAGCTAAGAAACCGGCAACAAGGGGAGTAAAAACACAAGTAATAATTTGATTCCGAAATCACTGTCGTGGGTCCCCCAGTTTCCACAAGGTCCCACACTCTCCCACTCCCTTCTTTCTCTCTCCTCTCTCTCTTCTCATTCCCTTTGCTTTATATTTTGACGTCCACACTTTCTCTCTCCTCTCATCTGACTCATCTCTCTCTTTCTCTCTCTCCTCCCTACTCAACTCCAACTCAACATTTTCTGCCGAAAGTTAACTTAATTTCCAGCATCACCACACCGATAACAGAAACCAAAAAAGATTGAATCTTCTTAGACAAGGTATCTTCTTCTCAATCTTCATGATTCTACTATTTATCTATCTATATACGGTATACAGTATTTACTTTGGTGTAGTGTAATTTTTTTCTTCGACTTCGTTATAATCTTTTCTGCTCGTCTGATGATATGATGATGATCATGATTACGTTTTTTGTAATTTTGAATGTTTGATCTTATCTTCTTAATAGTGTTTGATCATATTCGTAATTTATTTATTATGTTAAATAGTGTTGTAAGTAATTAAGTCATGGTGTGATCATGTACCAACCAATCCAACTCACACCAACAACATAGAGCTAGTTTATTATACGGACTACGGAGTGATTATTTGGGGTCGACTAACACGAATCGTTTAAACATCAGTTGGGTTTATCTACGTTTTACGGTCACGAAACCCAAAAACAAAACAACAGTCGAGTACGAAAAACAAAATGAAGATGTAAGAAAAACAAAAGGAAGAGCTTTCTAGTGCTTGAATAGGGTCGGGTGCTTTTTTTTTTTTTTTTTTTTTTTTACTATTGCCGAGAATGTTCTTGTTTGTGTTTTTACTGTTCATTTTCTTTCTCTTCCTCTTTGGTGTTTTAATTGATTATAGTTACCTACCTATAGTTGATGGGTGGGTCGTGACGCGAGTCAATATTAATGTTGAGTGTTTGCCTTGATTTTATTGAGTGAATTGGTTTATAGGAGATTATAATTGGTCAATTGTCGCTTTCGGATACTTGGGTTTAATTGTGTTGCGTGACACTATATCGGTCGATGACAAACTTTGCTGTACTTTGGATTAAGAAAGAACTTATGTGATTATGAAGTTTGTCACACAAGTGGTTACTTTTACGACTAGTCGATTATGTTGTCAACATTTCCATTATCTTTATTTTCTTTGGAATGATACAATGAATTTCAGTTTTCCTATTGTTCGATTGCAACACCTTCTAATTTGTGAGTAACAATCAGTTGTAACGCCATTTTGGTTTGGAACTAAAAACCCGAACATCTAGTACCTTTTTCTTTTTCGGATTTTGATATTGTTCTTACCATTTACCCGAAAACGGAGAAAAGAGACCCCTAGGAAAAAAAGATGTAAAATTAGTCTATGGCTGGCTAGGCACGCGGTATTGGAAACAATGATGGATTGATGATGGTTGAATGGTAGTGATGTGAGTGATGTCTAAACAAAAGGACCCTCATACCAAACTTTTTGTGTCTTGTTTTCTATCATAAAGTTGTTTTGATGTGTACATTTATTTGATCCACTTATTATGGATTGAGGAATGCTACACACTAACACGACGAGAAAATATGAAACAAGATGTATGGGCTTGTTGTGTCGAAATATTAGTGTTGGAAGATATGAGGGACGTAATAATTTAAAGACGATGCTATAAGTCGAGATTGTAGGACAGTCGATCAGTGAATTGGTTCCGGTCAGATTGGTATCGGGAAATATAAGAGCTAGCCAAGGAAGAAGCTAAAATTAGTACTCTGAACAAGTAACAGATGTTTGAGTTTAGATCTAGTTCTATTATTGTAGACAAATTTTAGATTCAGATTGAATGATTCTGAGATTGTTGTAAATAAAATATTCTTGGTATGCTTGCGGCTGATCTACTAATTAGCAAATAAGACACTGATGACTGATCAGTTGCTCTTCCTGCTTACCTGTCTCCTATGTCTTTTCTTTAGTATCCAAAGTGAAGCATGAGCTAAAAGTATTCTTAAATGATTCTCTCTTTTATACTTATACGGTCGTGCTTCGTCACGGACAGTAGGATAAAGCTATTAAATTTTTTTATGGGTCTTCACCTTAAAAATAATTTGGTGCATCATACTTGTAAATGTTGATGTTAAAGCACGATCGGGCCTGGGCCGCACCCGGTAGGAGGAGAGAGAGTCCACGTCATAAACCCAAGGAGGTTCCGACCTAAAACCAATTGGCAATAGGTGGAGTAACTCCTAAGTTCCCTTATACTAGCAGACTGGGCTTAGGGGCTAGCCGGGGCTCTTCTAGCTCTCTTCGGCTCCCTTCTTATCTTGCCCATCTGCGCAGACTGGACCTCCACAGGCTCACCGGGGCTCTTTTTGGCTCTCTTCGGTAGCATCGCAAACCGGGGCTCTCCCGGTAGGAGGAGAGAGAGTCCACATCATAAACCGAAGGAGGTTCCAACCTAAAACCAATTGGCAATAGTTGGAGTAACTCCTTGGTTTATGTAGATGGACCAAGTTGACGCAACCGAAGAGAGCTAGGAGAGCCCCGGTTTGCGATGCTACCGAAGAGAGCCAGAAGAGCCCCGGTGAGCCTGTGAAGGTCCAGTCTGCGCAGATGGGCAAGATAAGAAGGGAGCCGAAGAGAGCTAGAAGAGCCCCGGCTAGCCCCTAAAGCCCAGTCTGCGTGAGTGGGAGTGTTGAAGTAAATACCACATGTGAGTGTCCCACATTGGAAAAAGAGGAGAGAGTTGATATGTTTATAAACCAAGGAGTTACTCCACCTATTGCCAATTGGTTTTAGGTTGGAACCTCCTTGGATTTATGACGTGGACTCTCTCTCCTCCTACCGGGTGCGGCCCAGGCCCGATCGTGGTTTAACAGTTGAGACTAGATTGCGTAACGTATAAAGTTCACATTATTCTCCAGAATGAATTAAGTAAATAGGTTCTTTTGCTTGCACGTTGCTCCTTCCCGTGGGGATGTCATGTTGTGTTTCAATTTGATAATATATAGTATATTTAGTTTTCGAATTTGATTGACTGTTCGTCTGTTCAAACAGTATAAGGCTTGCGCTAATCTTGATTAATGAAAGTTTGTTTTACTCAACTTTTACACAGTAGAATTTCCTTTTCTTTTAACATCATGCTAAGCTGGTTATGTTTCAGTTAAATCAAAGCATGATGCTTGATATTCCGGACCTTTTAACTGCATCATTTATTTCCTTAATTGGTTCTGTATTATGAGGATCACACATTAGATTGCGGAACTTACTAAAAGAATCGATATTGCATCGTATATGTGACTTATTTTCAGTGTTGTCTTGGCTGAAAGTGAGCTCATTGTGTAGTCTAGGAGAAAATGTATAGCATGAGGGCTCTGCTACAAACAACCTGAAATTTTCTGATGTAATAGGATACCTCATGAAAGCCACCCTTTTTTGTTTGCTTATTTTATGTGGAAAGGAAAGCAAAAAAAAAAGTTGATTTTCAACCATTGGAAGCTTATGTTAGAAAGGGACCTAATTTTTTTTTTTTTTTATATATACATAAAGTGGTAATTTTAAGTAGTGAACTTCAATGGTCAAATTCTATGCCAGACATTTGAATATTGATTTCTGATCTGTCATGACTCATGACATCATATCTTACCTTTTCATTCTTTTCTCCTGTGTACTTTCCAGGTTGTTTCTTTGGTTGTAATGCTGTAGGATTAGTTGTTTGTAGGGAATAATGATATTGTAATTTTCTCATATGCTAAAAAAATCTGTGTACCTTAGGTTTGAGATCAAGGATTCTGATTAGATATGGAAGAAGAGACGAAAACGAACGTAGTGGTGTCAGTGAAGGAGGTGCCGGAGAATGCTGAAACTGTTTCCGAGCCTATCAAGGTACTTTTTTGTTTATATTTATCCGAAATCAATTCTACATTTGTGATTTAATTCTAAACCAGATGACATATGAAACGTATTGCATCAGGCTAATGGAAAGGAAGAGGATAGAGATAACAGTTTGGATGATGGAGAATTTATTAAGGTTGAAAGAGAAATAGAAACAAATGATGGTGCTCATGATGTTGAAGTGGCATCAGCTGGAGGTGGAGAGCGACATGTTAGCGAATCTAGCAGGGACTTACTTGAAGCGCAGGAGAAGATAAAGGAGCTAGGCGTTGAATTGGAAAGAGTGACTGCTGTGCTAAAGGATTCCGAGTCCCAGAATGAGAAGCTGAAAGAGCAAGTTTCGTTGACAGAAGAGAAGTTGCAAGGAAGTGGAAAGATGTATGACGAACTTGAACTGAGTCACAAGAAATTGCAGGAGGAGATGGTAGAGGCTGAGAGTAACTTCAAAGACAAGCTCAGGGCTCTGCAAGATAATCTGGAAGATCATGCTTCTAAGCACCAGGAACTGGCTGGAATTAAGGAATCATTTGACAGTCTTAATTTAGAGTCTGAGAACTCGAAGAAGAAGATAGTAGAGTTGGAGGAGGAATTACAATCACGTGCAACAGAATTGGCAGAACTGTTGAAGTCATCTAATGAAAAAATTGAGGATGCTGACAAAAAGGTCAGTGAGCTAGAATCGCTAGTGGAAGCAAAGAAGCACAAGATTGAAGATCTTGAAGAGCAGATAAACTCGCTTGAGCTGAAATGCGGAAATGCAGAAGCAGAATCAAAGAAGCATTCCGACATGATATCTGAACTCAGTGCAGAACTTGAGAAGTTCCGGTCTTCCATGTTGAGTCTTGAGAGTGCCCTGCAAACTGCGAGTGACAAGGAAACTGCATTGATAGAATCTTTAGATGTATTGAAAGAAGAGAAAAAAACTTCAGAAGAAGCATTGGATGATTCCACCAAAAAGCTTCACGAAGCTGAAAATTTGCTTGAAACATTGCGCCGTCAGTTGACCGTTACTCAGGAAAAACTGGAGGGCATTGAAAATGACTTGAAATCTTCTGGGATTAGGGAAAGTGAGATAATTGAGAAGCTGAAATCTGCTGAGAATCAATTAGAGGAGCAAGGAAAAGCCATAGACGAAGCTACATCACAGAAGGCAGAGCTTGAAGCTTTACATGTGTCTTCCACTCGAGATTTTGAGTTCAAAGTACAAGAAGCAATATCAAGTGTCAGTGTCAAGGAGTCTGAAGCAAAATCCTTGTCTGAGAAGCTCGAGATTTTAGAAACTAAGGTACAAAGTTATGAGCAAGAGATAGCTGAGGCAACTTTGAAGGCTGCATCTCTGACGGAAGAATTGCATCAGAGTGCTGCGAAGGTGGCCTCACTAGAAATCTCTAATGAAGAGCTTAAGCAAACGGTTGCAGAAACTGAAGGTAAAGTGGCACAATCAGTTTCAGAGACTCAGCTTCTTGGAGAGACAAACTCGCAGCTGAAGAACAAGGTTGATGAGCTTCAGGAATTATTGGACTCTGCTAATGCAGAAAAGGAAGCCGCATCTCTCCAACTTGCTTCTCACATGGATACGATCACCGACCTAAATGAAAAACACTCTAGATCATTTGCACTCAAGTCTGCAACTGAAGCTAGTCTTTGTCAAACTGAGGAGCAGTTAAAGGAAACAATTGATAAATTAGCTGGTAAAGAAATAGAAGTCCAGGATCTCACTGAAAGGATTAATGCCCTTGAAAGTGAGGTAAAGTCGTTTGAGAAGGTTGCTCAAGAAGCAGCTGATTTAGCAGAGTCTAGAACTTTGGAGATAGAAGATTTACAACAGAATGTTTCCAAGTTAGCTGGTAAAGAGACTGAAGCCAAGGAGCTGAGTGAACGCCTTGCGCTTTTTGAAAGCCAGTTGAAGGCGTATGAGGATGGGGCTCGAGAAGCAGATGCAGTTGCGGAATCTAGGAAAGCTGAACTTGCAGAAATGGCAGACAAATTAACACAGAAAGAGCTTGAAGTGAAGGACATGACTGACAAGCTATCAATCCTTGAAGGTCAAGTGAAATTACACGAGGATGAGGTCAGTCAAGCATCTGAGCTTGCTGAAGCTAGAAAAGCTGAACTTGTGGAAGTGGCTGACAAATTAACACAGAAAGATCTTGAAGTAAAGGAAATGGCCGACAAGCTAGCAATCCTTGAAGGACAAGGAAAATTACATGAGGGCGAGGCCCGTCAAGCATCTGAGATTGCTGAATCTAGAAAAGCAGAACTTGCAGAAATGGCTGACAAGTTAACACAGAAAGAGCTTGAAGTAAAGGAAATGGCTGACAAGCTATCAATACTTGAAGCACAAGTGAAATTACACGAGGATGAGGCCAGTCAAGCATCTGAGCTTGCTGAAGCTAGAAAAGCTGAAATTGAAGAAATGGTGGAAAAATTAGGTCACAGGGAGTTAAATTTGAATGAATTGAGTGGAAAGGTTTCCGCATTTGAAGATGAGATAAAGACACACCAGGAAGCGTCCCGTGATGCCTCAGGAGTTGCTGAATCTAGGAAAGTTGAAATTGAACAGTTGCAAAGTAAATTAGCTCAAAGGGAGTCAGAAGTCATGGAGTTGAACGAACGAATTGTCTCTCTTGAAGGCGAGCTTAAGGCAACTCAGGAAGAGGCTCGAGGAGCATCAGGCATCGCTGAATCCAGGAAACTCAAAATTGAAGAGATAGATCTGAAATTACAGGAGCAGGCAAAACTGGTTGATGAACTTCAGCTTAAGTTGGGTCAAATCGAGACACGTAACGAAGCTTTGGCTGAGGCGAATATGAAGCTAACACAGGATCTCGCTCTTTCTGAAACCGAACAAAGTGAAATACTAACAAAGCTATCAAATGCTGTTTCTGAGAAGGAAGAGATTGTTTCACAGTATAACTTGTCAAGTAAAATGGTTGAGGAATTAACGCAGGACTTGTCTTCTGCAGAACAAAAGCTTCGATCAGAGGTATGTATGACATTTCATGGAACATCCTGTTCGGTTTTCTTCAATCTCAATCGCATGTTTGACAGAAATATGACATTTAGAATGTGATTGACAAATAAAGCATCTCTGCAACTTCAGGTATCGACGCTTCTTGAGGAGAGCAGCAAGCTTCATGAAGCTAAGAAGGAACTTCAAGCTACTGTCAGCCAACTTGAAGAGCAATTAAAAGAATATAAAGAAAAGGAAGATGCTCTAAAGGCTGAGGCAGAGACTCTCAAGGCCGAAGTAAGCGAAAAATCTGCCCTCCAAGCAAGGTTAAAGGAACTTGAAAATCAACAGCAAACAATAGAGTCTCAATTGAAGGAAGAGGTTTGTGTAAATTATTTATGAACTGGCATTGCTATTGTTACATGCGTGTGTGTCTACTCATTTTAAATTTCACAACAGACAGAATAACTTATCGAGCTTTTGTAGGTGAAGAGTCTCCAGACATCAGCCACTGCGAGAGAGGCTGACCTGGCTTCTCAGTTGGAACATCATGTGCAAAAGCTAAGTGATAGAGATCTATTAAATGAAAAGGTCCAGCAACTTGAACAAGAGTTGCAGATTGCACAAACATCTGTTACAAAGCTGGTTAGTTAATCATTATTCTCTATATATATGTGTATATTTTTTTTATGATTATTGAATCTTAATTGTAGACTTGCCATTTCCTGCTGCTATAATCCCTCTGTGACAATTTTCTTAGAACATTTTCGTTTTGATCTTCATAAAGATGACTATGATAAATCTGACTTGCGCACTTCCTATACTTCTTGCTGGCAATTGGACAGAAAGAGGATAGTTCCGCTAAGGTATCTGAGCTAGAAGCTGCTAAGAGTCATACCTCCGAAGAGCTTGAAGCCAAAAACAAAGAGGTCATGCTCTTGGGGAAGAAGATTGAGGAACTTGAGCAGAAACTTCAGAATGCCGAAGCACTATCCAAACAAAAGGTCAGTAACCTCCCTTGCCAATGCTATAAGTAGATCATTAGATATGACTATATGAGTGTATTAGGGCTTGAGAGAGTATGGTGTTGGATAGGGCGCTGTGGAGAGACATGATCCGTATGGAGGATACAATTCGATTTTCTATGGCCTCTGTTTGTTTTGGAAATGTTTTTTTGAAAAAAAAAAAAAAAACAAGTTCTATTTAATTTTGGTAAAATTTTCACACCCTTTTCCTTTTTGGTTGTTTTAAAACTACATACTTTTGCTATTGTGTGTTTTTTTTCCTTTTCTTGATTTTGATACTTTCGTCAAACGTGTTTCATTACATTTTAAACTTGTTTGCTCTGTAGCTCTAACTTTTCATCGTGTAAAATGACGGTTTCAGAGGACATGACTTGGTGGTTGTTGTTGTATAATCATGGTTAACTTAGGTGAAGTGGTTGTAAAATACTAAAATGATGTGTTTGACGAGCTCATTTGACTCTAGTCATCCTGCTTTCCTCAGCTAAACTGTAGCCTTTTGTACACATAAAACATCTTGATGACCTTCTCTCATTTTTTAGGCGAATGAAAGCAATGCTGCTGCCCCAGAGGGTGAAGTAGAGGTGAGGTCCAGAGATTTCGGATCATCACTTTCAAGTCCTAGTAAGCGGAAAAGCAAGAAATCAGAAAAATCATCGACACAAACTTCATCATCTTCAGTTGTTCAGACTACCTCACCTGAAGCTTCTTCTACCTTGAATGTCAAGTTCATCATAGGAGTTGCATTGATATCTATTATCATTGGGGTGATTCTAGGAAAACGATACTAGGATCGACTCTTTTCCGACATCACATAATTTCTCCTTTTTAAGGTTTGGGTTTACCTTAAGATGTGCTTTGATGGAGTGAAAATGTGCTCTTTTGTTTTTCCGTATGCCAAGGTTTATATACATTTTTTTGAAGGCGTCAAGTTGGTGGCATTTAAGTTTTGGATGTATGTTGCCAATAAGCTGGTTTTACTACTACAATACAAGTATAATATTTGTAATTACTTGGTGTAGTGTCTTTGTGATGTTAAAAGTTTGGAACTACTGTTTTTTGGGTGAAGCTTGCGCATTTTGGCACTGAATGAAGGATGTCCAGTGTTTGTTGGTGTTTCACTACTATTATTACTAGTCTACTATTATGAACATTTGTCACATATTCAAATTAAATGTAAAAATACAATAAAATGGAGTACTCGTTAGTCGTTACTCAATGCAAACCCATAGGTCTTGCTTTCGACTAAAAGTGTTTGGAACCTATCTTATCAAGTTTTTTGGTCTAACAAACAATGATGTAGCTTGGGCGGCCTTTTCGTTTCTCTTCCCAGTACAACCTCTCTCTCTCCATCTAAAACCTTCATTCAATCAAATAAAGGCCAATTTCTTAATAGACGACCCATTTACCCAAGAGAGCTAGCTTTGGACTCACGAAACTCACCTAAGAAAGGACGAAAATGTCGAGTGAAGGGGAGTTCATGATGTTCTAGGTATAAATCAGCCTATAAATATTCGTACTCCAAATAGTTACGAGTGTTACTCACCGTCTTTCGTATTTTAAAATTCAAACCATTCTTAATTTCGTATATGTAAAAAGTTCTAGTCATACGACCATAGCTATCCTATACAAAGTTATGAAGTCATATTTTAACTAGCTTTCATCATTCGGTTTATGTCAATTGACATTTTGGTAAAATAGGAAATTGACTCCAAATTTTCTAAATACCTTTCTTTCAAAAAAGAAACCTTAGCAAACACTCACCTTTCCATATTCCAATCTTTGTAAAGGAATAGGCAGGTAATACGCGCGCCAAAATCAAGCTACCCGAGAAGTTACCGTTAGGGTTTGCTTAAACTACCGCGTTTTATCACTCACCAAAACTCTCCACTTTCCATATTTCAATCTCTCTATATATAATCCCATTGCCAATAAATCAATTCAATTGAATACCCATTATTTGCAATTGTTGTTTTCTTCTCAAATTACCCATTATTCAACTGCTTTGATTTCTTGTTATTGTTCAATTGAATACCCATTATTTGCTATTCTCTGTTTCGATTTGATTTTCCCCAAATTCAATCAATTGTCAATTATGAGTAAGAGAAAACAAGCTGAAGCTGGTTCCTCCTCCTGTGGTTGTTCTCTGGTGCTAAACCCAGAAAACTTCTTTGAAGTAAACCCTAATTTGAAGATGAACAGGAAGATGGTTACTGGCAGGAAACGTAAACTTAAAGCTATTAAAGTTAAGTTCTTGGATGTTCAACTTAATGGAGCACCTTTCTATGACTTCTTTGCCAAACAAGGCAAGGCTGATGCTGAAATACCCGTGGCGAAAAGAACAAAGATTAGGATTCTTTCTGCTGATGCTCTGAAATTGTCTCTGTCAATTCCTGTTGTTGTTTCTGACAGTGGTTATTCTGACAAGAAAAGCTGCGCTGACAGTAAACCTAATGTTGACTCAATCCCGGCAACTTCATCTTGCTCCGCTGGTGAAAGTAGTGTTTGTTCCGAAAATTTGTCAGATTTGGAGGGCCCAATTGATGCAGTCCCACTAAGGATGTATTATCCTGATGTGCATCCTGTGAATCCATCAGAAGTTGAGTGGACAGTGAGGAAGGTTTTGCGTGAGAGCGACTGCAATGCGCAACACAGGCTGCTGGTCAGCAAGAAACTGATGGAGACTCATTTTCTGCCTCACCTTGATGAGGAGACTCGACTGCAGATCAGCACTCCTGATGGCCTCAGGGTCGATGTCTTGGACTGCAACAAGGGAATTCAACTGAAGCTAACCCTGAAGAAGTGGCCGACTGCTAACTCTTACGGTCTCATGGATAACTGGAGAAGGGATTTCGTTTACAGGAGAGGCCTTAAACCGGGGGATGAAGTCGGACTGTGCTGGGATCAATGTCGCAACAGGCTATTGTTCGCTGTCTTGAAGAGATCGCCACCAGTTAAGCTAAATAGTCAGTCTAGTTGAACAGTTAATTCTCCCAATTGTTTATGCTAAGTATATATTTGCAACAGCAACTGTAGGAATTGAGTTATGCACTTGTGCAGATCTGAGTGCTTTATATAATTAGATGTTTGTATATGTATGTTTATTTTTGGTAGAGCAAATGAGTTGTATGTCAAAGAATTACTGTCAATTACCAGAAATTTTAAACTTTTTATATCAATCTCTGTCATCTATGTTATAATATGATGTTTTCATTCTCAACTGCTTACTGTAAGATGTGCTGTCAGACCTTCTGCAGGAAAAACACTCAGCAAGTTAATTCTAGTGAATGTAAGAATGTCTAATGATAAGTAATCTGATTTAGAATATATTGGAGGAAACTCAGACGGCAATTTCATTCAGTATCACACTGAACACTAGAACAACTCACTGTACTCAGCACCGTACCATTTCATCGATCAGCATACTTAATAAGATTGTCCTTAAAGCTCATTCAAGCAGCAACTCTTTTCAGTAACATGACAATTTCACAATTCTGACTATCTTGTCATTAGCAGATAGGAAAACTTCTTATCTTCCAAACCAGTACCATTGTACCAATGATGAAAAGTTATATTGGTTAGTTTACCGGCTAATTCGATTTCTGCATCAGTGAAAAGGAACCAGAAACGAAATCTCTTCATTAGGAAATAAAAATCTGCATCAGCATGAATGAACTGTAAGTGTAAGTCTAGTCACCTGTTCAATAAAATGTTAACAATCAACACCAACATTTCATGCACAACTGATAAATTGCGCGAGTTTAGATCACAATTGCTATTCATCTTGCGTACAAGCTTTTTTCGTTACAGTAACCCGAATCTGAATCCGGATGTGGATCCTGAACTCACAATGCAAGTCACAACAACATCCACACATATGCTACCCCCTTAATTCAGTTTGCCCATAAAGTTCAAGCATATCATCTCAAACAACATGAGTACAACTACAAACAACACTCTCAGATAAGTTCTAGGCCACCACCTCTTTCCTCTGCAACAACAGCATGCAACAACAACTAACAACAACAACAATCTCTCTTGTCTCTTCCTTCACTTCTGTCAATTTCCTAATTTACCACTAAAAAACACGAAAAAAACACCTTATGTTGTCCCTTTTAACTAACTTCACCTTTTTCACACGACAGAATTAATTCATTTCAATATCATGTCCTCACAATTTTCAACTTTTTACTGCCTACACTACATATGACTACAATTTATGTTACTCGACTAATTCAATCGTTTCATGTTGAGACTAAGACGGTGTTGTTGTCGTATGACAACAATATATGTTACTCGACTACTACTACAATCATTTCATGTTGGGACTAAGATAGTGTTGTTGTCGTAGCGAACTTGTGTACACAATTACACACAAACATAAGACAGTAGTCACATATATACTGTCAATTTCTCATGCTCATCAATCTTCATCTCCACTGTCCAACTCCAACACCAAAAATCTCCAATCATACTCTCTCCTCATGTTATCCAACACCAATACAACCACTCATCACCACCATCTCTCCACCTCATATCACCTCAACGACCACCACCATAATGATCATGATCACGACATCCAGCTTCACAATTACGACACCGAACAAACAGCCCTCCACCTACTAAACACCCTCCTAACATGCGCAGACTACATCTCCACCAACAACATCGCCGCCGCAACCGACCTCCTCCCCGAAATCATCCTCCTCTCCACCCCATACGGCTCCCCAGCCCACCGCGTCGCCGCCTACTTCGCCCACTCTCTCTCCTCTCTCCTCCTCTCCACCCATCTCCGCCCCCGCTTTCTCTCTCCACCGTCTCCTCCGACCACCGTCCACCACCTCCGGCCACTCCACGCCGCCCTCCAGTCCTACAACTCCCTCACCCCGCTCATCAAATTCTCTCACTTCACCTCGAACCAAGCCATCTACGACGCCGTCGTCGCCTCCCCTTTCAACGTCTCTGATCACGTCCACGTCATCGACGTCGACGTCATGCAGGGACTTCAATGGCCAGGATTCTTCCACATCATCTCCTCCTCCCGGAAAACTCTCTCCGTTAAACTAACCGGGTTCGGACCGGACATGCACTCCCTGAACCAGACCGGTCGCCGGCTCACGGAATTCGCCGGTTCGGTTGGGGTCCACTTCGAGTTCAACCCGGTGCAGGGGAAGGTGGGTGACCTGGTCGACCTGAGTCAGCTCGGTCTAACTCGACGTGACTCGGTGGTGGTGGTCCACTGGTTGGAGCATGGGGTGTACGACGTGTGTGGGTCCGAGAAAGGGTTCTTGAGGGTATTGAGTGCGGTGCGGCCCAGGTTAGTTACGATGGTCGAGCAGGACTTGAGCAAGACGACGTCGTTTTTAGGGAGATTTGTGGGGGCGTTGCATTATTATTCGGCTTTGTTTGATGCGTTGGGGGAGGGATTGGGTAGGGATAGCGTGCAGCGTCATATGGTGGAGCATCAACTCTTTGGCCGTGAGATTAGGAACATTTTATGTGATGTCATCATTAGTAATGATAATGATGGTGTGGGGCCCGATGAGGGGCGGGTCGAAACGTGGTCGGAGAAGCTTGATCGGGTCGGGTTTGAGGCGGTTCCATTGTCGGGTAGCCCGGCAACGCAGGCGGGTTTGTTGTTAGGGATGTTTCCTTGGAAAGGGTATACTTTGATGGAGGAGAATGGGTGCTTGAGGTTAGGGTGGAAGGACTTCCCTTTGCTTACTGCCTCAGCCTGGCAACCAAAGGGTTATCACAATCATAGCAAATTAGCAATAGACCAATAGTGTGATGCTATAATATGAGGCGAAATTTGGGTAAGACCGTCTTAAGTTGGAATTGTCAAATGTTAGAGCATTTAGAGGTAAATGTGATTCCGTGGCTCTTAAGTCAAGTGGTAACAAGGTTGAGATGTGATAGTTAGATTAAAAACGGTCTTCTATATTGAGGTTCAAATTACATTAGGAGAAGTTCGATTGGATTGGTTCAATTGCACAGAGCAATGTATTGCGAATTTGGTTCGATTGGATCATCTAGTGTAGACTTTGTAGAGTGGTTCAAGTGCACAAAGCAACATGTAGATGAAGATGAGCTATGCTCAATTTATTTTTATTTTTTTTTTCTCACTAGTAGCATAGAAAGTGATGATTGATTGTAGAAGACTTTTAGGGAGTAATCTTTTCAAAATAATTGAGAGTGGAAAGGTGAAGGTCACAGATTTGTTCCGACTTTTGAGCAATGTTTGCCTTTAGTATGTGTTTTCTTTTTGTATAAAGTTTGAGTTGAAAAGGTTCTATAATGCAGGGCCCGATGATATACTTGAGCTTCACCTTCAAAGTTCAACACACTCAAATAATTGTAATGTAAACTTTACACCATAACACCAATATGAGAAAACATCAGCTGGTAGTAGTTATACTCCCTCCGTCCATGTTTAAACACATCGGATAAGAACTCCGTTTTTTTATACCATGTCTGCATGTCATGTGAAGAAACTGAAGCCAGACAAAGAACTTAGGAGAACCTGCAGCAGTGAGCAGCATTGCCAATGTAAGCTGAAATGTTTAATGTCATAGAAGGATGAGAGCTAGACTTACCTGATATACAACTGAACTGACAAAATGACTAATAAGGTGGCCAGTCAAGAGCTCTGAAATGTAACCCCGTTATTCGGCTTCTCCAACCTTAGACAAGGAAATCAAACATCACAACTGTTCCGAGTCATTCGACCTGATCAGAACAATCAATTTTATGCCAATTTGATAAACTATGAGTACCTTATAAGGTCTTTAGTTCTTTACTGTGATCACATACTTACACGACTGTAATTCTGTAAACTACAAGCTAAATGACAAGACCAAAGTTCATTGTGACAATCCAAAACCCGTCTCTCTGACTCTCTGTATACCCTTAGGAGAACTTCGTAGCCTGTTCTCTTTGATGGACTGACTTATAAATCAGAGCTACATATTCCGGCCTGAATATTCTTAAATTGATCCAAAGCAGGCAACATAAGTTTGGGCAATATAAGAAGTGAAAGTTTGAGTTCAGTTAACAAATCATTAACCTTTCATACATCAGATGGGAGAACCAAAGAATTCAAGTCGTTAAAGAACCAAAGAAATGGAGAGAATATGAAATTTAAAGAACCAAAGAATTCAAGTCGTTAAAGAACAAATTCTGGATGACTTGACAACCCAGCTTCCTCTCTTGAATAGTTCAAGGGTGTAAGAATATACAATAACATTTACGTTCTTACTGTCATATGGAACCTTAACTAGACTGCAGAATGCCGCTACAGCTTGAATCTAACATCGTTTTCCAATAGCATCAAAATTTTCAAGAGCGTTTAAAAAATTCGAGGTACAGAAGAAAAACTAACCCATGACCACAAACTATTTTCAAAACTTCTGTCTGTGAACACCTTAAGGAATTGTTTTTCTAAATTTTCCGATCACATGCCACGTACTTACCCTGCTAGGAAAACAAAAGAAGGCTGCTGATTCACCATGACTAGCATTTGAGGACCATTTCAGCGACTATCCTCGCAGCATGATGGCTGGTATGCTGGAAAAATAAGATCAAATGGTAGAGACATTGAAGGACATTTGGGAGTTGACAGACAGGGAAAGGGAGTAGAGAGATGAAAGGACGACATGGTCGACAAATGAAAACAAGGGAGTTTGTTTAGCATGTATTCCACCTGTCTTGCTTCTAGTGAATGCCTTTTCGTTGAGCTAGGCCATAAACTCCACTAGCTTGGTGGATATCGGCCTATGACGAGAGGCGCCAGATATCTGTTTTAGCGTCCTAACCATGATACCACAGCAATAAGTCGTCTGTTACACAGGCTCCCACACATCATTTTGTTTACAGTCAAAACAGGAACATGAACAGTAGTCATGATTTCAAGAACTTTCAGCAGAAGAATCACCATGCTTTGATCCAACTCATAATAAAGAAAAATGAACAACAAAAACGAGAAAAAGCACCTTAAATCCAGGCTCATCTCAGCAAAGGAGACACCATCTTGCATCACCAGTTTCGAACAGTCCAACAGACAGGTTCCGCTTGTCCTATTTTTTTCGTTCACCCTGAAGAAAAGGAGACAATCTCTCTACACACATGTTTGGCACTATTGTGCGATTATCTTAACTTGAACATTGATGTACAACTAAACAAGCATGCTCAACAGTATTTAGTTGTCCACTTGAAATTGAAACCGACAAAATCAAAATTCTACACCAAGGCATGCACTTCTTCACACTCCTGCAAAATAAAATTCAATATCAGGCAAAGCAAAGGAACTTCAAGTAGTCCTGAACCCAACAAAGATAACAAGCATCAATTCAACTGAATATACCACTCAGTATCTATAGACTGCAGACAACATAACATTTATCACATCTTCAGAGGCTAACAAAGCGGCTGCTTGTCAAAAACGAACCCCTATGTAAGCATGAATTATAAATATATAAACCGAACAAACTATTATTCCAATTGAAGGACAAGCTCACAGGAGTAACACCATTACCCTAGCATTCTCTTGAATGTAACTACATAACATTAGAACTGAAAGTCTATTACAACGAGATAACTAAGCTAATGGGATCCTACTCCTTTACACAATGTTCAAGAAATACACTGAGAAAACATGGCAGTTCACACAAGAAGACTACTAAATTACTATGCTTCATCCTCGTAGATTCTCATGGATTTGAGTGGAGTGGAATCTTTGAGCTGTAGTAAGGCGAGACAAGGGTCTCCATGAAAGTCCCTCTAACAGAAACGTCATCATCTGGAACACCATGAACCACAAGATCTTTACGTGTTCCACCATCAACATTGCACATGTCTAATTTCATATCAACCCAGTCAAGAATTTTCTCTATCACCAATTCTGGTTGCCCCAACATACACGATACCTGATACGAAAACAATGTATCTTGTGCTTCGACCATCATGATTTTAATGTTGGTCCACGACTCCTGAACACCATACTGCTTCATTACCCAAACTTCAACTTCACGACGTTTACTTACACAGCAAACGTAGCCAAGACATCCTTCAAGCACCCCAAGGCGATCATGCATATAGAACTCATCACTAGGCAAACCAGGAGCTGACACATTGTAGAACTTTTCCTCCAACAAATCGAACGCTACAATACCAGGCATAGATCTATCGAAACTAACACTAATCCAATGAATTCGAGATGTGAAGTGAAAGTTCAAGTTCAGTTTACAAATCATTGACCTTTCAAATATAAGAGGAAAGAACCAAAGAATTGAAGTCGTTATTTAAGAATAGATGGAAATGGAGAGAATATGTGTAAAGAAAACTTGATATCGCAAATCACATAAATCCTCGGGACAGGAACTTGAAAGAGATGCAAAACACAGGGATATGATAACATTTACGATCTCACCTACTATTCTACATTTCTACCCAATAATTCCAAGCCTGGCTTAACCAGTAAAATATTATGCTTTTCTAAATCTAAGTCCATATATTTCATTTCTGTAATCTCATGACAACATTCAACTTTTTATCAGCTGAACATTCCTTGCCTTTTTCTAGGCTGTCATGGTAAAAGCTCTACCCCCCCCCCCCCCCAAAAAAAAAAAAAAAAAAAACGAAGCTAAGATCATGTAAGTGTAGGAGTAAGCTCTTGGATGTTTAATACACTAGCTTTTCAAGATAGACCATGCCTGAGCACGTGACAAATGAGAACCAGGGGGACGGGGTAGCATTCTGAAAAGAACAGTCACAAGGTGTTGATTTAGTTTGACCTAATTGCTCCTATTAATCTCACTAGCAATCTCAAGTTGAAGCTCCGGTCCTAGTCAGCAGTAATCACCCAATCAGAATCAAGTGCCACGTCCTAGAAGAACACCTTGTAATCAGTTGTAATTATAGTCAAAGTTTGTTAGAGAAGTCAAAGTTAGTTATATGTGCCAGCTGTACAAAGTTTGTTAGGAGTAGTTAATTATCCCATTGTATAAATACTTCATTCCTCTGTAAAAATCAGTTTAAGTTTTTGGTAAATAAAATTTTCTTCTTTCCTCATTTGCTGTGTCTTCTTCCTTACGTCTTCATGGCTGATTCTGTTACTTTTATCATGGTATCAGATGGTAATGGTTAGATCCTGCGGATTTATGACAGTTTTAGCTTCCAATTTTCATCGAAACTTCTTCTTTACTTTTCACAAATTCAAACAAACACATTTTAGATAGTTTTAGTACATTTTCAGTGAGTTTTTCTGCTAAAATGGCAGAATTTTGGTGATTAGTGAATTCTTTGTCGAGCGAAGTCTTTGCGAACAACTTGCGAAGAGTTTGCGACGGTTTTTCTGCATTTTTGCGGAATTTGGGGTTTTTGTTTGTAATCATTGCAGATTTTGGTTTGCGTACTCTTTACTCAGCTATTCGAACAGCTGACTTTGTGATTTTCATTGAAATCACATTTGGTAGATCCTTTTCTGGAATTTCTGGTTGTTTTTGAAGGATTTCAACATCTCTAGTTGAAATCATTGGTGGCGAGTGTTTATATCGTGATTTTCAGTGGAATTTGGGAATTTACTGAGAATTTCCGTTGTTTTTTGAAGATTTCAACAACTGTGGTTGAAACTTGTCAGTGACGACTGTTTCCGAGAGTTTGTCAGTAAAATTTACTGATTTTGGAGGTTTTGGTTTGCTGTGAAAGTACAGCGTCTTTTCTTGCAGGTTATTTTGGTTGTTTTAAGTGAAATCACACTGAATTTGGTATTTTGAGGTTGTGGAAGTGTTAGTGAATTTACTTGTGAATTTTGGAGAATTTTCTGGTGATTGGGAATAGTAGTGTATCCGAGAAGTTTTCTGGAGATATTTTGGTTTAAGTTCAAGATTCTTTACCTGAAATTGAATTGATTCGACAACTATGGCGCCTGAGTCAACTTCAAGCAACAATCCTTTGATTCATGCTCACAGAGATCCATACTACTTGCCTGGTGGTGATTTGAGCACTGTCAAACTGGTTAAAGATGCTTTTAATGGACAGCATTACCTGAAATGGTCAAGAGCAGCCAAGATGTCCTTGCTGGCAAAGAACAAATATGGATTTGTTCTCGGCACAGTTCCAAAGCCTGCTGCAAATGACGAGCGTCTGCAGGACTGGCTGCGAGTTGACTACACAGTCATGAGTTGGATTCATAATTCCATTGAAGCAAACATCTCTGACTGCTTACTTTGGGTTGATTCCTCAAAACAGCTATGGGATGAGCTCAAGGAAAAATACAGCTTGTCCAATGCTCCTTCTATCTACAGGATTCGCAGGGAGGCTAATCAGACTGTACAGCAACCACATCAGTCTGTGGCTGCTTATTACAGTCAACTGAAGTCTGTACAGGAGGAGTTACAGTCATTAGATCCACTGCCTTCCTGTGACTGTGGAGCAATGTCTGCATGCTCCTGCACTGTGTTGAAGAGAATCTCTGAAAGAGATGAAAGAAACAATACTTTAGACTTTCTCATGGGACTGGATGACAGATTCGATAATGTGCGTGATCATTTACTTGCATTGGATCCTTTTCCAACCTTGAACGTTGCTTTCTTCAAAGCTCAGCAATTCGAATCTCAGCATCCTAATGGTACTGGCACATCTGCAGACCCTAGCAGTAGTGCTATGGCAGCCAGTCAGAGAAATCAGAGTTATCAAAGGTCGGAAATGTCGACTAACCACAGATATTCTGACTATGGAGGAGGATACAACAAATTCTCTGACAATGGAGGAGGATACAGCAAAGATTATAACAAGAAGACAAGGTTCAATGCTGAAGAGAAACCTCCTTTGACCTGCTACCATTGTGGCAGAGAAGGTCATACCAGGGCATATTGTTACAAGTTGAATGGCCCACCGGGTAAAGGCAAGGGAATAGCTCGTGGAGGAGGTCGTACAAATGGATATTCTGGTCGAAGATTTGCAGCTAATGTAGAAGAATATTCTGATGATGAGGAGGAGTATGACACACCACTGTATGAAGACAGACATCATGCTTTTGACAGAAAACAAGCTTATGACAGCAAACCTGCAGCACCAGTAACAGTTGATAATCCAGTCAACATTGATCCAGTGATGCTGAATGCCTTGTTTCACAAGTTTGTCACCAACATGCAGCAGCAAAAGCCTGACACTGATCATACTGCAGCACATGCAAATGCAGCATTTGTCGATCATTCTGCAATTACACCTGAGCCAGGAATTGCAGGTATGGTCCATTCTTCTTCCAATGTCATTGCCTGTCATACTTTTACTGGTAATACATGGATAGTAGATTCAGGGGCTTCGGATCATATGTCACACATAAAAGATCACTTTTCAAACTTGCATAAATTGACAAAATTGATAAAAGTAACTCTGCCTGATGGATCTATGAAACTGGTTGCTCATGCTGGTGACATTCAATTAACTGATGCCATATGCTTAAAGAATGTACTCTACATTCCTGAATTTAGGCATAACCTGTTGTCTGTGGGAAAATTATTGGCTGATTCCAATTTGACTGCTGAATTTTCTGCTGGTAAATGTATTTTCCAGGACCTTTCCACTAAAGAGGTTGTTGGAACTGGTTTCAGAGAAGGAGGAGTTTATCACATTTCTCCATCTGCTGATACTAGACTTTCTGATTCCTGTATCATAAATAAGCATGCTTCATGTAATGCCAGTAGTTCTGATAGCAACAATGTGTTTCTTTTTCATCAGAGATTAGGTCATAGTTCTCTTTCCAAATTGAAACATGTACCAAATCTTCGATTAAGAAATGTTAATGATCTGAGTTGTGATGCCTGTTTACTTGCAAAGCATCATAAACTCCCTTTTTCTCCTAGTATCTCTCATGCTACTGCACCTTTTGATCTGGTTCACATGGACCTATGGGGTCCTTACAACGTTAAAACCATCATTGGTACCACATATTTCCTTACAATTGTCGATGACAACACAAGAGTAACATGGACAACTCTGCTCAAAGACAAAACCCAAGTGGTTGGAATTATTTCCAGTTTCTTAGCCTATGTCACAAATCATTTTCACACTACTGTCAAGTTTGTAAGAAGTGACAATGGCAGAGAAATACTGCAACAGCAGTGTGGGAGTTTATTCTCTGAAAAAGGCATCGTCCATCAAACTAGTATTGCAGGCATTCCCCAACAAAATGGTCGGGTTGAGCGCAAACACAGACATTTACTTGATACAGCCAGAGCCATTCGATTTCAAGCTAACTTGCCCAAGAAGTTATGGGGTGAAATGATTTTGGCAGCCACTCATTTGATAAACATGATGCCATCTTCTGTTCTCAAATGGAAAGTACCATCTGAAGTGTTGTTTGGGAAACCTGTAGATTACTCCCCTCTAAGGGTGATAGGGTGCCTATGCTATGATGCAGTACATAGTGGAGACAAGTTTGAGCCAAGGGCCAGACGAGCTGTGTTAGTTGGTTACCCGTTCAGGCAAAAAGGATACAAGTTATATGACTTGGACAGTCATCAACTGTTCACAAGCAGAGATGTAATTTTCAAGGAAACAGTATTTCCTTATAAGAATCAATCTGTGGCATCCACAAAGCTGCATAATCCTTTGTTACCTGATTCATATGGATCAGGAGTTGATGAACTTCATGATATGATGCATTTGCTTCAAACAGACAGGAACAATGGTTCAGAGTCAACCCCTGATTCTGCAGAACCAGCCACCACTGATGTTATTAATGAGAATTTCCTGCAACATGAAGAGCATTCACCTGCTCATGACAACATTTCTCCTGAAATTGTTGCAGCACAACCTGAAAATGCACGGAGATCCACCAGAAATAGGCAACCTTCAGTTAAGCTGAATCAGTTCAACTGTATAGGAGCACCACGTTCTGTTCTGCCTGTCTCTGAAGCTCATGCATCTACAAGCACTGAGCTTCTCTCATTGATTGACTTCACTGCATACTCTGGTGATTATATATCTTCTCTTAATAATGTTTTGACCCAAACAGAACCTTCAACCTATGCTCAAGCCAAACTAGATCCTAAGTGGGTTCAGGCAATGGAGACAGAATTGCAAGCATTAGAACAAAACCACACTTGGGAAATTGTACCTTTGCCACAGGGTAAGAAAGCTATAGGTGCAAAGTGGGTCTATAAGATTAAGTTCAAAGCAGATGGCACAGTAGAAAGATATAAGGCTCGATTAGTTGCCAAGGGATACAACCAAGTTGAAGGCAAGGACTACAAACACACTTTTAGTCCTGTTGCTAAATTGACTACAGTGCGCACTCTGATTGCTATTGCAGCAGCTAAGGGTTGGTTCCTACATCAACTAGATGTAAATAATGCGTTTCTTCATGGTTTCCTAGACGAAGAAGTGTACATGAAACTTCCAGAAGGCTATGGGAAAGGAAAACCTGGGGAAGTGTGTCATCTGAAGAGGTCATTATATTGATTGAAGCAAGCTTCTCGACAATGGAATGTCGAACTGTCCAAATTCCTGATCAAACAAGGCTTTCTACAGTCCAAATCTGACTACTCCTTATTCACAAAGAGATCATTAACTGGTGATTTTATAGCTGTATTAGTTTATGTGGATGATTTGCTAGTGACTGGTAATAGCATATCAGAAATCAAACACTTGAAATCTCTCTTGCACACAGCTTTCACCATCAAAGACCTTGGAGAAATGAGATACTTTCTTGGAATAGAAGTGTGTAGAACACAGGCTGGCATCACCTTAAATCAAAGAAAGTACATCATTGACATCTTAAAGCAGAACCATATGGAAAATTGCAAGCCAACTGCATTTCCATTACCTACTGGTTTAAGGCTTTCTACAGAAGATGGTGAGGAACTGGCAGAACCTGAAGTTTATAGAAGGCTAGTCGGAAAACTGTTGTACCTGAATCTCAGCAGACCTGACATTTCTTACTCAGTCCAACAGTTGAGCCAATTTTTACAAGTTCCTCGCTTGCCTCATTTGCAAGCAGCACTGTATCTGGTTAGATATTTGAAAGGGACAATGAATACAGGGTTGTTTTACTCAGCAGAGTCAAATTTGATAATGAGTGCATATTGTGATGCTGATTGGGGATCCTGTGCATTCACAGGAAAATCATTGACAGGCTTTTGTGTGTTTTTGGGAAAGTCACTCGTGTCATGGAAAACAAAGAAGCAACAAACAGTAAGTAAATCAAGTGCTGAAGCTGAGTACAGAAGTATGAGTCAGACTGCAGCTGAACTTGTCTGGTTAGAAACGTTGGTGAAAGATTTTCTGATTCAAGTTCATCTGCCTATCATGCTACATTGTGATAACAAATCCGCACAACATATAGCCGCCAATCCAGTTTTTCACGAGCGGACAAAACACATACGTCTTGACTGTCATTACATCAGAGAAAAGATACAAGAAGGCCTAATACAGACGCAACATGTTTCAACCAATTTGCAATTGGCAGACATTATGACAAAAGCTCTAGGAGCTGTACAACACAGGTTCTTATCCGAACAGTTAGGACTCGTATCTTCTTCTGCAAGTTTCACTTGAGGGGGGGATGAAGAGACTCGTCCTTCACATCTGCAAGTTGAAGCTCCGGTCCTAGTCAGCAGTAATCACCCAATCAGAATCAAGTGCCACGTCCTAGAAGAACACCTTGTAATCAGTTGTAATTATAGTCAAAGTTTGTTAGAGAAGTCAAAGTTAGTTATATGTGCCAGCTGTACAAAGTTTGTTAGGAGTAGTTAATTATCTCATTGTATAAATACTTCATTCCTCTGTAAAAATCAGTTTAAGTTTTTGGTAAATAAAATTTTCTTCTTTCCTCATTTGCTGTGTCTTCTTCCTTACGTTTTCATGGCTGATTCTGTTACTTTTATCACAATCTCTTTTAACGTCCTAAATATGATACCACAGCGATAAGTTGTCTGTTACACATCAATTTGTTTACAGTCAAAACAGAAACATGAGCACTAGTCATGATCATATTCTGATCTAACTCATAATAACGAAAAATGAACAACAAAAACGAGAAGCATCGCCTCAAAACCAGGCTCATCCTAGCAAAGGAGACATCATCTTGCATTAATAGGTTCGAATGGTCCAACAGCCAGGTTCCGCTTCTCCCTGCTTTTCGCGTTCACCCTGAAGAAAAAAGAGAATCTCTCTACGCACATGTTTGGCATTATTGTGAGATTATCTTAACTTGAACATTGATGTACAACTAAACAAGCATGTTCAACAGTGTATCGTTGTCCACTTAAAATTTGAAACCAACAAAATCAAAATTCTACACCAAAAGTATGATACTCCGTAGTAAAAGCATGCACTTTTTCACACTCCTCCAAATAAGATTCAATATACAAACAAAGAACTTGAAAAAGATAATGAGCATGAATTTTCATTCAACAAAGAAAAAAAAAAACAAAGACAAGAAAATCATTATTCTACCACTCAATATATATAGGCTGGAAACAACATAACTTTTCTCATATCTTCAAAGACTAACAAAGTAACAAAGCAGCCTGACTGGCAAAAGCGAGCTCCTACAAAAGACATAAAATATGAATTATGTAAACCAAAAGACTATTCGAACTGAAGCACAAGCTCAAACCAAAACAATTACTACACCATTAGCCTAGCATTCTCTTGAAGTATGTAACTACGAGTGCATAACATTAGAACTCTATACCGAGGAGACAACTCAACTCTAGTTCAATGGGGATTGTACCCCTTAATATAATACTGAGAAAACACCGCAGTTTTTTCAAGCCTACTAGTTGTAGGCTTGTACTAAGGTGAGACAAGGGTCTCCATGAAAGTCCCTCTAACAAAAACCCCACTATCTTCATCTGGAACACCATGAACCACAATATTTTTACGTGTTCCACCATCCAAATTGAACATCTCTAATTTGATATCAGTCCACTCAAGAACTTTCTCTATCACCAGTTCTTGTTGCCCCAACATACACATTGCTAGAAACCTAAAATATGGATGTGATGGATCGCGTGGCTCAACCATCATGATTTTAATTTTGGTCCAAGACTCCTGAACACCATACTCCTTCATCACCCAAACTTCAACTTCACGACTTTCACCTACACAACACATGTAGCAAAGACATCCTTCAAGCACCCCAAGGCGATCTTGCATATAGTACACACCACTAGGTAAACTAGGAACTGGCACATTGTAGAACCTTTCCTCCACCAAATCAAACGCCATGATAAGGGGCGTGTGTTGATAAAAACAAATACTAATCCAATGAATGCGGCCATGATGAAAAACCCCTGCTTTGCAACAAATATTCCCATGAACTCGTGAGGAACTACCATACTCTTTCCATGTGCCATTTTGGACAGAACATACATGAACTCTCAAATAAAAATTAGTACTAAAAATCACAACCTTATAGTCATCAGCGATGTGATCATACCCGAGTCCATATTTGTATTCATGAATCCGAAGGCAAACGGGATTGATCGGTGGATCGGGCAAAACCCGAATCTCGTTGGTAATCGGGTTAAGTAACACCCATTTATGATCATCATCCTCAATCAAGATGAGTCCATCACATGTTGCACATCCCTCTGCCAGGGAATGATTCTGCGCAACAAGATTAAGCTTGGTAGCAACAACGGTCATTTCATCGAACACTTGGCGGCGGGAAATAGCGTTACTCAAGGAAGCATGATACAGCGCTTTGGACTGAGCGATGAGGAGTGATTCGTTCATCGAGGTTAATGTACGTTTTATCTGATTGAGGTGAGCTTTGATGAATTCAGGTTGGGAGATAAGTGACAGCCATGATTTCGAAACGCAACGGAAACGGCCTACTGATTTTGCGGGAACACGGCTCAATATGTTCGCGATGACATTTGGTGGGAGAGAACGCACCGCCATTTACGTAGGCGGAGTCGCCAGCGAGGAGGGATGCAAAGATGGTGGATTGGTGGTGGTGGTGAAGTCTTGGTTGTGTTAAGGGTTCTTTTATATCGGGTTAATGAATCACTAATATTCTAGGTTAATTTATGGCCTGGTTAAATTTGGGCCAAGCTTAGTTGATTGTACCGGGTTTATTCTGATCGGGTTAAAGTTTGACGTTTATAGTACTCCATAATTATTACTTAGACCTGTAAAACGGGTCGGGCGGGCGGGTTTCGGGTTCGGGTAGATTCGGATTCGGGTAGTTTCGGGTTCGGGTGTATTTCGGGTTAGGGTAAAAACGGGTTCGGGTCGGGTTACGAGTTGACCAGCGGGTCGAAAATACATATTCGCGCCTTTTTTATCGGTAAATTTTAATAAGTAACATATTATTTTATTCTTATTTTCCAAATGTTTTATATATAATATTATATAGGGGCGTATCCGGTCAGAAGTAGATTTATGTCAGAAGGTCAGAAATCATCTGAGCCACACATCTATCCAAGATCAATGGTCAAGATTAAAGCAATAAACAAAAATAAAAAATAAAAAAAAGACCCACTCTCTCCTTTTTTTCTCTCTCCTCCCCCAACTCCCCTCCCACCTTCCCCGACCACCATTGCTCCGCCCACGGCCGTCCCAGACCACCACCATCACCGGCCCTGACCCCACCACAACTGCCGCCTCCCTGCCGCGACCTTATCGCCGCCCCTCCGCGACACTATTGCTCCTTCTTTCATCCCATATTCTTCCTTTAATTACGAAAACAACCCTTGACGGCGACGATAGTGAAGGGGAGGCAGCGTGCGCGTGGTCGGGGACGACGTGCGAGGGCCGGGTGAGGGTTTCTGGGCGGCGGCGATTGGTAATAATGGCTGGGGAAGGGAGTGAAAGAGGAGAGAGAAAATGAGGAAAAGAGGACGTGGAGGACGATTTAGGCGGTGGCGCGGGGATAAGGATGTTGCCGTGGGGTCGCCGGAATGGCGCGCGTCCAATGGTGTGGTCGCCGCCGCGTGCGGTGGTGGTCAGTGCAGGTGGTCGGCGGTGGTTAGATGTTTCGTGGTGGCGGTGGTGGGTGGGTATGGAGGAGAGAGAAAAATAAGTGGGGTTCATTTTTCTGATTTTTATTTTTATGTTTTTATTTTTTTTAATAAAGTTATGTATTTTAGTGTGTGGAGTTATTAAAGTTATCAAAGTTATTGGAGTTAAGTCGGAGTTACGTGTTTCATAGTTATTGAAATTATTGGAGTTATTGGAGTTAAGTCGGGGTTACGTGTTTTAAATTTTAATTTTCTATTTTTAATTTTTAATTTTAATTTTTATTTATTAAAGTTATTGGAATTATTAAAGTTATTGGAGTTATCAAAGTTATTGGAGTTAAGTCGAGGTTACGTGTTTATAGTTATTGGAGTTATTATAGTTACGTGTTGTAGTTATTGAAGTTATATTAAAAAACGTGTTTTAGTAATTGAAGTTATCGGAGTTAAGTTGAAATTACGTATTTTAGTTAAATATTGTAAAGTTAGAATTGTAAAGTTATTGGAGTTATGTACTACAGTTATTGAAGTTACGGAGCAACTAAAGTTATGACAGTTAGTGGATTATCAAGATGTGTGGCTGAGATTACTTCTGACCTTCTGACATAACTTTACTTCTGACCTGATTCAATTCCATATTATATAATAATAATGATTGCATTATATGTATGCTTTATATGATTTAAAAGAAAATTTTAATTAAAATTTTATTAATATTAATTGTTTTATATATTTTTTTATTATTATAATATTTTTTTACTAAATATGTTTGACCCAACGGGTTGACCCACTCCGGTCGGGTCTTGACCCTAACATTTCGGGTCATTTCGGGTTTCGGGTGCTTTTCGGGTTCCGGTTGAAAAAGTCCGGGTTTTTCGAGTTATTTTCGGGTCGGGTCTCGGGCGGTTTTTCGGGTCGGGTCAGAAACTTACAGGTCTATAATATTACTGTATGTGATTACAGTATGTGACTGTGTGATTGAAATTATATTAACAAATAACTCGAATGATTTCCGTTATATTTTGTTAATAATAGGGATCATGTTCGAGTCAAATTCTATCGAAAACGTGACCTGTTACTTTGGGTTGAGTCAATTCGACATTAAGGCAGCCTAGGTCAATATCAAGTCAAGCTAAGTCGGAGTTATTTTTTTGAAGCAAACCGGATTGCTTCGGGCTCACGTGATTAAGATTCCAGGTCAAGTTTAGCTACTCAAGTCTTGTTCAAATCTATATAATAATATTAATAGGCTAACATTTACAAATTCGCTAATCATACGTGTCATCCCTATGTGCATTTGAGTATGTTTTCAGGGGTAAAAACCAAGCAATGAAGATATTAAATCATCTTATTTATTTGAATTAATTATAAAGAATATTTCATCTTCCACAATACATCTAAAAAGTTTTAATTGAATTTTATGAGTAGTTTGAAAGTTTTTTTTTTATTGATGATAATCAATGTAGTGACTTTTGGCCGTTGGTTTTCCAAGTTTTTTGTAACATGCTAATTCGACTAACTATATATAATTTGGTTTTTGCTTGATTTAGCATACAGAAAATATGTGTTTCACCGTTTGTTTTCTTAAAAGTTGTCAAAATAATGAAAACTTTGATGGAGAAGAAAAGTGTTGCGGAAAAGGGATTCTCATATGCTACAATATAGGAGGGTGATAGTTTATATCAATTTTATGTACTCATTATCATTATTTGTAGTCCCATATTATAAGGTTCCAAATCATAGTTATATCTTATTACAGTATAACTATTATAACGGATCGGAATTGATCGATTTGGTCATTTATTTTTAAGATTTGCAAGTGTAAGTAATAAAGTTTAAATATAGTAAGATTGTTCCATGCATCAACTATGAGATTATCGAAGGGTGAAAGTGACAATTTACCCCATACGCTTATAATCAATGGTGCAATCTAACTTCTAAATGTGCAATCTAACACCATATGTTTTTATCATGAGCAATTTACCTCCTATGTTATTTTAAGGTTATTTTTTGTGATATAAGAATTTTCTTAATACCTCAAAGTTTGAAAATGCAATAATAATACACTAAATACTTTGTACTCAACTTTTGATGTAAATTAGGTGTACATGAGTAAAAAATGTCGACAAAGGAGAGATTGTTGAAACGAGTTCAAAAGAGATCAAAAGTATCTTCATCCACATGCTGGATTAGTAAACTGGTAGCGATAGAGTGTTGGGAATACTTATCGACAGTACTATTGTCCTCAATATGTAAATCATACATTAACTAATGAGAATAACAATTTGAATTTGGTTAGGTTCGCTAAGGGGTACTCCAAATGATATGACTATATGATGATTGAAAGTTTTTAAAAAAAATTGACAGTGGTAATGGCCCTTAGGCTAAACCCTAAAAGAAATCCGAAACGCAAACCTCTGAACCATTTTTGAAATGCGGAAACCTTGGCGGTATATCAGCAAAAGTTGGAAACTACATGGGTATTCTGAAAATATCACTTTAAGATTTAGAATTGTTATATAATTGTTGTGGTTGATTTAGGGATCGATTATTTGGCCTAATCAACAATGATTGGACCATGTTCACAGTTAGAGTTTGTATTCTAACAAGTTAAGTTCAGTCATTAATAGGAAAAAAATTGTAATACACAAATTAGTTTTGTCCAAATAAACTTATCGGGAAAAAAGTGGTAATAAACATTGACGATCAATTGAAATTGAGGTATCTCATATATATCCTTTAAATTCAACCAATGAAAAGAGGTATACAAGATATGTATAACAGTCCCGTGATTGTCACGGGCGCAAAAACTAGTTAGATATTCAAATCATGTTACTCGGATCAAATCAAATGTACGAGATTAGATCCGTTTTACATTTTTGACAAATCTACTCACACCGTCAAACATACCGTGCATCATATTTGGCATCACATATTTTTTTCGTTAGACGTCCATGTTACATGTGTTGTTACGAGTAGGAGAGTCGTATCAACATCACAACACTAACGTGAATTACACTTCACACTTTCCCCACTTTATAATCACACAACATATCCACTACTTAACATCTTAAACTCCTCTTCTTAATCAAACCTCCTCTTCTTCATCTTCTTTTTCTGCTCAAAAACACTGAAAAACACAACAATGGCGTACTCTCAATTCAAAGGGCAATCTCGTCTCCCCAAATTCGCCGTCCCCAAACGCTACGACATCCACCTCAAACCCGACCTTGTCTCCTGCAAATTCGACGGCGTCGTTTCGATCGACGTTAATGTCGTTTCGCCTACAAAATATGTCGTACTGAATGCCGCCGATCTTACCGTTGACGCTTCCTCTGTTTCCTTCAAACCCAGTTCGTATTCTCAGGTGATCATCAATACCCAGATTTTACTTTTATTTTTTAATCATAAAGTTTTCATCTTTTTCTATTTTACTTCATAAATTATAATCATGGTCTTTTTTTTTTTTGATAGAGGATTATGGAGAATTCCGGATAATTCCGGTTAAGGAATGTTGTGTGTTTAGGAATACGTAATATACTAGAATATGTGTTTAGGAATATGTTACGAGATAGGTTTCGTAAGGGTCAAGTCTTTGTAATAGTATAAATAGAGGTCTACCCCAAGGTCATTGTAACCAAGTTATTACGAGTTATATTGAGTTTATGAGAATCCCAATATTGTGCACGTTATAATTCTATTATGGTATCAGAGCCTCTTTCCTAGAGGACTCTAGAAGTGGCTTCCGCTGCCTGCCGGTGGGCATGGGATCGATAATGCCTGCCGGCGGGATTTCGTTGTTCGCCGGAGATTAGTTCGTGATCTAAGGTGTTAGGGTTTTATTGTTCGAGTTTATTTAGGAGTATAACTATATATTTAAGAGTCTTATATTTAGTTCTATTTGTGTCGAATAAAGAGCCCCCTCTGTTCCCGTATATTGTGATTTGTAGATGTTGAGATAGTGCTGACCTCGTTCGGAAAAAAATTTCGTTGATTTATTGCGTTTATGATATTGGTGTTGGTGCTGATTGATGATAATGCTTTGCATTGTTTGGTGAGTTGTTGTCGGCAAAAGGTGAATTTGCCGTGGGTTGCTGGCAGGGAAGAGATGAATTGGATTGATAATGTTCGATGATCGTGGGTTGTTGTGTCGTCAAATTTATTTGTTTTTGAGTGTTTACGGGTTGCTAAGGCGCAAGTATAGTCAAGGTGAAGGTAATTCAATGGTGGTTAGTTGTCGTTTGATTTTGAGTTCCGATAGTGTGATGATTTTAGGCCGATCAAGGAATGGGGAGTGCCCCTACCAGTTATGTCTGGTATTTTTAGGTGAAGTTGATAATGACGACTTCACGTTTTGAGGCCATGTTTATTCATGGTATTTATGTTGGGTTCCTTTTAGATGAAGCTGATAATGGTCGTTTCATGATTTGTGAGACCATGGTGATTCATGGTTCCCTTGTATCTGGCGTTTTAGTGCGTTTTAGTGGTGAATTTGATTATTGGCGATTTGTGGTGATTTACGGGACTTTTTTGAGTGTTCTTTGGATGACGTTCGAGTGGGTTCGAAAAGAATGGTGTTTTGCGACGACGACAATCAACGTGCTGGATTTGAAGATTTGAAGATCTCGACGGAGTTATTTTGTTTCCTTATCGTTTTGGCAAACTCATTGTAATTTTAGTCCAATTACTATGAGTTTGAGGGGGGGTAATAGAGGATTATGGAGAATTCCGGATAATTCCGGTTAAGGAATGTTGTGTGTTTAGGAATACGTAATATACTAGAATATGTGTTTAGGAATATGTTACGAGATAGGTTTCGTAAGGGTCAAGTCTTTGTAATAGTATAAATAGAGGTCTACCCCAAGGTCATTGTAACCAAGTTATTACGAGTTATATTGAGTTTATGAGAATCCCAATATTGTGCACGTTATAATTCTATTATTTTTTTGAAGGAATTGAAAGCTGTGAATGTGGGGTTGATTGTGGAAGATGAGATATTGGTTGCTGAATTTGGTGAGGAGCTTCCTGTTGAAGCTGGGGTTTTGCGCATTTCTTTTCAGGGAACTCTCAATGATCAGATGAAAGGATTTTATAGAAGGTATATCCTTCTTCCTGTCTGTCTTATTCGCTCTCGTATTCTCATTACTTTCGAGTTGTTTTAGATGACGATTCATGTTAGCCGACCCCAAATCATTTCGGTAGTAAGGGTTTGTTGATGTTGTTGTTGGATTGTTCAATTGAGAATGTTGCATGAACTTAGAGTGTGCATCGCAGATTTATCGATTTTATGATTTAAATTGAGCTCAATTGGTGTTGTTGATTGCGTAAATCATACTCCCTTGAGATTGTGTGATTGAGGATTTTGTTTATTGTTTGGTCTGTATTGGAGTTTTATCTTTGTATAAGTTTACTATATGCTGATGATGTTTTTTCAGTGTGTATGAGTTTAACGGAGAGAAGAAGAATATGGCAACAACTCAATTCGAGCCTGCAGATGCAAGGCGATGCTTTCCGTGCTGGGATGAACCTGCTGCTAAGGTTCTTACTCTTTCTAGATTGTGCTTCTTTTGAATACTTTTATTTTAGCATCTTTTAAATGCTAAGAAGACCCACCTAGGGAGAGAGGATGAGGGGGAGAGTTCTTTGTATGTGTGGAATAAAGTTTTGGACCTTTGTCGGATCTCTGATTGTTGGGACTTGGGAGGGAGAGCCACTGCTCCACCCTCAATCTTTGGTGTTACTTTTGGACGTTCGCAGCTAGATTTAGAACCATGAGAAGTAAGATATATTCCAATCTTATCGGTTGAAGGAGCTCTTGTACATCTTTTTGCAATGTTACTCTAGTCTAGGCATGTAAATGACCATTGTTCTCGACTATTGTTCTCTTGTCTCAGTAACATGAATAATTGGTGAACTGACAGTCTCTTGGATGATCAAATCCCTAGGAGTAAGAGTGGCATTCAAGAAATGCTTGATGTTTACTCTATTGAATTGCTAGTTTTCTAGGCATTTGTTTCATTAGCGGATTAATTTCTCTCCTCTGTTCAGGCTACATTCAAAATAACCTTGGATGTTCCATCCGAACTTGTTGCACTTTCCAATATGCCTGTCTTGGAAGAAAAGAAACAAGGAGATCTGAAGACAATCTACTTCGAGGAATCACCAATTATGTCGACGTACTTGGTCGCTGTGGTGGTGGGCTTGTTTGACTATGTTGAAAGTCAGACCTCTGATGGTATTGTATTCCTCACTTTCTGCTACAACTCCAAGTATGTACTGTCTTGCTGAACCTTAATCCTTGATCACATTGCACATCCTTATTTTGTCCGCAGGAATCAAGGTTCGATGCTATTGTCAAGTTGGCAAGGCTGACCAAGGGAAGTTTGCTCTGGATGTTGCTGTTAAGACGCTTGAATTATATAGAAAGTAAATTACTTTACCTGCTGGCACACAATACTTCTGATGTTGTTTGATGTAGAAGAATGTTTGTATTGTCTGGGTTGCTTGCATACGCTTTTATTTTATGTCCCATTACCTTGATGTATTTAACATCTCTTTCTTTTTTTACTCTGAAAGGTATTTTGATATGCCTTACTCCCTTCCCAAGTTGGATATGATTGCGATACCTGATTTTGCTGCTGGTGCAATGGAGAACTACGGCTTAGTCACATATCGTGAGACGGCTTTGCTGTATGATGAGAAGCATTCTGCTGCTGCTAATAAGCAAAGGGTAATAAGTTTAATAAGCTAGATAAGCATCCGAGGGCAATATTTTACTTATTTCACTTGTTTTCTATTTTATGACTTGATTTTCTCTTCTTTTTTTTAAGGTTGCTATCGTGGTTGCTCATGAATTGGCTCATCAATGGTTTGGCAATCTCGTGACCATGGAATGGTGGACTCATTTGTGGTTGAATGAGGGATTTGCCACATGGGTACAGTAAATTTGATACTCTGTGGGTTTTCCTTACTACCACTGAATGTTCAGTACTACTTATTCATTAATTTATCTACTCACTGTGTATCTAAAGGTATCATACTTAGCAGCCGATGCTCTATTTCCAGAATGGAATATTTGGACTCAGTTTCTTGATCAGACTACTGATGGCCTTAGACTGGATGGACTCTCAGAATCACATCCGATTGAGGTATTAGATTGGCAAATTAAAACTGTTTTCTTACTCAATTGCTTCTTTCTCCTTTTGTGTGAGTGGATATGAAAGTTAATGTATTTATTGTAATATCTGTGCCATCATTTCAGGTGGAGATCAACCATGCGAGCGAAATTGATGAAATATTTGATGCTATTAGTTACAGGAAAGGTGCATCTGTTATAAGGATGCTACAAAGTTACCTTGGAGCAGATCCATTTCAGGTATTAACGTATCCTAACTGGACTTTCATACTGGCCTGTAACATGTAGGTCTTTTTGTGATGCTTCTGCTCGGTAAACATGCCTTCATATTACTAAATCTTGTTGTTTACAAAACTGTCTCTCAGGATACCTTATTTCCAAAAGTCAATCGTGGAATTTGTTGTATCCTATACTTTGTTAGTTTGTTCTCACACCTAAAATTATTTACTAGTATACTTGGGTTGGGTGGGAAAGAGGGAGTCCAAATTGCACATGAGAATATGTTGAAGCTGTGAATGCACAATAACGCATTTGTAAAGCCATACTGGTATGTAATGGTGAGGCTGGTGATGCTTGTTGATGTCTGTTTGGTGTTTACCCCCCACCCCCCCTCCCCCCAACCCAACCCACATGTTGGCTTGCCCGGCTGATCCATCTGTTTATTTTATAATCGATATGTTTAATTTTCAAATTTGGTTGTGTATCTGATATTCTGATGCATGACATACTGCTGTTACTAGAGGGCCCTGGCTTCCTACATAAAGAAATATGCCTGTTCAAATGCAAAGACTGAAGACTTATGGGCTGTACTTGAAGAGGAATCTGGTGAACCTGTGAAGCAACTGATGAATTCTTGGACACAACAGATGGGTTATCCTGTTGTCTCCGCGAAGCTCAAAGATCAAAAGCTAGAGTTAGAGCAGGTGAACTGCGCTACAATAAAATTTCTTGCAGTCTTATCTTGTCATTTTTTGTGTTCTTATTCTACCTACTATCTTTGGTGCTGCTTTTCTATTGTGTATGTCAGCAACCTTATTGATTCATTATTTCAATGCAGTCACACTTTTTGCTCAGTGGTTCACCTGGCAGTGGGCAATGGATAGTCCCAATCACATTATGCTGTGGATCTTATGATACACGTAAAAGTTCCCTGCTAAAAGAAAAGTCTGGAACTATTAGTGTTCAAGAATCCGCTTGGATCAAACTCAACGTTGATCAGACTGGGTTTTACAGAGTGAAATATGACGAGAATCTTGAGACCAAGCTTCGGCATGCTATAGAGAGTGGCAAGTTGTCTCCCACAGATAGATTTGGTGAGTTAAATGTTGTGTATCCACTAGATGATATTACTTGCTACGTAGACTCTTATTTGACAGTATTACCATTTTCAACAGGTGTTCTGGATGACTCGTTTGCCTTATGCATGAGCGGCAGGCAATCCCTGACTTCCTTGCTAACTTTGATGGGTTCGTTCAAAGGGGAAACTGATTATACTGTTCTTTCCCACCTGATCACGGTACCGTTCAGATCCAATGTTTATAATTGATGTCATTAGCTTTGTGCATTTGCATTTAATGTTAGTAAATGTTCTGTGTAGATAAGCTACAAAGTCGTGAGAATAGTAGCTGATGCTACTCCCGCAACACTTGACAGCCTCAAAAAGTTCTTCATCAACCTATTTGCGTATCCAGCAGGGTGAGTATTTTTTGATGAGGTGAAGATGAGTATTTGCATGAATTAGTTTAGTTATGGTTACATGTGCATAAGTAATAGTTGATAAATAATTAGTAAAATGATTGGTGTTTGTGACTTGTGAGTATCCTTGGCCGTTTTGGTGGTCCTAGAAAGTGGTTTGTATTACTGCATGAGCATCAACCTTTGCTCTTTGCATTGATAGTTTGATGTTCTTGATTGATAAAGAATTTCGAATGAGCTTTTAATTTTGTGTTTCTGTATGAATGAAGCACCCCTGCCCTCAATTCTCCCTTGAAAAATTGTCCTCTTCAAATGTTCTAGCTGACTATATTTTCTTTTTTAAGTAGCCAAACCACTGTACCTTTTACCTTTTGAGAACTCTCTGTTAGAGTGTTAGTTATACTCTTGACAAGGATCCTTCAGAGCGTGTGCTTCATGCATTTCCTCGTCCTGATATGGAACTTTGGAGATAGAGTAGAGTTAGATAAGAACCTCGTTGTGTTAGGATGTGTGATTCTGCATAGGAAATATTCTAGCAGATTTGTATATGGATATTGATAAGAGGGAAGACTTAGAGGAAGTTCCTTATAACATGGAGAGTTCAAGCATTGCTAATCACATTTGTTAAGCTTGCTTGAGTCGCAACCAACTCTTCTATCACGTGATAGTTAATTGGTCATGACGTCATGTATTGAAGAAATGCTACACAAAAAAGGTGCTAATGATGCTTCAGAAATAAGAGCTGTAATTTTTTTGTATCTAATTGTTGAGACAGTCCCTGATGATTAGATAGTTTATCTTGTAATCATTCTCAATGATGGTCCTAGAACTTCCTGTAACTCATTTGTTTAATGAAAACAAAAGTTATTAAGTTTTCTTAATTATGAGCCGTGATGTCGTTGCAATACCTAAAAGCATTAGTGAAGTGCATATTGAGGTTGCGCTTTAGTCCCCAGATGATTGCTACATTTCACGTTGGTTGCTCGAGTTGTTCCAATACATACTTTGAATCAATATTTAGCCTCAGAGAATCTATGGTATATGTGCCTTTTCTTTAGATTTGGATTTTGGACTTAATAGTAGCATCCTACCGAATATGTTATTGGTGGTTGGGCTGTTGGAGACTCGGAGTGTCACTGTGACTGGCCAAATTGCACTTCGAACAGTCTGTTAAAACCCTCTTTTTTTTTTTTTTTTTTTTTTTTTGTGCGGTTCTAATCATGCATGTCTGTGGTCCTCTGTTTTGGGAATTTGGGAGCTAGATTTGACTCTGTATTGCGTTTGCTATCTAAATGCCTATGCTAAGTGGATTTGCTGTTGGTTATTGATGTTGTTAATATGAACCTTTGTAGGAAACTTGGTTGGGAGTCCAAGTCTGGTGAGAGCCACTTGGATGCGATGTTGAGAGGGGAGTTATTGATGGTGCTGGCAGAACTTGGGCATGAGAATACCCTGAATGAAGCTACTAGGCGTTTTGATGCGTTTTGTGCTAGCAGGGATTCACCCCTTCTACCACCTGATACCAGAAAGGTATTGCATTCTTCTTGCATTACCACCTCTTCATGATGGTCAGATGTGAGACGTAGTTTAGTGTCTGATATTTACCTAATTCTTTGATTAGACTCATAAATAATCTTCCATACTCATTCGATCTCTTGATGCTTCTTAACCGAATTGCATCTACTTTGTGGCTTAAAATGAAGTGCCAGGAACTGGAGCGTCTGACATATTAACATAGATGCGTTAGGGAAATACTAGTCAGAATAAGATAGGGACTACGGTTCTGTTCTTCTTCTCCGGAGGCCTCTGGTTTTTTAACAAAGGCATCTATTGAAGAAGCTCTTATAGCTTCATGAAGTCCTGCCATCCTATTTGGGCACTCAGTTATGAATGATATAATATGGCTACTTATCTGGGGATAACTGATTGTTGGTACTTTACACATCTGAAAATGTGTATGGCCACATAGACACTTCGTTTTGAAGCAAAAATTATGAAACTTATTTTCGTAACCTAATGCCTAATGGAGTCTGAAACCTAGACACTTGTGACTTACCCATTCATGGGTCCCCGTATCATGGCTAGTAGCCTACTAATAACCATGACATGGTACCGTCCTCAACCTATTTGCGAGGACTTTCGGAGTCTAGAGGGTCATTGACAGTTCCATTGTGTTTTGGCTTACATCCTGTGGCTCAGGTTAATGTGATATTGTAAGGAAAAAAGGGTGTAGCTGGAATCAGTTGAGGCCTTTCTTTACAGTGGTTTAGGGTAGACGTGTTGACATTGCTGTAGAAATGTTGGGTTAGTTGTCTTTTGGTGAATTTGGTTGTAGTAGAGTCCCCACATCTGTTTTCTACATTCTTTGGAGTATGCTTGGGGTCTGGGGATGGATTTTATTTATAACATCCTTGTAGGCTTAGGCAGCAAGTACTTTAGAAGGCATGCTAAGTTACCTTAATTCAGATAAAATTGAGTACTCTTTTATGAATCGTTTCGTTGGAGGGCTTATCTTGTTTGTATTGCTCCTTTTATTTGTTTTAATATTATATTTTGTACAATTGTACTGCACCGTTATTCGCTGGCATTTTTTTTTTCTGCTGTGACTCCTTGCACAAATACTCCCCCATTTCTGGTTATGTACTTGCTATTGCTTAGTAGCCTTATATATTAAGGCAAAGTCTCATATGATAATTGTTGGCTTACTCTTTTACTTCGTTTCAGGCTACATATATAGCTGTAATGCAGAAAGTCACCGAGTCAAACAAGTCGGGGTATGAAGCTCTTTTGAAAGTGTACAGGGAGACGGATCTTAGCCAAGAGAAGACCCGCATAATAGGTGCTGGTCAAATCCATCCTTTATTTTTTGAGACTGCTAATTCACTTTTGATTTGTTTTCACTGATTTCTGCATCTGCAACTATTGGCTATGTGTAGGTTCATTAGCATCTTGTCCTGACCCAAATGTTGTTCTTGAAGTTCTAAACTTCTTGCTGTCTTCGGAGGTAAACTATAACCTATAAACTTCTTATATCGACTTACTGATTTTAAATATGGTATCACAAGTAGTTTGTTTTGAACATTTTGTTTCTGATAGGTACGGAGCCAAGATGCAATTATTGGACTTGGGGTCAGCATGGAAGGGCGTGAAACTGCTTGGAAATGGCTTCAGGTAAAATATGTAGCTTCGTCCTTAGATCACAGGATACACTTTTTCACGTCACCAACTGTCTCCGCGTGAAATGTGGGGCAGAGTATTCTAGTGAGAAAGTCAGGTGTATGCAATCAACTTTGCTTTAGTCTTGTGAATTGGCACTTGTATAACTAGTGAAAGAAAAACATAACTAGTAAAAGAAGGGATACATGAACAAATCATCGTATATCTCATTATATTACAATTTGAAACTATGCTCTTGGCACTAATGATGAATTTGATGACAGTCCAACAATTTTTTTTTTCATGTGAAGTTAATTAAGTTATCATTGTGGCCGACAGGACAACTGGGATCATATATCAAAGGCATGGGGCTCGGGTTACTTAATTACTCGATTCATTAGTGCTATTGTATCACCCGTAAGTTTTCTTGGTCACCATTCTTATAACTAGTATTTCGGATGGACATTCTATGGTGTGTGTGTGTGTGTGTGTGTCATGCTGACGAGCGTTTTTTGCCATTTCTAGTTTTCCTCAATCAGTAAGGCAAAAGAAGTACAGGATTTCTTTGCAAGTCGAATGAAACAATCAATTGCAAGGACCTTGAAGCAGAGCATTGAAAGAGTTCAAATCAATGCTGGGTGGGTTCAAGCTGTTCAAAAAGAACATCAGCTTGCACAAGTTGTGCAGGAACTGTCACAGAGAACCTGATGGAGCTTGCTTGTCTGCTGCAAAGATGACTTTCGGTTTTTCTGGAAGGCACGTGTTCAGAATAAGGTGCATGGAGCGGCATAGATGAAAACTCACAAGCTAAAGTTTGTTTCACAGACAGCTTGATCGGCAGTGCTACAGATTGTGGGTTAGTATCTCAGTAGGGCAAATGGGCAATGTAGGATCTGTGGCCATCCTGGCAAACTTTTCCCCTCCTTTGGCTTTGTGTTTTTAATTTCTAAATATTTAGGGAAGAGAATGTGGAGTAGTGACAGGAAAACTTTCGACATTTTTATTTAAATCCAGAGTGCTTAAAGACAGATTCCAACTTCCCAACGAAGTAACTTCCAGGTTGACCCGCTCCACCCATTTACAAATTACAACTAGGTTAAAAAGATGAAGTGGAATGTGGACTGATTGGTTCATACAGTAAAAAGTCTAAAAACATACGGAGTACACAAAATTTGTTGAAACACTGTAAGCTAATCTTTCTAGGCTTATTAGTTTTTAAATGTGTTAAATGAAATGGGTCTGAAGGTCGGGTTCAGTCAGAGGTTCCTGTTCCATTCAATAATGCGAATTTTCTCCTCTAACTCAATAATGCGGGCGTGCGGGACTGAAACCTCTAACTCAAGAACTATCCAACAAGGATTAAATTCCCAACAATGTTGCACATTTGTATGAACTATCATATTAACAAGTACATAACGAAATTGCATAAAAACGAAGGAAAATTCGTTCAAATTATTGACAACCACTGATATGATAGATGGTCAAATAGACACCACATGTATACAAAAATTATGCTAACTCCATTCTATACTGCACATCAAAATCCCTACCATGACTTCAACAAGTTCTCCAACTGAAAATCCAACAACTTGTTCTACAAGCTAAGTACCATTAGGCAAATCAACCTCCAATTTCACTTCACAAATAAAATTATAAAACCTCCTATACTGACTCGTACACATTTTATCGTAATGAAGTTTTAATTATAAATGACTATTGTTGAGATCTGCCAATCTGCCATACTTCATTGCACTACCACAACCTGACCCGATTGACCCGTATGCCAAGTTTATATATAGGCTAGCTTTATGGTAAGTGACAGACCTAGTCGAACGATTGATATACACTCGAAAATTGACTTATTTGTCTTGCAAATATTACGTTTAAGACGTTTAAGGAAACTTATTTGTCTAATAATAAGTTGCGGTTAGTCACTTATTTTTCTTGCAAATATTTCTTTTAAGGAAACTTTCTAAAAAAAAAAAAAAAAGTTGAGCATTGAGTATTGACGGCGATTGGAACTCGAAGTTGAAGAACGGCATGTCAGATTGAAATTTAGGAAATTTCCGTTAAAAAAAACAAAGATTATTAATTCCGATTAAATAGAAGTAGTGCTTCTTATTCGGCTCGACAAACGAGGAATCGGAGAATCAAATTCGGCCAAATCAATCAAGCAGTTTTATTTTTACAGGTAAGTGTGTATCCATTTTTTGAGTTTTATTTGTTTTGTTTTGCGTTAGTAGAATCATAAGAAAGTTGAAGTTTAATTTTGATTCGGACATGATTATGCATATTTGATTTAAGCCGGTGTCCTGATGAGTCATCCGTACCTCTTCCTTGACACGATTATCTTTTTATTTTATTTTTAATATTTTCTTTTTCTTCATCTGATGACTTCATGTTCTTCAACCCTCATACACTGATACACTGATACCGTATCTTCATCTTCGACCCCAAATCAGATCACCGGAATCAATTCTCCTCAACCGCCGATACAATCGAACAACCAGGTAATTTTTTTCTTTAATATATATTTCTATTGATTTTCAATTTTGGTTTGGGACAATCAAGTTTTTGGGTTTTGATTAATTGGAAGTATGTATTTGAACAATCAACTTTGCCCCGTGATTTAAGCGGGTGTGTTAATGTAAAAGAGTCAATTGTCGAAATTTTTTGATGAAGCATATGATGAAAATTTTAGGGTTTTGTCGAAAATATAAAATAGTCAATTGTCCCGTTTCCTTGTTTATGGTAGTAATTCATGTCTTGGTTCTGATCATCTAGTTTTGCATACTAAACTATCTCTCTGTCGTCAACTCTTGGATTCATCAATTCTTAGAGACTGAAATTTTGCATGTTTGATATCCCCCGACACCCTCTAACCTATGGTTACTTTTTATCATTGGCAGACTCTATGGACGGGCTTAGAAGATATTCCAAATCCGTTGGCGTAATTGAGCACGATATAGAGATAGATAGCGAGATTCGTTCGTCCATGGAAATTTCAGGTTGGCATGACGAGCATCCTCATCATATTAGAACCGAATCTGTAATTGAAATATTATCTGCAACTATTACTACGTCTTCATCATCCCTTACTACTTCTTTACCTTTACAAGTTGTTGGCAATATAAGTATAGTTGATCAAGCCTCTCCTAGTATATCTGGACATGCATGTTTATCAACGTTCTGAAGATGACCAGTTTGGTCCTGAATTTCTTTTTTCTTCTAAAGCCGACCTTGCTATAACTGACCCTACAGTTGACTTGTTTGCAATGAAACAACCAACTATGGTTGTCAATCTTCAAAACCCGGTTACTAAGACTACAATTGCAAAGGGTTTTGAAACTCTCCTAAAGTCAACCGATGATGATAATGGTCAATACGAATTAGTTCGCGAAGTTGAGTTTTTGGGTGACACTCCAGAGGAGTCACTTCGTGTTCGTTATATCTCCTTAACGTACGCGATTTATGGATGGGTTGAGATTACGTTGTGTGGTAATGGGTCTTGTATGCAAGAGGATGGATATGAAGTGTACGGCGACATTCTTGCTAGTTATTGCACACTTAACCAACCTCATAACTTGATGGTGGTTCCTTTGATCAAAAGGACAGAAGAGGAGGCAGAGTGGATCAAATTGGGGGATGAAATTGAGTTGTGCAGGTATAAGCTATGTGTTCCCGCATATTCTTCCCTTTCTATCTCTATTCGATTGAATGATGCAAGTCAAAGTTCTACCACTGTCCCTCTTATTAATGGGAGTGTCTCTTTTCACTCACACGGTTCCGCCACTGATTGGGGGAGAATTCAAGGAAATGGTGGTGTGTATGCCTATGTGAAAATAGATTGGTGTGAGCCCTATAAGCTGCACAAGATTCGACATGATGAAACTCCAACATTGCCTATGTGTATTCAACCAGTGATTTCATCAGCTTTAAATGCACGACAAGTAGTTCAAGTCTTCTCTATATTCATTGGTCACCGGTACAGTGGACAACTTCGTGTCTACGGTTTTGTTTCTACCAGAGACGGTCGAGGCTGTTCTAGGTTATTTAAGCGGGATAGAGATTCTCCGTGCACTCTCTCAGATGGATTGCTCCCATTGGATAGCCTTAACAGGGTTATCACTCCTGGTGATGGGTTTTCAATTTCATTAGACATCAATGATGTCGAACAGCGAGTTAGTATCAAAGGGGCTGCATCTTCTTCTCATGGAATGAATAATCGAAAAAGTCATTGGTATGATAGATTGTATTGCTCGGTTATTAGGGGCGATCAAAATCGGTGTTTTGCTGCAATCTATTATACCGTGTTCTCCGCCGCGGTTCAAGCTAGAGTTGGTGTTAGTGTTATAAAGAAAGGGTCATGTGGTGATGGTAAAGTGAACGGGCATGTAATCGCATATTACGATTGTTTTACTGCTGCCTCTAAGTATGAAGAAAAGCACTACCGCAGTGTACTTTTTATGAGGATGAGAGAGGGCAAGAGGAAAAGAGACAATCTTCCAGAGGAAGACGAGCGACTCGAACTCATTAGAGATGTGCTTGCTGTTCCAATTTCTGGTCGCATTCTTTTTGAGGTGAAACTGGAGGTTGATTCACCTAATGGTACTCAACTTGTACAACAAGTGGTTGGATTTTCAGTTGGTGAATTTGTTAAAGTCATCAATGGTATGGATTTTGATGTTTATATTAGTATGGAATGGAGTTCAGCTTGATAATTTATACGGCAGCAAAAGTTCCATCATTATGTAGGTGTATTCTGTGCGTAGTTGGTGTATTCTCAGAAGTTATTTTGTTTTCCCGAGAATGTAACCTAAATAGTTTCTGAAGCATAACTCTTGTAGACTTTCTATTTGACCATCTATCATATCAGTGTTTGTCCATACAAATGTGAGTCATTGTTGGGATTTTCCCGTTGGATAGCTACTTTGAAATATGGTTTCTGTTTTAATAGTTAGCAGCTCTTCTGTTATGTGGTTGACTACAAATGTTCTGCTGTTCCGTGTTGAAAGCAAATGATGTGGAGGTCTGCCGGCATCTGAAATTTACATGCAAGGTATGTTATCTTATAATATGTTTAACTTTCAAAACAGACTGTATACATCTGCCGCAATGCTAAAACATGTGTTTCTTCTCTCCCTAGAAGACTAGTAACATTTACGTCATTAAAAGTTACAGACTGTTTTGAGGGGCTCTTTCTTCCTTAAGTTTGTATAGAATGAGTTACTTTTTCTTAGACAGACAATTTCTACAGGAATCAGTGACACATAATTTTTCTGCTTTCTTAAATTCAATATCTCAACTCGTTATATGCGAAGAGTAAATGAAGCGTTAGCGCTAATATAGGAGTATGTCTTTAGTAATGACACTAGTAAGAAAAATGCTGTGAGACAAATCTCTACTAGTTTCTAGCAAAGTGGTTTGTTTTTGTCTTTGTATGGTTCGATATCAGTAGTAAAATAGGAAGCTGTCTTCTTACCTGGATCATGTGTGTTCAATGGTGTATGGTAGGGAATATATCAGTAGCGTTTAGCCATGTATGTTCAATGTGTTCAAACATTGTCTACTTAATAAAGTTCGTGCATCACATTAAAGATCCCAGTAAATCGTAAATCTGCCTTAGTTGCCTTCAAAAATAAAAATCACATGAATTACGCCTATGGGAGCATCATTTGGGGCCTTCTTCTAATTTTGTTGCACGTTAACATCTTATTGACCACAAAATTGAATCGTGGGGATTTACGCTAAGACCTAGGAGCTACGGAAATAACCAGCACAGTTGCTTCATCTGAATTTTTGAAAAGAAAATAACTGCAAAGTCCACGGTGAGAAGTTGCCAGACTTGAAATACTAGGAACCCGTAGCTCCTTTCTGGTCTGGAAATCTGATCTTTACAAAATGAAAAGACACTCATTGATGCATGGTGAGTGTTCATTTTATGCTACATTTTCGTACGGGTGCATCTGCTATGTTCACCGATTGTCCATAAGGGACTTCAGCAGTTCAGCCCACATTGTTAAAATTTTAGATTGTCCATTGGAGGCATTACCTCAAATTTCCAGAATATGTAAAATTGAGTCTTGAGGCAAAGGATTTAATCACTGGGGCTGGATTTGTGTTGTTGATTATCGATTAGGGACTGGAGAGGCAGAGCAAATTAAGGTATATCTTTTGTTTGAGTTAAAAATTGCAAATGTTTTCTCGCTGTTACCATTTCTTTTTGTAGCTGTTTCTGTGATAAACATGTTCTACCCAGGCACATCCATGGTTTAAAGATCTCGAGTGGGATAAGCTATATGAAATGGACGCAGTACGCAGAACACTATGAAATATGATGAGGTATGGAAATGACCTGGTTTTGCTGTTAGCGTCTTTCTCTCTTTTGACCAAAATTTACAACTGTTCATTTTAGTTATGAGCAATCAAAGAAAGGGTACTAAAACTAAACTTCTAGTGGTTGAAGCAGAAGGCACGCAGTACTAACAACTATAAGAAAGATGGAAAACTAAGTTAAAAGAGTAGATTCACGCACTTCACAGCTGGATGGAGGAGGGGGAGGGGAGTATACCTTCAAACGCGTAGATTTCAGCAACACTTGAGGCCGACCCCTATCTCTGTGCAACATAAGTATCAACAAGGTGGAGCTAGTGAATAAGAATTCTTGGAACTTGCTATTTAAGTAACCCATACCAGAAGCGAGAGCAAGGTGGAAATTGTTCTGAAAACCTTATGTAATCTGTATTAAGTTTGTGGTACATATAGCTGTTCTCTATCATCTGTGTGGCACTTGTAAGTTGTATAACCATCCCTAGGGACTCCAGACTCCAATATAGATGAAACATGCCCTTACGGAGACTACTCCAAAAAAGTTGCCAGACTTGAAATACTTCAAACCTGTACAAAATGGAAACAAACTCATCGATGGTGTATTGTTCGTTTAATGCCACATTATCCTACTGGTGCAGGTGCTATGTTCAGACCGATTGTAGATAAGGGACTTCAGCCCAAAAAAACTTGCATTGTCCACTGGAGGCATTACCTCAAAGTTCCAGAAGATTTAAAATTGAGTATCGAGGCAAAGCATTTAATCAGTGGGGCTGGTTTTTTATGTTGATCATCGATTAGGCACTGGAGGGGCAGAGCAAATTATATGTTTGAGCTGAAATTTGCACAAGTTTTCTCACTGTTACCATTTCTTTTTACTGCTGTTTCTCTGATAACTATCTTTTACCCAGGCACATCCATGGTTTACCCGGCACTTTATGAAATTTGATGAGGTATGGAACACAAATGAAAGCACTTGGAGTTGGTAGCCTGATTCTGGAATAATTATGGCCCGGTTTTTCTGGCCTAAACTGGATCAAGGTTATTTCAGTGAGGCGATCTCTGCTTTATTATGACTGTTGTGTAATTGAAGCTCAGTGATACTTTTCTTAACCTTCACTTTTTTCTTAAATTAGAGCATGCTAGACCATGTACTCAAGAGAGTCCGGAGGTCCGTTGTGGTTGCTTTATTACTTCTCTCATCGTCGACTGAATTGGGATGCAGGTGGTTATTATGAGCATGGACTTCAGAAACTCTTGTCCGGAAGGCTGCTAGTTCTAGTTAACAGTCTCGGCATACTTTGTAGTTCTAGATGTATATAGCCTGTACTCTGTATTGAAGAATTGTACATACAAAGCAGAGGAGACCACGTGTTAATTAGAAGGGTGCTTATGTAGAAGTTATGTTAAATTCACGGGCTATGGTTCCTCCGTCCTTGGTCTCTCAACATTTTTGGATAATGTATAGTATAGAGAATTACACGATATATAAGTTCATACAGAAGATTGGAAATTTCAACCATAATTCTAAACTTAGCATTCAAGTTTCTAGGTTCATATATAATCTTTGATACAAATGTTACAATGATTGTTTCTATTCCACGACACGGTTCAAAACAGCGACCAGAAACTGCCACTAGAGAAGGCGTTTCGCTAATCCCTACACTAGCCAACCTGGGCAGCCAGGACCAAATTCTACGATACATATATGAATCTCTAGCCAAAATATAAGGGAGAAGATTAGGAAATGAGGAAAAAGAAAAAAGAAAATATAAGAAATAAGAAGAGAGGGGAACAGAGCCTCTATTACACAAACCCCTGCTTATATTGATTCCAATTGTTGCGCCAAGCTCGCTCTATAGCGGGCTACCCTTGATGTTTTCAAATGCTGTACACTTACATGATGGTGGTGGGGCTGCTGCAGGAGGCCAGGCAGCTGAGTAAAAGACAGCGCCACTTTTCCGCAAAGCCCCATACTTATGGCACAAACAGACTCTACAAGGTTGTCGCCTGGTTATTATTATCACGGGGACATGCAATCATCAGTTGTAGAGAGCATCTGTACATCCATTTCCTCTGCATGCTTTATGGCATAATCCATCCCATTTTCACCTGTAAAAGATAACAGGTTACTAGAAGTTCAAGGAAAACCACATGACGAAGCATAGACTGCAAATGTGCAAATAGGCGTCAGAAGAGCTATTACTAAATATTGAACCCAGGGATGGCCGTTTTGGTGATGTGCTTCCTTTGCGATCTACATTACAAACAAGGACAAGAAGCGATATGAGATCATTATCAAGAGGAAGCTCGAAAACAACAAGAATAAAACAAAAGCACTGCCCATCACACAGACGCATGGAAAAGGAAGTATAGTTTGAAGTCTATGATGTCTAGCCACCAACCATCTATCAAGATCACGAGGACACATGGAAAATGTAACAAATTCTCAAGTCACTGAGCAAGGTGGATTTAAGGGAGAGTCAAATTATACAAGATTTTTGGTCTTTGGGATGCATTAGGTTAAACATCTAAAGATACCAATATACTAAGAAGGCTTCAATCTTGAAGTCAACAGAGGCCTTCTATCCAAGGTTAGTCTTTTTTTTTTGGCGAGGGCAAAAAATCCAAGGTTAGTCTCAAATCAAAATTGTTGCAAGTTTTGTGAATAGACTACGTGGAGATTTTGAGTCTGCTGAGGCCTCAGAGCATATGAACTTGCAAGTTCCTATATCTTGTGACAACAGAAAGAAAAGAATGGGAACTTGATTGGCTGATAAGTTGATTGAACCCTAAGACTTTAGCCCCAAATGTTTTGATGCTCGATAACAACAATATTATCCCAGTACCTCAAATGGGGATTGGATGTACGCAACATACCCCAATGTTAAAAACATAAGCAGGCTCCTGGAATAGTTCTAATCTCACTCATGGAAGTAACTCAAATCCTTACTGCTTACTGGAAACTCAAAAGCAAGTGCCATTGGGCCCACTTAAGCATACAATCTGCCTACATTGGAAAGGGATAGCCCTGAGATGCAGTAAGCCATGAAACAAAAAAATAAAGACTCTCTACTCAATGCATCCAATTTTTCGTCATAAGAATGTACAAAAAGCAAACTATAAGCACACTAACAAAAATACATGCTCCAATTGCCATTATTGCAAAATTGCAGCAACAAACGTCAGGAAAGAAGGAACATACCAAGATGTAACCCTTTGACTGCATCAAAATTCTTGTACGTATAGCCAACAAAATTTAGATCTTTTGACAGTAGCTTCTGTAAAAGGCAGGAAGATGAGTGAAAGGATTAAGTATATTAAGTCTTAAGTCCAGAATCGAGCTAGACGATATAAAACAATTATTACTTATGCACCAAGGAGACAAACAAAAGTAGCATTACAGGATAAAATGTCTATTCCCATCACAAAATTGTCTACTGGAAATTGAAAATTTTAGGGTGAATGTTCCAATCACACAGACATGCAGAACCTAATCAGAACAGAACTCATATACTGATAAGCAGTTTGATTGGTAAATTGGTAATGACCACCAGATGCAGCTCTATCATTCACCTTTTACACAGATGGATAGGCTTTAGCAACACAAGATCTTTTTACTACAGCAACGGCAAGTTGGCAACAGAGCTGAACCTAACCACTTGCACTTCTACCAGGTGAAAGAACACACCAAGCTGATATTCTAATTTATAGGCAATAAGTTTGAAGCTTTTGTAGTTTTGTGGAGGTGTGTGGCATCTCCAGAAAAATAGCACCCTAAAAAAGCAGCCCGACCCTGTAACGTATAGTGTGGAATACAGAAAATGGACGTTTCTCACTCTTAATAATTTGTGAAGATACCAAGATTGGAGGGTAAGGGGGTATGGGAGAAACACAATGTGAAGCGAGGGAGAGGAAGGAGAGAGGTCATCAAGTAGATGGACTTGGAATAGAAAACGTAATTTCTTCCAAATCCCTCCTCCATTCATCCCCATTCCAACAAAGGGCAAGCAAAAGACCAAAACATTTCAATACCTAGATGCTAAAAGGAAGAAATTGTGCAAACCCTCCAACCCTGGACTATACAGTCCAGCACTTACTCCAATGAGCCTCCTAGTAAGACTAGGTGAGAAGCCCACTAAATAGCTGTTGTAATTACTATTCCATGGATGCCCAAAGAGCAGGGGCTCCTATTTTGTTTTGGCAAAAAAGGCGAGACACCAAGGGGATGACAGGACATTCATCGTGCATAAGTTTACTTAGAACACACATAAACAAAAAATAGAAAGGCAAGTGATAATTAAGAAAAATGAGACTGAGGTTCAAGTACACAACACTTAGAAACAGAGACCAGCTTATTCAACAGTGTCTGTGTGAATTATGCTGCTTGATTCAGTTTAGGCCACAAAGACCTTATCCTAATTCTTGATCTGGCTGACAAGTACCAATTCTAAACTTCATTTGTTTTCCTAAGTTTCTCAAAGGGATTTCTATGTCTCTGGAATTACTCAGTATGAATAACACTAGAGCAATTGCAAAAAGATGTTAAAGTGTGCTTGGATTTCTATAATCTATACTGATCTAGTACATAAAACATTTGCACAAGTCACAGTGTTATAGTTGCTGTAAGAGCAGGTTTCAACTATAGTGGAGTCTAGAGTCCCCAAGGCTAGTTATACAAGTGCCAGCACATGATAGAGAACAGCTAAATGTACCACAAACTTGATACAGAAGGTTTTCTGAACTTGCTCACCCTGCCCTGGCTTCTGGTATGGCTTCATTTTTGCTGAAATGTACGCGTTTAAAAGTGTACTCCCCCCTCCCCCATCCAGCTCCAGTGTGTAAATCTACTCTTTTAAGTTTAGTTTCCATCTTTCCTCTAGTTGCCAGAACTTCATGCCCTTCAGCTTCCACAGCTAGAAAGTTACTCTTTTAAATTTAGTTTCCATCTTTCTTTTAGTTGCCAGATCTCAGTGCCCTTCCACTGCTAGAAAGTAGAAACACTAGTTCACTTTTAGTACCTCTATGATTGCTCTTTTACAAAAAGAGGTTCTATAAGCACGACCGTTCTAACAGAATCAGCTCTATTGGTTTTACTTTTCTCGAGGCAAGGTCACACGCACTTAAACCTCTCAAGCCTTAATGAAACTGGACAGTCACTGACACATCGCAGTACAGATGAAGTCAGACTGAGAAAAATAACACAAAGAAGCTAAAGAGTGTCATATAAATGCATCGCTTCAGAAGAAGATTAAAAGGAATCGAACTCAGGTACCTTTCTGGACTGTCCTGACCCAGATCTCGATGGTGTAGCATTGTCTGACTGAAAACAAAGAGGACAATCCTTCGTTAGTAATAAAGGTCAGAAAATAAGATCCTCCTAATAATATATTCTCTTAGTTTTCAAATATAACACAAGAACAGGTCAAAGATAACCCTCGAAAATCAATGGGACCATTTTACTTCACATTGTCTACAAAATGAGGAGACAAGATGATATTTACATGAAAGTGGATGTGTTTGTTTACTGCATCCCATTTCGTGGTAATAACATAGGCTACTACATAAACAATCATAATTACAAGAGTTGGTGTAGTGGAACAACTGGTGATGGTGATTAGTTGATTACAACCTTCTCTTCTCTCTGCAAATTTCCCCACTATCTCTGTGCTAACTGGATTTTAATGGCGATTACATCACACTCTAAACCAGTCATCCTTAAGAGTAAGTAAGATGCATTAACTAACATACATATTCATACCAATATTTTTGGGAAGTATAGGTGGTCTCAGGTTTTTTTTTTAAAATCTATCCATAGCAGGCACATAACTAAGTATGACATTAAATCATTTTCTTAATAAGTTTAGTTCCAGTTTTCACAATTTGGCAGAAGTTACTTGATCATGTAAGAGTACCCTGCAAAACATGTCATAATCGTTTTCTTTACTTTCCTTTGGTAGGAAAGAAATCCATCAAGAATCAAGAACAAGGCAAAGATTGAGGATTAGACAATAAGGCAACCTCATAAGAGAGTTAATTGTATTCCAATTTTGTTGTAAAATCTTGGTAGGGGAATCCTTAAACACCCTGTACACATCGATTAAAATGCACAAAAGTAGTCCTAGAAAGAATGAAGATTCATACCCTTGAGCCAATCCAGCCAGCGCTTTTTACGTGTTTCACTAAAGGTTTGAATTAATAGGCCACCAAGATGTATCTATGTGAACCTCAAGGCACCATGGTGTAGTTTTACCTTTTGATAAGTCCAGATTTAAGATGACCAAAACAGTTTAAACTTTAAATGATTCTCGGCTGGAACAGTTACTAGCTGATTCATCTACCAAAGGGATAAAAGTAACCAGAAAATTATGGTATGTGAGGGAGATTGAATGGGATTTGAGATGCGCTTTGGGAGTTTCCTATTTCTGTGGTGAGTTTCTCGAAGATGACATTCGCTGGTATAGGTGGTGGGAAAGAGGCAAGTCAGTTTTTTTTTTTTTTTTTAATTCTGAGATCAATGGAAAGTTGGTTTTTTTACGTGTATTTTAGTTGAATGAGATCTTAAATATTTTTAGACTTTAGTCACTGATGGGATTATTGGACAAGGGTTGCATTTTTTGCTCCACTGTGGGCTAACGCGGGGGACTAATTTGAGGGGATCCCTTCCTCCAAGTGAATTGAAGATATTTGTAAACTCTTCGCTGAGATAGCTTCTTGTCCTCCCTATACATTGATTCTATGGAACTATCTTTTTCTGTCAAACGAACAGATAAACCAAAATAATTACAGCAATAAATCTAAGGTTCTCATTGTTTTCGACTTTTTTTTTCTTTCTTGTGTTTTAGTTGATGAGTAAATAGCTTTGCTCTACCTGTGCTAAAAATATAGCTAATAATCGAAGGGTGCATGTAATTGGATTGTCTGAACTGAAAATTGGGCATTCAGTTGCAATATGAGGCGATGAGCCAAAATCAATTAGGGCTATCTTCAATTTATTTAGTTTTTTATAGGACAACTAAGCCACCGTAGGTTTCAAAGACAGGACATTAAGGCTATCTTATGAACTATGATAATTACATTTTGGGTAAGCTGAATGCAAAAAAAAAAAAAAAAAAAAAAAAAAAAAAACTGAAATGAACAGTTGTAAAGTTTGGTCAACAGAGAGAAAGATGATAACACCAAAACTAGCTCAGTTACATACCTCATCAAATTTCATAAAGTTCTGCGTATCTAACTCTCCATTGACTTGTGGTATAAAAGCTGCGTCCATCTCATACAACTTATCCCACTCGAGATTTTTAAACCATGGATGTGCCTGGGTAAAACATGTTTATCAGATAAGAAACAGGGGTAAAAAAAATGGTAACAGTGAGAAAAGTGTTTGAAATCTTCAGCTCAAGCAAAAGGTATACCTTAATTTGCTCCGCCCCTCCAGTGCCTAATCGATGATCAACATCACAAAGCAGCCCACTGATTAAATCCTTTGCCTCAAGACTTAATTTTACATCTTCCGGAAATTTGAGGTAATGCCTCCAGTGGACAATCTAAAATTTTGTTAGAGAAGAAAACGCATTAATCATAGAAACACAGCTAACATGATTTTTCCAACTAGACATTTATTTTTGATAGGTAAAATAATTAGATATAAAAAAGAACACTACAAGCAAGGGAGGACGGAGTCCCAACCACAACCCAGAAAAGAGAGCGTCACCCTTTAGCTAAGAAGCCCCTCTTCAAGCCGCCATCTTAACTGATAGTGGATTTCAGATTGTCAACTTTTTTCTTTTTCCTAGAATACACTAGAGTTGGCTTAGTCCGCGTAGGAAAGCTAAAACCCAAGACCTCTAGAAAAAGAGCTAAAGTTTCCATGTGGGTTGGTTTCCCACAACAGCCTGTCTGTAGGACCTCTATAATGAATTTGGCGCTCTCCACTTGACCCTAGACATTATCGGCATTCTATTTTTAAAGTCATAGATCGCTTAAGAAACACAAGATATATGGAGCTTCATATTCTCTGATTACGAGTTACTTAAGGAACTGAAACACTAATGACTGACACTAGTGGTTATTCTACAATCTGACTGTCTCGACATTATTTCACTTTGCAACAAGAAAATCTAACTTAAGTACTTAATTACTAGACTCCCACTCATATTGGGGTAATTTTTGTCCGTAGGGTCCCTGCTGTTAAATAGATGGCTGGGTTACCTACGTTATCACAGCAAAAACATTTTCACTATTGACAGCATTTAGCAATTAGCTTGAGATTAATTAATGTGTATGTGACCCATAACACATCACATAAATTTGGGTCAAGTGAATAGACCAATCTCATGAGGAAAATCAAACATGCAATTCACAATATAACAGAATCCAGCTCTCCAATAAATCACAAGAGGTAGCAAAGCACAAACCTTTCTGCACGTTGTTATCGGATCATCAGAGTAAAAGGGAGGATAGCCAACTAGCATCTCGTACATAATTGCACCCAACGACCACCTAAACAAGACATCAGATGACAAGAACAATGGATGAAAGAAAAGTGCGAAGAAATCATCACTTCAAAATGTTTATTACACATCTTTTATCACCACATTTCTTAGAAAGCAAATTAAATCATTTGAGATTTCTCCACAGACAAACATGCATCATAGTTGGGTGACAAAACCTTTGCAAGGTCTTCCTACAAACTACGAAAATGTACAAAAGTCTACTTTAGAGTACAAGGTATATGGTACTAATCAGGGAAAGAAGCTTTGAGATTTCTCATATATTTTCCTAAAGCATTACTCCCTCCACTTCATCCAATTCTTCCCAGTCGTTAAACTCACCAAATTCATCCATTTCCTTTTATGGGAAGTTTTGTGGTCCCAGTTTCATTCCATCCAGTCAAATGAGCACAATATTACCCAACCTCACTTTTCCCACTTTCTTTGGCCTTACTTAATATGTTGGTCTTAAAGAAAATGGGATTACTTGCTTGATATGGAGGGATTAACATCTTTTTACTGGCACTCCAAAAATCGAATACCTCATGGCCGTAAAATTAAGAAGCTGGAAGGAAAAACATGTGTCAATGGCTTCTCAGGCTTTTCTTATGCTTCTTTTTGGGTAAATATAGGATGCCTATTGAAGGATACCGAAGGGGTGACTCCCATGCTCAAAAAGACACCAGGGGGGAGGGAGGGGGGGCAAGAAGATTAAGCTCTCACAAGTATCATGAGAGATCTCATCTACAAAAAAAGAAGAAAAACCAAGAGCCCATGAGAGCAGAGGACTTGGCTTCAATTATACAACAATTCCAAAAGCCAAACGTGAACTCTTGTAGTGTACAAGCAATTTTATAAAATAAGATGATTCTACACAGCCACATAGCCAAAGGGCCCATCTTCTACACCTTATCAATCCAACTCTTTTCCATCCTTCTTTTCCAAGGCATGGAAGATTTGGAGGTCTAAAGACCAAACCTCTCAGTTACTCCGAATCTCCACCGACAGAAGCCATACAAATATCGTACAGATATTCAGCGAGGGAAAGGTCTATAGACCAACAGAGCAAGGTATCTGAAATTTAGTAGATCGGCTAGAACCTTTTGAATATTAATGACAATGCACTAACAGATTAAGGTTGAAAGAAAGTAACAGTTGAGAACAAAACGAGCAGACCAATCTATATATACTAGCCGTCAAATAAGCTTCTGATAAGACATAAACTCCTATGTGGCTTTTCCTAATTTAATTTAAAAAGATCAAGAAGAATCCTCCAATCCCACGCCAATGTAAGCACTTGAATTTTGTAGAGCAAGTGTATTCAAACTTGGTCAGCAAACTAAGAAGTAAGACCATAAGAGAGAAGGAATAAAGCATACCAGTCACACTCCATGCCATATCCTTTCTTCAGTAAAACCTCAGGGGCAATGTAATCAGGAGTACCCACAGTTGAAAACGCCTGTTAGAAGGTAAAAGGCTGAGTCATGTTCTATACAATGGTGGTACAATACTGGAGCTTAGTCATGGCAAGCACAGGACATTAACAATAATCATGGCCCTCCAGGTTTGAAGCAGACAGTACCATTAGTTAGTTGTGCATTCAGATGGCTCAAATGCCACATATATACTATTTACTAAGGAATCAAAAATGCCTCTCATACAACTTACAAAAAAATCAGCCTATGAAGAAGATCAGATCATACACCTTGTCGATAACAACTCCAGTTTAATGGACCATGATCATACTCTAACTCTTTTTCAATACAAATACTCTCGCATTAACTTTGAAAATCATGGCCATGATCTATTTTACCTTTCAAAAAGCTGTCAATGCATATTGGCAGTCCTGAGAATATATTGAGTCTAGTATACTCACCAGTCAACATGTGTCTTATGCAACATAAACATAAAGAATATACACATTGGCATAATAATGTAACAACAACAACAACAGCTTAGTCCAAAAATGATTTGGGGTCGGCTAACATGAATCGCCATAAGAAAGTCATAGGTGAGCAATAAAAAGTTAAAAGTTGTAAGAACACAATAATGACAAATTGATATCAATAGAAAAAATTCACACAAACTCTAGTAGACACCAAGATCTCGAGACACCTATCACATCCGACCCTATACATTGATTGCTGTAAAGTTGATGATGCACGTCATTCATACAAGCAAAATCTGCAAAAATATTGTCACCCACCAACTCAATTGCTTCTAGGAAAAGGGGTGACGAACTTACCAGTTTCCTCCTGTTTCTTTGCCAGTGCTGAAGTTGCTCACGAGCACTTCTCCAACTATGTCCATTGCCAGCATCAGGTAGGGATCCATCTATGTCCATTGGTTCCCTAGAGTTGTCATCCATGGATTCATTTTCCTTGATTGTAGATAAAGTTGAACAATCAAGAGGCTTGCAAAGCCCAAAATCTGAAAGCTTCATATGACCATTTTTGTCCAGAAGAAGGTTGTCAGGTTTGATATCCCTGCGAAGCATTGCGTGCCAAATTGTCCAGTAACTGATCTTACTCACATAATTATAGAGAAATATGAATCTTTAAAATTCAGATGATAATGATCACTCCCTCCACCCCACTTTATTTGCAATGTCCGACTTCTGTCGGCAAACTTTAAACTCCAAACTTTTGACCAAAATTTAGAAAATAAGATGCACCATTGATTCGTAAGTTCGCAAACGTGTTACTCCCTCTATAAAATAATACAAGTCATTCTCACTTCTTGAAAAAGCGATTTGAATGCGCTATATCTCTCAACGTACACAGGTAAAAATTATGAAAACATAATCTTATGATAGGATTTTTTGCTACGAATCCAACGATATAAATTTCATAATCTCTGGCGAGATACGTTTTTGTTAAATTGAAAGTCAAACCGTTGTCTCCAAAAGTGAGAACGACTTATATATAAGGCTTAAGGAGGGAGTACAAAGATAAATGGTTCTTTTTTTTTATAAGTTAAATGGTTCTCAAAGACTGCAAAAAAGTTTAACCTTGCAAATAATCTGGGATGCCGCGCGGGGGGGGGGGGGGGGGTTGTTTCCCTTTAGATAATAATGACAAAAGCAAACCTGTGAATATAGTTGTGTTTGTGAATGGATTCTATTGCCAGAACACTTTGTCCTATATAGAATTTTGCAACCTTCTCAGTTAAGATGTCCTCCCTCATCAAAAGAGTCATCATGTCACCGCCAGGTAGATATTCCATGATCAAATAAAGATATTCAGCATCTTGAAATGAGTAATATAATTTTACTATGCAGTGACTGTCAACTTCAGCGAGCAAGTTTCTTTCAGCTCTGACGTGTTCCACCTAAAAGCAACAAAAGGCTATGAGTGAAACCAGGGATTCTACCACAAAATCCCGTTCTAAATCGGCATTGAGAAGAAGAAAAAAGTGCTTTAAACATAAAGATATTAGCTTGCCAATGGATAGCAACCCGAGTCTTTCTCATGGCAAAAATAACATGTAACTGAGAGGCAGAAAGTGTCAGCGATGGAAAGATAAGCCAGCTGCCAGCCTCCAAATCAAGCAAATAATGGTGTCTATAAACTACCCTGTCCAAACTTTGCGAAATCGCAAAAAGTACTTCACAAAGAAAACTCAAGAACAAATTGAGATTCACATCACTGACAAGCTGAGATCAAATTTCTACAACCGGCAGGAAGAATTTGCTAATATGAAATTTAGAACAATGGTAAAGCAGGATGACATTCATGCACATATCCAGTGAAACTCTAAGATACTTTAAAAGAAGACGTTAACTGCATTTCGAGAAGATGTTACCTGTCCTCTGCTAAGCATTTCAGATTTCTTCAACTTTTTCATGGCATAAATATTCCCTGATTTCTTCTCTCGGCAAAGCCGAACCTAAAGTATGAGAATACATTACATACTAACTCGAAGTAGTACTGATAAGGCCACAACAACATAACAGAAGTACTCATATATAATTACACTTGGACCAGGGGAGTAAAGCGTGCAATAAGCAGAAAATATGAAACATCAGTTAACAGATACAGGAAGGTAATCTAAGAAGCAGCTGCCTATCCAGTGATATTGGCAACAAAGAAAAGCACTGCACTCATGGTTGGGAGGCCGCACACAAATTCGAAATCAATGTGTAAAGGTCAATCCCCATATCTATCCACTTCTACAATACCAAGTGCCCAAAGGCTCCCACCTAGGGAGCAGTAAGACGGGATGCCTAGCCCCAATGTTTTGAAAGCATAATCAGGTCGTTACCGAATAACCCAATATGAAACGGCTTCAAGAATTACTTTAAAAAGCAGAAACAATTCAGTGAGCCATTTTGCTTCATCCCAAATACATTCTTTAGTTTTAAAAGGTGCATGCAACGAGGCACGAAGGCGCGTGCCTCATGGAAGAAGTAAAATATAGGAAGAAAAAAAATGGAAAATTGCATAGTCATATGTTTTTTTCCCTGCACCTCACTGCGCCTTGGTGCGCCTTTTGGAACCCATGTTACCTCACCAAGGCTGAGGCACCACTATTAGCACCTCCGGCGCGCTTTTTTAAACTGAGACACATGCTATGAGTAAAAATAATCTAGTTTCCAAATTCTTATTTGGCTCCACTTGACAAGGTCCGACGAGCGGACTAGCGATCATAGAACACCAAGTTGCTTATTCTTGTATCCAGCTATCAACAGAAAATTTACATGCGGAAATTTACAACAGCAAAGATACTCATAGCTATGCCATGTGACTTATTATTTCATGTCGTACGCCATGTTAAAGGTGCAGGATCATATTACTTTATCAACCGCCACATGAGGGGGTTGGGGTGCAAATGTCGGAATGATCCAAATCTTTAACAGGTTTAGCACTATCAGCCTCCAATAGGGAGAAAACTGCAAATGCAGTCTTTCGAATTGCCAACACAAACATTGCACTGCACATTAAGAGTTGACTGTCCATGCCACCAGAACGGCCAGATCACAAATTCACGGTACGAACATAGAATGCTTAAAAAATACCTCAATCCATATAATTATCAACACTCACCTCACCATAAGCTCCTCTTCCAATAATCGTCAACAACTCAAAGTCATTCACACAAATCCTATTTCTCTTCAACCGCATGAACTCTGTCTCTTTACGCTCCAAGTCTTTGATCAAATTCATTTGCTCTTCCTTGGGCACATCCGAAGAAGCTAGTTTTTTTTCTAGAACCCATCGTCTATAACATTACAAAATTAAGCCACGTCACTGAGACATTAATAACTGAAATAATATCATTTATCATAAAAAAACAGGTCATTATAGTGGCTGGTAAAAACACAATAAGCAAATGATCAAACATTACTCCAGCAAACTAACAACCAGCTAGCTCACAAAATAAAGCTTATAAAAATGAAGAAACATGACTAAATCCTTTGGCATCAACATAGTTTTTCATTTTTGATCTTCAGTGTAAAAGGAGGACAAGTTATACTAGTTTGAACGTGCCTCCATATAGCATATTGTTCAGAGACTAGCTCGTTTTGACATTTAAGTTGAGTAAATCTCCAAACTGATTATTTCAAAAACATCAATCTGACGATTGAGCCATTTTAACCAGCAGAAAAGGCATATCTTATGAAGGAACAGTCATCATACCCACCTACTCCCACATTTTCAACACCCATGAGTTCACATTATCCCTTCAATCGTCCCCCTAACATACACCCCATTAATTATACCACCATGACAGACAGAATTTGAACCTTTAAGGTGACTATCATTAAAGACAAGGATGTCACTTTTAGAACTTATACAGTAATTCCCAACTTTCACGCATACGTGTCCCTCGATGTTGTCCTCAACAAAAGTGGAATCTGAATATTCTGCTAGAACACTCATTCAGTCATACTATCGCCAAAAGGCCGAAAATCTTGGAAATATGGAAAATGGAGTGATGAACTTTCTGAATCCCGTCATTTATAACATCCCAAATTCGCGACCAAGAATAACATATAAAGATTAAATTTTGATAACACGATCCAATTTGAAGAAACTACAATTTTCACTTTTACAAAATTAGCTACAAGCTCAAAGCATATCTCATATCCATTTATTTGCCCTCACCCGAAATGGAATTTAATTATTCTCACGTCCAACATCGATTTCCGTGACCTATCTTAAAGAAATCTCCCATACATCATTAGTTAAAAAACAAAGATCAATTCGATTGGCAAACTAATACATTTACAATGAAAAGCAGATCCAAGTCAATAAGTCATCCACCAAAAGGCGACCTTGGTCGCACTTGCTGTCCGCCCCCCTTTCTAACTTCCAACACCTTTGATCCATGAAAAAAGTTGAATACCAAGTATCATCATCCCTCAAACAACCCCAAGTATATACCCACTCCTTATCTACCCTTTTCACAACCATAATTCACGCCACCCCGACATCAAATAGCAAAACCTAAAACTCCACGGTCCACATTTACTAATTCCTCAATTTCACCATCAGCTCCAATTAAGATCAAGATAACACACTTTAATCCAGAAACATCTCGATTCACTTCAATTTTCGACAACTCCGTACCTTATCTAATTCACAAACACTAACGTACAAAACACACTTCTCCTAAAAACAGTACTACTGCTACTACAGCTGATGCAAATTCCACTAGTACTACTACTTACTGAACTACCGCATCACACAATGCCGTAATTCTCGCAACGAAATCAGTCAATCAATCAATCAATTGAAGTAATTAAACTAAACCGAGATTACAGATAACAATCACAATCTCATAAGCACAAAAAATTGAGCAAAATCTGAAATCAAGCAACATACACAGAGACGGAAATCATACAAAAATGAGATCTAAAACAGTAGAAATAAAGTGTTAGGAATCAAAATTAAACCTTTCTTTACGCTCTTGAATGTTCTTCATCTGAGCACGGTAATGATTCTCGATGAACTTCTTAGCAGCCTTGACTTTCTCCATGGTCAAACTTGACCCTAACACTTCCTCTTCTGTTCTCTCTCCTCCTCCTTCCTTCTCCCTCTCCATCTCCATCTTCTTCTTTACGCTTCCTTTCTGTCTCCTCCCCAAACTCAACTCTTTCAGTCTGTAAAATAAAAATAAAAAGAAAATAGAAAAAGAGATGTTTTTCCCCCAAAAATATTTCTGTATCTTCTCTCTCTGTTATTTCTGCTCGTTTTTATAATTCAGATTATTTTATTTTATTTAAGACAGATTTGCATAAAACTTACCTGGCAGCGCCAACTCGTCCCCAGTCTGATCCTCTACTCCGCACAGTTCTATCCCACCCTACTCTCCCTTACGTGTCGGATTCTTATTGGTTTTATTTATATTGACCAGGTTGACCGAGGGTGTTACGGTGAGGTGGGGAGCAGGGGAATGAAGCTCGAGTTTTATGAAGGTGACTAGTAATTTGCTGTACTGTCAGTGGTTGGGTATGGCGATACACGCGTGGGGTGACAGTGAGATGGACGTGTGTGTGTGATTGGAGCGTGATGAATACGCGAAGGGGTTGAGAGTGGGTGGAGAGGAGGATGCAGTGACCAAGTCAGGGTGCAATGCTTGGCTTTGGTGTGACACACTGGAAATGAGATCTAGTGTTTAGCACAAAGGGGGAGATTAGGTGGATCTTTACGCTATGGTCTGGTCTGCTGGTGTGCTCTGCTGTAATTTTGCATTGCTTTGCTTGGATTTAGTGTTTTGGTGGTGGCAAGGGGCTTCTTACCCGCCATCGTAAAATGTGACGGTTTGATTACCGTATGACTACTCCTTCGTACATAGCAATTAATAATGCACCTATCATCTCAAATAAAAATGAAAACACAAATTTTGGCGCAAAATTTTGGAAATTTGACATCCAATCTTTTTCATGTTATTATACCGATTATCCTAAAGCTATTCTTTTCCATCACTGCTTAACTCTTGTGAATGGAGAAACCAATGTTTGGGGGGTTCTACCCTTTCGATTGAATTCACCCGAGTGAAATTGGTCACATTGTCGATGTAGGATACTCCATATTAACACAAAACGGAAAAAAAATCCCAAAAGGCCCTCGTATAATCTTGTCACCGGGATTTTATTGGTGGCTCCGGTGAATCAATCTAACCATGGGTTGGATTATTCCATAAATCATTAAATGTTAGATTATGTTTCAACTATATGGGATGAACTCTTGGGGTTCATAACTTACCTAAACAAAAGGTTTCAGATTACATTTGAATGACATATGTTAAAAGCTTGGGAAAAGTTAGTAACTTTTTTTGGAATGACTAGTTTTTACCCAAAATTGGGTTAGGACCTTGAAATCAGACAAGTGAGTGATAGTCTTCGATTTTGAGGCTCAAGTCCAAGTTGAAAAGTCACTGAAAATATAAAAAAGTAGATGCATTCTCCTACAAAAATCGGATACCGTATGATAAATAAGATAAGGTGATTTTACAATGATTGTCTCCTATAATAATCTCATATACTACACCAGGTGTCATACTTGATGTTTACTAATCACGTAACTACCGATGACACAAACTCTAAACCTATAAACTTGTTACTAAACACAAACTCTATCAGGGAGGACAAGGACAAGATCCCAATAAAAAGAGTAATGATACTCGCTATATTGGTCTAATTTATTCATTAAGTCACTTATAACCTCACAATTGAATAGTAATATTTTTCCGTGGGAGACATAAGAGGATGTTAATGAGAAACGACTAGTGAAATTGATTGTAAATCTACCTGAACTTATCAATGCAATGTGGAAATCACAACAATATAGTGATAGTTTGTTGTCATAAATCACACAATTGATGATATCAAATACATCAAACCAAATAGTTATAATTAATTAAAAGTGAAATCATAATATCATTTGATTAGACTCGAAAATTTTTGTACAACTTTTGGATGCAACAATCACCCCTCGTAGTATTTAATGTGCAACGATCACCAATTGATCATACTTTGCCACGTTGGATCAACCCATGTCACCAAAGTTTGGTAAATAATTTTTTATAATTTTTATTTTTTCTGTTTTAAGCAAACATTGGAAGTCCTCCAGGTGTTCAATCCGCCGGACAACATTTTAGGTAGTCTTTTTTTTTTTTTGGGTAGTTTTAACTTTTGATGTACTTCCTAACGGCGGAGAACATAATTCACATTCGAGTGTATTTACGGAATTGTCTGTTCACTATTAATCGATTGATTAACTAAACTTAGACGAATTAATTAAATTGTGTGCCGCGGTTGCAGTTGGCTTTTCCCTACTTTTTTTTTAATGCCTCGTAGAGTCGTAGTCTCGTACTTGTCCTTGAAGGCTCAAACGATAGCGTCATTTCACCTGAACTTTATTCGAAAGAAACATTAACAACGGTTTTTCTCCACCGCTGCTTCCACCAGACAACCGCCTTTATCGCCGCCGGTGAGTACTCAACTCCGCCGTCATCTTAATCAATTCGTTCATTCTTTTCGTATTCGTTGATAATTTCGATCAGAAACTGTCGATATCGATCATAATTTACTTTAGTCGTTAATTTTGCACTTTCGCAATTTCTGTTTCTTCAATTAGTTGAATTGATGAGAGTGTTTGATGAACTGCCTAATTTTTCGTCATTGATAATTGGTTATACGCAATAGAGCAAGTTAAGTAGTAGTATCAAGTATGTGCTTGGCGTAATTTTGAAGTTTCTCAACTTTTTGAGTATGTTTGATCCAATAGTGTCAATTTTGGTGTGTTTGTGTGTGTGGAACTTGCGATTCCGGTGCTTGCACGGTGACGCCATTCCGAAAGATAGCTTTGTTTCTTTAGTCGAAATTAGCTTAAGAGGAGCCTTAGTTTTCCTGCTATTGTTGTACTGCTTGTGTTTGAGGTTAGTGAATTCAATGTGGTAGATTGATCTTGACGACAGTTATGAGTATTTCTTCTTGTCGTTTTCGTTAATTTTGGAGACATATAATTTATATGCTTGGGTTTTATGTTATTGGAAGTTACATGTTTCCTAATATTTGGCTTATGAACTAATTAGGTTTTGCGAGGGTTTAAATTCTCGAAAGAATCGGGATTATTCAGTTGAATTGGCATTGAACCACCAAAGATGTCTCAGCACATGTATAGGTCAAGTGATTATCGTAGTTCATCTATTGATCCTGTGAACAGAGATGTAAGTATCTGTAGATCATGTACTTGAAATTATTATACAAGTTACTGTCGGTCTTACTTCTGACATGCTGATATTGGTATGTGTTTAATGTAGATAGTTTCCTTGCGGTCGGGGGCTTACGGCTATGATGATATCTCTGGTTTGGGTCTTAGGGCTGAGCCTACCCTAGCTGGATTGGCACCAGGAGTTAGCCATAGTAGTTATGCTACGCTTGAAGATCCCATTCTAGTTGGCCAAACGAGAGGTGGTTCAATGAGAATCAGTCCTATTGGTTTAGTAAATGCTGACATGGCGTATGAGCGGCCAGACTCGCAGAGACGAGTGAATGGGTTATCTTTGCCCCCAAAGGAATCTAACATGCTTTTCGTTGATGGGCTTCCACCTGATTGTACCAGAAGAGAAGTTGGTCGTATCCTTTTAACGACTGTTTGATTAAGAGCCTTTTTTTGTGTCTTGTGTATACAGATATATCTGCTCCAGGTAATTCATTGACTTGCTGGCTAAGGGCAACATATTAACTGCTGAATATGCTGATATGCTTGAATAAGTGATGTGTATACAAAAGGAAATTATCTCATAAGTTTCCCATGGTGCAGCTCATTCATATTAGTAATGCTTATTAGTAATGCTCATTCATATTACTATATTGGAAACAAGATATGGGGATGAAGTGTTTCTTATGATAGGCCGATAGGGAAGGTCCGAGAATGGAGGAGTGAGTTAGTTTTGAACTTGTGATTTAGTGGTGTTGAAGGAGGAGGAACCAACATACGCAGCTAAGGGGGTTAAATGTTAGCGCGAATGTGAGTAGAGTACGAATAATAATCCATGAGGGGAAGTGGTAAGATGATGTTTTCAATTGTCGATGGTCAAACATAAAGGTTTTATGGTTCCTTTGGCTGGCTACTTATTGTAGCAGTGTGAGAAATTGGGTAAGGTCATTCTTATTGAGTGGACAGTTTATCTCGCAGTGTGCTATGAAATTGCTATTTTGTTATCTATATGAAAATCTCCATTAAATTTTAGTAGATGCACACTTTACTTATAAGCATAGCATGATCAATCTGCCATTTTTCTACTGTTGCTGTTATGCCTTGACTTGATATTTCTAGACATATTCCGTCCTTTTATTGGTTTTAAGGACATCAAAGTAATACACAAGGAGCCAAGACATGTAAGTCTGCTAGTAACACTGTAATGCTTTTAGTCATCACTTCCATGATGTGTTCATTTGGTTTAATGTTGCACTGCAGTGGGTAAGATAAGGGTTTGTATAATTTACCTGTCATTTGATGTGTTTTTAGGGATCCAAATACTTTAACAAGCTAATTACTTGCGATGCTCAGGTCAAAGTGATAGGTGTAACCATTGGTAAAAGCTCAATAGATTCTGTAATTCTGTAATCGTGAGCTCAGACATGATATTTTCTGTTTCAACATTAACTCCCTTATTGTGAAGGTTTGACTTCTTTTATAACACATGCTCCTTGTGTCTTGTCTTGTGCCCTTTTCATACAACTAAAACACCTAGACTCCATCTTCAAAAAAAAAAAAACACCTAGACTGTTTAGTTTGTTTCCCCAACCAGATAAGGAGCATCGTACCTGCGATCTGCTATAATTGCGGTCATAGTTTTGTGAATGCATGACATGTCAACTTAGATGATGTGTTTTTTTGGGACAGTAATTGCAGCTCCTAGTAGCTGGGCCCGTTCGGGATCACTGCCGTTTTCAGTTTTTGGTTTTTTGAATAAAAATATCTACTTAAAGAAGTTACTAGATTAAGTTTAAATTTTTTTATTTGGGGTTGTTGTTCCATCAATGTACCATGTGCATTAAGCTCTTACTACCAGGCCCCCTGGGACCTAATGGAGACTTGTATACAGTAGTACAACCGGAGGAGTTTAATGGATCGTTAAAAGGGAACATTCATAGGAATCTAATTAATTGTGAATGACTTGAAAAGAGACCTTAGCTCCCCAAAATAAAAGGAGACCTTAGCGAATGTGCAGGAGAGAAATGGACAAACTGGGTTGTGGTTTACTTGAATTAAATCTTCATGCATTCTATCTTTTTACCAATTGACTTCCTTGATGAGGCTTTCTACTTCTTGGAATTTTTATTCTCTATTAAGCCTTTCTGAAAACCAACCGAGTAACGTCCTTTTCTCTTTCCTCTTTACTCTGAGTGGCTTTTGTTCATTTGATATGTTTTACGAATGAAGGACTCGTAGAAAATTAATGATATGTGCTTGCAATTCATTTAAAGGTTTCTTGTGTATGTTTGGGGCTGTCTTGAGACCTATTAAGTGAGTCACTTGTCTTAGTATCTCTGACTGTCGATGAGCACTGTCAGTCTGTCACGAACTCACGTCTTTGGAGAAGATGCTGTATACGGAGTACATTAAAAATAGATGGAGCATGTGCTCACAAATTTCCTAAAGAGCAGCATACCGGCTATTTGTATTATTGCTTATTGTTACCACAAGTTGTGTCTTCTTCTCTCTCTTTTAATGGGATAGAGAAGGGTAGCCACATGAAATTTTGAATAGGGGGATGAGTGGCAAGTCAAGTCGTGGAAAGCAGGATTTGTGCTTCAAGCAAGTTGGAGTAGGAATCAGAAGAAGCACAAGGAAAGTGCAATAGGGAAATGTGTTCAGAGTCTGCATTATATATAGAGGCCATAAAGTTATTCATGTTAAAGAACCACAAAAATGTGTTTTTTTCCTGATTATATTATATTGAAAGAGAGGTTTTTTTTTTAATCCAGAAAGCATTGGTTATTTTTGCCATTATGCAATTATTCTGCTCGCTGGGCTGGATATTTCTCTTTAAGTGCTGTTACTCAGTCGTCTTAAGAGAGTAAAGTCATATCCAGGAAAGTACAATAGGGAGTGTGAGCAGAGTACGGAAATGTATTATTATATATGTAGACTATAAAATTATTATGACGCTAATGAATCACCCCCTTTTTTTTTTGAAAGGGAGTTTAATATGGAATGTATTGGTTGTTTCCATTATGCAATTATTTTTCTCCCTGGGCTGGATATTTCTATTACGTTCCGTTACTCAGTCGTCTTAAGGATGGTAAAGTCATATCCAGGAGCCAATATTTGTAAGGTTGAGGTTATATTCAACTAGATTCTGTTGGTTTTATCCCTAAATACGTATTAACGTTGTGCTACAATGATTTTGATAAGGGTTTGGGATATTACTTATTTACTTCCTTTTGTTTGATGTCTTTTGAGGCGTCCCATATGATGGTGTCATATGGCGATTCACATTAGTCAAATCATATTGGGACTAAGGCTTCGTTGTTGTTGACTTCTTCTTGATTTCTTTTGAGGAAAGAACCAAAAACTGGTAGATGATATTACCTAGGCTCGTGTCATACTTACTTAAAATGCATAAGCAGTAAGTCCTATGTACTTTCGGTGACACTGGGATTTCTTAAACATTTAAGTCCTGTAGTGGCTGCTAGATTTTGGATGCTCTTTATTGTCAATGTGGTGCACTAATTTGGGTGATATGTTTGTTGCTATGTCTAGGATACGATCAGAAGATATGTTTGAATGCATTCTCTCTGCTGATGTGCACAGTGCCTTTGGTTTTCATATCATATCTGGATATTTGACTTGCTTTTTTTGTATGCCCCCTTCGCATATTTTCAACACCTTTTGATAGTGTGGTTTCTTCCTCCACCCCGACTCGGCTATCTATAACTATCAAGTATCAGGGCGATTCTCTTTCAATAAAGGAGAGTAAAAAACAACGTCATATGCACATGAAATTTCTTTCTTTCTTTTGCTTAATGAATGAACTATTTGTAGCCTCTTTTCTTTGCTGGCACTATCAAGTTTTTTTTAAGCCTTCCTGGCTTTCTGTTAGAAACCTACCAGCTAGCTAGGAGCATGATACTGATTGGGACATATGATTACACTTTCAGCTTTACCATAGGAGTATTGGCCAAATATTTTTGTGTGGGGTGACTAGCTTCATTCAACCTGATTTATTAAGCTCCCACTTATGCTAACTTGCTAAGACCTGGTGGAGAACTTGCACGAAATGCAAAGAAGTTCCTAGTAGTGGACCATGAAATCTGCATTCAAAGGGAATTAGGAGTTGCTGGAAACAGATTAGTTTAAATATCTGCATCCCAAGTAGATTTCACTTTTGGAAGGGTTAGCTTCCAACCCAAATTTTCCAGCAAAAGTAGTGAGAGAGGCAGTAGTTGCCTGGACAGAAGGGACATCTCCTCATCAGCAAAGACTAGATGTCAACATAAGGCTGGAGAAGATAATAGGAAGAAGATTTCCCCGCTGACACAGAGGTAATTAGCAAAGTAGTCTTGAGAGCATTTTCATACTCACGCAAAAGGCTAAGAGAGAGAGAGGGTGTTCCTGTCTACTCCCACGTTGACCGGCAAAAAATGTATGAGAAGAGTACCTTTAGAGTACCATGGGCAAGTGATGCAAGCTAGGTAGTGTTATACAGATGCAAGCTAGGTACCATGGACACGGAATTTGCCGTCCATATTAGGAGGAAATTTCAGAGTGGCTAGCAAAGCTTTTATGAAATACCAAGCCAAAGAATCACAAGCTTTTCTGATGTCAATTATCATAAGAGATCTTGGAGAGATGTTACTGTTGTTATAACCTTTGATCAGGATCTGAATATGGCAGTGTAGTCAAATATGCTATACCCTTGAGTAAAAAAAACTGTTTTTTCTCAATTCCAATAATGCAAGGGAGAACCTTGTGTAGCCTATTTGCTAGGATCTTGCTGATTGTTTTATATGGAGTACACAGTAGTGCAACAAGCTATTGGCCTATACCCGAATACTGATGTGGCATTCTTCTTTTTAGGAATAAGGGTGATGAGGGTAGCATATAGTTGCTTAAGCATCCATACTTCCAACACATAAATTCTCCACCATAGACCAAGCTTCTTAGAAGAAGCCTGCAGAAAATCGATCAAAGCTTTTATTGAGTCAACACTGAGCAATGCCGACTTGATTTTGCCTTGGTAGTTGGTGATAGGAGCCTTCAAAGGAGGCACTGAGCATATTGAGATCCATATAGTTCATAGGGAGAAATAGAGGTTGTCATTGTCTAATATGAACATAGTTATCTTTCCAGAGTAGGCATATTAAAGGTTAGGAAGTACCAGTATAAGATTACAGTTGGCTGGAACCCCCCTCCTCCAATAATCTTCTCTTCTGCGGATATGTGATCTCCGTGTGTTACTTTCAGAGTGGAGACAAGGCGGTTGTTCTCTGTTTCGTCGAGTTCAATGATTCAAAATGTGCACTTACTGCTATGGAAGCTCTTCAAGGTTAGTACTCCTGCCCCCATCTTTCATTTTTAACTCTTCTCATGATTTCTATGCGCTGAGCACATATAAGAGGCCTAATAGTGTACCCACAGTAGTTGTGTAACATACTGATTGTTGTGGATAATCATGGTCTTGTACTCTTGTTTATAAAAAGGAGCAAGTCTTCTGAATGACTAGGAATAGGGTTATGGTGTAAGTGATATAAATGTTAACAACAGGCTTCCAGTAATTGCATACGCTTATAATTCGTCTTTTAACAGATTGCTAGCTTACCAATTAATGTAGGTGGTGGTATTCTAATTCGTTTATGCTTTACATTTTATGCAGGTTATAAGTTTGACGATAAAAAACCTGACACCTCTGTTTTGAGAGTCCATTTTGCACAATTTCCTTTCCGTCGGCCTGCTGAATATGATGATCAACGGCTTGGGAGTCGCCGATAGATATAGGCACGCCAATGGAATGGCAGGTCACGAATTGGGGCTGCCAATGTAAGGTTTCACCTCACCCTGTAATCCTGTATATGGCAAACCGTCATTTCCCTTGTAGATGGAAGTTGCTGTGTTTTACATTTTGGACCTGCCAATATATACAGAGGGTTGTTTTGCAAGAATTGCGACTGATTTTACCAAAGCGTGTTCTTTGGACAACATTCTCTGTGATTTAGACTATTTCAATTTCTGGAAGACAAAACAAATGTATCTATTCTTCCTCCTCCTCGGATGTTGGAATGTCGGATGAAGTCAACTATCCTCCTAAAAGTGTGTGCGAAATTTTGTTTATGAAATAGAACTTCAACATTACAAACAAAATTGTTGAAAACCACAATTAGAGGCGTTAACTTCGGAAAAGATTTATGTCCACGATTGTTTTAGCCGCCAAACTAATAAGTAGTGTGGCATTCAAATATGGTATTTATCTACCAAATCTAATTACACCATCCTTACACAAATATAAGGAATTTCAAAACAAAACATTTCAAATAAACAAAGACCACACCTTATTCAAATCAATGACCTTCAAGTTGCAAACAAAGTGAATTGTTGTAGTAATGGAGTAAGATATTGGGGAGGAAAGAAATTTCCCATCGTTGATTAGCATTCTTCATTAGTGGACGAAAGTAAGAATTAACCTTACTCATGGGCAAATTGGGTATTTCAGCATTATTAAGGGCGATAAATAGACGTTCAGTACAAATATGGTATTTGTTACCATCTGGTATTTCAAACAACCAAGTGGAAAAACAAATTTGGTGTGATACGAATTAATAAGTTACTTTTGATATAATAACATGTTACTTTTAAAATAAGTTGAATTTGGAAAGTAATATGTACTTTTGAAATGTGTGAGAGGTCTAATCGTATGAGACCGTGTCACACTAGAATTTGTGATCATTAACTATTAAACTCATCAAGTGCGATTGTTATACGTCACTTCATATATGATAATTTCCTTGGTGACCTTTAATTTTTTTATAAGTTTAAAGACTTTTCGTTTAATTACAGAATCAATGCTACATTATGTACTAACTTTAGTTTGCCAAATGCTAGATATTTAAAGGGTAATCACTCAAGATTGTCTATTATCCACAAGAAACAAAATTTTACTATTGACGCAATTAATTTCACTATAAACTTTTATTACAAAATTAATTTTAATATTGTTGAACATAATAACATAATCCGGTGGCCTTAGACCCTGTTTGATAGGACTTATTTTCAGATGAATTCAGAATCATTTAGATTAAATCAGATCAGATCAGAAAAGTTTAAATTTCTATCAATGTATATGATCTATTATTTATACCAATTCAAAATTTCAACACATTCAGATCATATCAGATCAGTTCAGAATCATTCAAATCAGATCAGAATAATTCAGATCAGATCAGATCAGTTCAGTTCAATTCAGAAAGATGCGGTCCTATCAAACAGGGTCTTAATGCCACGGCAATTAATCCAATTATGTACTGCTCCAGAACTCCAGTGCTCCTAAACTCATAACTTGAAATACCCAGAGTTGTTGTTGGCATAAACACTGACAATCTAGCTTACTTATCAGACAAATATATACTGATCCACACTAATCTGCCTCTCACTCTTCATGTGTTGTAATCGGCAGCATGTCATCAAAGGGGAAGAAGAAATTGGTGGTTGAGGAGTCTGGGTCTGGGTCTGGGTCCAAAGGTAAGAAGAAATCAGGTTCCGCCTCCAAAAGTAGGAAGAAAACAGTAGCCGAGGAGGATGATGGCGAGCCGGTCGATAATTTTGACCCGGACGATGTCGATGAAGAGGATACATTCCTTTTCAATATCAGGTCAGATGATCAACTTCTCTCATATAATCTGGTTAAGTTCATTTTAGAGTTGCGGGTTCATGCTTCTCATAGTGGTAGCAAGTGTCGAGGTGATCCCTTAAACCATAAACTTCGCCTAGGTAAACCTGATGATTACGCCAACAAGAAATTGTTTATGATTGTACATTTGTTGATTGATGCAACTTTTGAGATCAGGCTCTTGTTTTATAAACCAAGAGTTTATTTATGCGCAATTGGTGTTGGCGACAACTGGTATGAACTTTCGGAAAATTACCGGTATGAACTTTCCGAGTTCAGAGTCTTTAGGTTATGACTCTAGGTATGTTTCATCTATTGATGAATTCTCATTCTACAAGCTAGAGCAAGCAATCCGAAACCTTTCTACTGTCCGTAACAAGTTTCATTTCGAGTATATGTGTAAGGTGTTTAGTGAAACGATGAGGACAGATGAAATCCTTCGAGGGATTTCGTATAGTTTAGAGTTTGATGAGAATGGTGTTCGTAGGCCTACATATGTTATGTCTAATGAATTAGAGAACTTGGTTAAGAACTGGAGGGTCACGAGCCTCCTATGGCATTTATATGACATTGGTTTTAATTGGGATCCAATCGGAACATATCATCTTCTCAACTCTAGTGTTGATAAGTGTTCCCGATATCAAGGGTTGTTTATGATGTACGATGAAGGAGACTTTCAGAGATATCTAAGTAGCATGAGAGCTAGAGGATGTTCAGTGGAAACCAGTCAACATTGAAGGGTTTCTAGGGGATAATGAATTCTATTCTGCATAATTTCTATCTTCTGATCTCTTGCTAAGATGGTATAATGTCTTTGTAGTTGGTGTACGTTAGTTGTTTCACTATTTGTCTACATTTTCACCCTTTATTAGACATAGTGAGATCGGATGAATATAGTCTTAGTGTAGCTGCTAGAGTAATGGAGTTGTTAATTGTAATGGATTGATATCTTGACTTCTATCGAGATATATGTGAAATATTTTTATTTCCAAACTATGCCTTCTCTATGTTTTTGCAAAATCTGATGAATAGAACAGTATTGTTTCGCTCCCTCCCTATTGTACAATGTAAAGGCAAAGTAAGTTGGCTTTAGGAAACCGAGGGAGCCATATGACACTTGCACATAACCCATTAACAGAAACAGAAACAGAAACTTACTTAAAGGCCATTGACGATAAATGTCTCTACAATGCCCGTACAGTAGGAGATGGGTGGAACCAGTGAGATATAAACCTGGAGTTAGAAACACTCCAAGACACTCTCATGCATGTCCTGCTGCCCATCATCTCACTCAGGCAGATATACATTGATTCTCCTACTTGTGTGTCTATGTCACTCAATGAGTTACTGGTGTTGCACCAAAGATTATTCAGTTGACTTGGCATTGAAGCACCAAAGAATCAGACGTATTCAGTTGATATTGAAGCACTAAAGATGTCTCAGCACATGTTTCGGCCAAATGAATATCGTAGTTCATTTATGTAATAGAAGTAGATAATCTTCTGATTAGTTAATCAAAGATTATCTACTTCTATTACTATGATCCCATAAACACAGATGTAAGTATCTGTGGATCATGTAATTGAAGTTGTTATACAATATACATATTACTGGTGGTCTTATTTCTGACATGCTCATATTGTTATGTGTTTAATGTAGATAGTTTCCTTGCGGTCGGAAGCTTACGGCTATGATGATATCTCTGGTTTGGGTCTAAGGGCTCAGCCTACAATAGATGGATTGGCCCCAGCCGCCAGGATAGCCGTACTCATTATGCTACTCTTGAAGATCCTCAATGAGAATCGATCCTATGGGTTTAGTAAATGCTGACATGGTATATGAGCGGCCAAATTCGCAGAGACGAACGAATGGCTTATCTTTGCTCTGAAAGGAATCCAACATGCTTGGCGTCGATGGGCTTCCAAATGATTGTACCAGAAGAGAGGTTGGTCGTATCCTTTTAACTACTGTTGATTAGGAGCCCTTTTTGTGTCTTAAGTATACAAAAATATCTGCTCCAGGTAGCTAATTCATTGAATGACTTGCCGGCAAAGGGTAATTTATTAACTGCTAATATGCTTAAATAAGTGAGGTGTATTGTTAGTAGATTAGATTTGAGGGAAACATACGTATAGCATCTCGTAAATTTCTCAAGGTGCAGCACCTTCATATTAGTAATGATTACTGCAAATTGTTATTAATTCTCGGTAGCAAATTTTGGTATATTACTATATTGGAAATAAGATGAGGGGGATGAAGGGATTTTTCTGATAGGTGGATAGGGAAGGTTGAGAATAGAGGAGAACGTGGTCATTTGCGAACTTGTGATTTAGGGGAGTTGATGGAGGAACCACATATCAGTGCAAATGTAAGTTGAGTATCAACTATAATCAATGAGAAAAAGTGGTAGGATGATGTTTTCTATTGTTCATGGTCAAACATCAAGGTTTTATGATTCTTTCGGATGGCTACTTTGTGTAGCAATGTGAGAAGTTGAGTAAAGTCATTTTTATTGAGTGGACGTTTTATCTCATTGTGTGCTATGAAATTGCTACTTTATTATCTCTATATATGGAAGTTTCCGTTGAAATTTAGTCCAAGCACAGTTTACTTATAAGCATAGGAATATGATCAATCTCCAGTTTCTACTGTCACTATTATGCCTTGACTTGATATTTCTAGATATATGTTGTCTTTAATCGGTTTTGAGGACATCAAAGTAAAACACAAGGAGCCAAGACATGTAAGTCTGCTAGTAAACTGTACTGCTTTTAGTTCTCACTTTCATGATGCCCACAGCCTAAATTTGGTTTAATGTTGCACGGCAGTGGGTATGATAAGGGCGTTATATAGTTTCCCTGTCACTAATGTGTTTTGAGGGATCCTGTCAGAATTTCGGGGCTACATTTTGTTGGTGATTGATATGAAACTTGATTGCTTTTTTTTTTTTTTTTTTTTTTTTCCATGATTTCTTACATTACATAGAGCATAGGTAAGGCCTAGACTCCCATATTGTCTAATGACTATCTAGAATGCCAGTTACTAGAATGTTCTATAACATTTCTAGATATTCCAAAACATTCAGTGATGCTCGGGTGTGTTCTAGATTAATTTCTAACAGATCCAAATACTTACACAAGTCAATTACTTGCGATGTTTTTGTCAAAGTGATAGGTGTAAGCAGTGAATGAAATTGGTAAAAGCTCAATATAATCTGTAATTCTGTAATCATGAGCTCAGTCATTCCTGCTTCAACATTAACTCCCTTACTGTAAAGGTTTGACTTTTTTAATAACAACACATGCTCCTTGTCCTGTGCACTTTTCATACACCTAAAAGTCTAAAACACCTAGACTGTTTGGTTTTTTTTGCCATCCGTTTTTTTGTTGGAAATTAAGCCCATATGAGGACATTTTGATGATGGACTTGGAGCATAGTTCCTGCAAATCTGTGATCTGCTATTACTGTTGTCATGGTTTGTGAAGGCATGACCATGTCAACCAAGTGATGAGATCTTTTAGGACTGTTATTGCAGTTCCTGGTCGCTAAATCTATTTGGGATTGTTGTTCCATCATGTAACCATGTCCATTAATCTCTTACTGCCAGGCCACCTGAGACCTAATTTGGGTGACTTGTATAAAGTAATACAAGCAGAGGAGTTTAATGGAATGTGATGGCACATTCATAGGGATCTAATTAATTGAACAAACGTGAATGACTTGGAAAGAGACCTTGGCCCTTTTCGCAAATGTGCAGGGGAGAATGGAGAAATTTGTGTGCGGTTTTTACTTGAATTATTTTCTCATGCATTCTATCCTTTTCTTTTGGAACTTCTACGGAGTATTCTCTATCAAGCCTTTTTTTTTTGAAAACGAACTGAGGAACGTCTTTTTCTCATTCCGCTTTGGTTCTGTCGTGGCTTTGGCTCGGATAGTAGTTTAAGACAAGTTTTTTGACAGCTCCTCTCCCATTTTGATTTATCTGGGAGTCTAAGTTGCTCATCATTATCACGTTTGATGAGGTCCATGCTTTAGATTTCTAGAGGTTATGGATGATTAAGAGGGTTCAGGAAGGGGATATTCATCGACATACTTTGTGTGATATGTCCCAGTAGCAATGGGTCGTGTGTGGCTTTGTATTCTTGTTCCTTGGCTAAGAAGGTTACTTGGTGTAGGAGCCAGGGACTGTCAAGTGTATTCTGTTTGCTTGGCTAGTATGCTTTTGGCAAGAATACGGAAAATTGTTGTCATGAAATTTTGAAATAGGTTGATGAGTGGCAAGTAGAGAATTAAGGTCATGCAGGATATGTGATTTAAGCAAATTGGAGGAGGAATTAGAAGAAGGAAAAGGGAAGTACAATAGGGAATTCGTAATTTAAGCAAGTATGCATTACTCCGTATGTATTATTGTGTAAAGTGGCCATAAAGTCTTATCATACTAAAGTTGTAATCCGATAAGGCGATAAGTATTGCTTGTTTTATGCCATTATGCAATTTTTGTTCTCCCTGGGACCAGTGAGATCCATATAGTTAAGTTCCGTTACTAACTTACTCAGTCGTCTTAAGCCTTGCCTTTCTGATGTCAATTATCATAGGAGATCTTGGAGAGATGCTACTGTTATTTTAACCTTTGATCAGGATTTGAAATATGGCAGTGTTGTCAAATGATGCAAGGGAGAACATAAAAAAAAACCTTTTTTGTAACCTATTTGCTAGGATCTTGCTGATTGTTTTTATACACAGTTTCTTTTTTTTTTTGAGAAAATTGTTTTTAGACACAGTTGTGCAACAAGCTATTGGCCTGTACTCGAACACTGTTGTGGCATTCTTCTTTTTAGGTATAAGGGTGATGAGGGTAGGTGGGTAGCATATACGGCGTAGTTGCTTAAGCATCTATAGTTGCAACACAGAAATTCCCTACCATAGGCCAAGCTTCTTTGAAGATGCCTGCAGCAAATCGATTATTTGAGTCAACACAAAACAATGCTGTCTTGATTTCTGCCTTGGTAGTTGGTAGACTTGGTACGCCTTCAATAGTTGGCACTAAGCACCAGTAATTGTGGCACCAGTGAAATTCATATAGTTGATAAGGAGGACTTGATGTTGTCAAAGTCTAATAAGGGATCTTTACAGAGTAGGCATCTTAAAGCTTATTAAGTACTAGTATGAGATTACAAAGGAGAATACGAAGGCATCTTTACAGGGGAGGATGTCTCTTCTGAATGACGAGGAATACGCTTATAATTTGTCTAAGAGACTTAAATGTTGACAACAGGCTTCCAGTAATACGCTTATAATTTGTCTTTAACAGCTTACTAATCAATGTAGGTGATGGTCTTCTAATTCGTTTATGCTTTACATTTTATGCAGGTTATAAATTTTGACGATGAAAAACTGACACCTCCGTTTTCAGAGTCCCTTTTGCACCATTTCCTTTCCGTCGCCCTGCTGGATATGATGATCAACAACTTGAGAGTCGCTGATAGATATAGGCACGCCACTGACTGGCAGATCACGGATTGTAGATGCCAATGTAAGGTTTGTAGGGCAAACCGTCATTTCCTTTGTAGTAGACGGAAGCTACTGCGTAGTACATTTTGAACTCGTCAATATCTTCAGAGGGTAAATTTGCAAGTATTGTGACTATTTTGCAAAGCATGTTCTTTATTTGCCCAACATTCTCTGAGATTTCGGCTTACTTCAATTTCTGAATATACACTTCCCCTCGGATGTCAGAGGATCTCCTTCAAGTCAACTGGTTGACCAAATTTTGTTTATAAAATAGAAATTCAAAGTTATATTGTTTCAGGAAAGCTTTAAGATTCACCGGTTTTCATATTTCATTAAGGTAGCAAATAGACAGTGTCTTGTTTTCCACTAAGGAACCAACATAGGGTTCTAGGAACCCGGTCAATCCGATTTGTTCGGCTTTGTTTCCACCAGAGATGGAATAGGGCGCTGTAGGTTGTTCAAACGGGATAAGTATCATCTATACTCGTTATCTGGTACGAGTTGTATGCTACCATTGCTTGGTCCAAGTAACGTTGTTACTCCTAGCGACGACTTTTCAATTTTTGTAAATCTTAAAGATCGCCAACAACGAGTCAACATTAAAGGTGTAGTACACTCCAGTCATGAAGTGAATGACCGCAAGAACCCATGGTTATATGAAATGACCAATTTGATGTGAAAGTGACTTGTTCGTTTGACCTGATTATAAACCTGATTCGAACTGACCGCAAGAAGCCATGGTTTATTCTTTTTGCTTTGTGGTCTAATCCTGTCCAATTTTGACCCCAACATTGGAATAAGATCTAGCCTGATTAAACCCGAAACATGAAATGACCTATCAAAATTGAAAGTGACTCAAATTTCGTATAACCTGATTTTGAACTTGATGCGAACTGACCTGGACCAAATAATAAGACGTTTAAAACCTTCAATTCAACTAAAAATTTACTTAGATTAACGACACTACAATTACAATCACTCAAGTTCCCCAAAACAATTTGTTTACGTTTTGCTCTAGCTCACCTTACATTGTGGCGTACAAGACCTTGCGAAACCGACTCAACTGAAGTACTGAACCTCCAAAGATTTTATTTGAACCAAATTCGAACGTGACGTGTATTACACAAACTTGAAATTAGACTCAAATCGAAACAAAAACCGACACGAAAATTAGTGACCCAAGAGTCAAAATTTGGTAAATAATAAAACTTTCCTTAAACTGACCAAAATTTCAGTGATGCACGTCCGTGTCATCGCCCCTACAACTCAAATCTTGACGGAGGTCCCCCGCGACTTTGATTCGAGGGCAGCAGTGACTTCCACTTCCCTCCCCTGTGTGGGAGAGAGTTCCTCGGCCTTGGCTAATCCAAACCCAGATGATGCTGCTGCAAATCCGCTACCTAGTGCTGTATCCCCATTGTCGGGGCCAAAGGTAGTAATCTCTACCCCTTTAACTTTTGTTGTTTTTGCAGCTTCTCGGCGCAAATATAGTAGGACTTGCCTGCACCTCCGCAATCCCAGTGACTCTAGTGGCCGGAAGGTTGACCCTCACAAGAGGAAGAGAATGTCACACTCTCTAGAGCCTCTGCCCCTACTCAGCGGCACGAAAAGAAAGTTGCCGTGTCTTGCCCATCCCTTTATGATTCCATCCAAGAAGACGAAGACTGTGAACTTTTCATTTTATAGTTCTTTTGTTACGTTTAGCCTAGGAGACTTAGGTTTTGATCATGGTACCTCTAGCTTGGGCCAGATTGGGTCTCCTTTTGTGTAAGGTTTGTTGTTGTAAACTTTTCCGTTCTTTAGTTATAAAAGTTTAAATGTTGTCAAAAAAAAAAAAAAAAAAAAAGTAAACTTTCCTTAGAACCCCCACAATTACCAAAAATAAAAAAAAAGAAGAAAACTTTCCTTAAAAATTGTGCGACTGTTTAGTACTAGTATAGTGCTACATTGAAATCAAGCCACTCGCGTCAACTCACCGATTGTTCTGCTTTACCAATCCGGCTTGATCTCATCGTTTTTCACGAAATTCCCCAAACCAAAGCAAATCAAACTCTTTTATCCGGAGTTAACATCCTTCGTCCTCCATATCCAGCTTCAACAACAAGCTTCAGGTACTCTGATCTTATAAGCTTTTATCTATTTTTTCTATTTGCCCGGTGTAGATTTTAGAGTGGTGTGGTTGTTTGTTGCGTGTAATCCAATGGATAATCCAAAGGGATTTTCGAGTGGAGGTTTGTTGGTGAGATGTTCGTCCTTAGATACAACTTACACCGAAAAATCAGTTGATGAACAAATACGTGATGAGATAAAATCTTCTATGAGCGAGATAGGATGGTTTGCTGATAATATTCATCACGTTAGGAGTGAACCTATGTTGGAAATTTTATCTGTTGATGTGAGCACAGAATTTCATACTGTTCCTACTCGGGTTGTGGGTTGTGTTAGCATTCTCGATAATTCATCCGGAATATGTGCGGATGTTTTTCGGCGTGAGGAACACGATGAATATGGTCCTGATTTTCTTTACTCTAGCGAATTGTCATTAAATGATCCTAGCACTGATATACATATGATTAAGGATCCAATTATGTCAGTGGAGTTACTTAATTTGGATACGGGCATGGTTATTGCGAAAGGTACCCAATCTCTAGTGAAGACCACTGATGATTCAAGTTTCGAAAAGGGTCAATTTGAATTATGTAGATATAAGGTTGCCGTACCAGCCTATGCACCTCTTTCTATCTCTGTCCATTTGGAGGATGTTCGTCAAGCTTCTAGTGCTTCACTTTTGATTGAAGGGTCCACTGAGTTCGTGTCGGATAATTTTGGCACATTTTGGCGAAAGATTCAGGGAAATGACGATTGTTATGCCGAAATTTGAGTAACTTGGTCGGAACCGCATAAGTTGCATAAGCGGTTTAGAGATACTGCTACATGGCCTTCGTTTTCTACTGTGGTATGTCCTTGCTTCCCATTATTTAATTTTATGCTACCTATGTCTTAAATTGTTTTCATTCTCTAGAATTCATAACTTTGGAATTTAAAGTAGGATGTGTCATTCTTTAAAAACTTCAGTGTTTCTATCTTGCTAAGTGTTCCAAGAAGCACACATGTCTTAGCAGAGTTCAATGTCATAGCTCTGATCTTTAAGGAAAACTCTAGTGATTTAGAGTCATAATTATGATAACTAAGGTAGACAATGTTCTGTTTTCGGTATCCAATGCTATTCAAATGATGATTAAGAGTGACCATTAGGAAAACAAAACATCTTCCACATGAGTCATAACTAATCGGCACAAGGCAAAGGTTGAGGATTAGTAAAGCAACCTGTTTTTCCTGTTTTAGCTCCTTGTACTTGAAACAACCATTACCATAGACTAGTAGAGCTTCGAGGAAGCAACGTTGAGTCGATGTTTCTCTAATGAATTAAGCACCCCTGTCTCAACATACATAAAACCTACTAGATAATCTAAAGAAAAGTAAGGGAACGTCAGATTTGAAAGGGAACTTTTTTCTCGAGGTCTTACAATCTTATTCTTTTGTTTTACTAGTGCATTAACTTGAACCTATATGAAATTGTATGTAATACACTACTAAATAGCTAACGTACATTGGTTTTTGTTTACATTGTTGCAGCCTAATACCTTACCGGTCTTGAACGCACGCCAGGTGTTGGAAGTATTCTCTGTGTGTGTTAACCGTTCTCCGCCTGATGATGCACATTCTGATTTGTTCGGCTATGTTTCAACCAGAGATGGAATAGGGCGCTGTAGGTTGTTCAAACGGGATATGGATCATCCATACTCGTTCTCTGGTACGAGTTGTTTGCTACCATTGCTTGGTCCAAGTAACGTTGTTACTCCTGGCGACGACTTTTCGATCTTTGTAGATCTTAAAGATTGGCAGGAACGAGTCAACATTAAAGGCGTGGTACACTCTAGTCATGAAATGAATGACCGCAAGAAGTCATGGTTTGATAAGTTATTTTGTTCAGTGGTTAAGGGTGCTCCTGGTCAGAATAGTTTTGCGGCTATTTATTACACAGTTTTCTCTTATGCGGTTCAGGGCAAAGTTACAATTGACGTGGTACATGAATCGTCTTCCTCTGATGGTGTTTTGTTGTACGGGCACGTGATTGCTTCGTATGATCAATTCTCATATTTAACCAAGTATGAGAAACGGCACTATAGGAGAGTACTCTTTACGAAAGATAGAGAAAGCAAGAGGAAAAGAGGCGACAACGCATCAGAGACGCACAACAAATTGGAACTGCTTAAGACTGTGATTGCTGTACCGACTTCTGGCTGTCTACTTCTTGAAGTGAATTTGACATTTGAATCATCCAAAGGCATTCAAGTCGTAGATCAAACTGTAGGATTTTCAGTTGGCGATGTTTATAGGGTCATCAATGGTGATGGTTTTGATGTCCATATTGGTATTGAATGGAGTTCACCTTGATGCTCCTGTAGTGTTAGATGATTATTTTGGTTTTAAGAAATGTAATTTCAGTGTACTTACATGTGACTAATGATGCTATATAAAATAATGATCAAAGCCCTCATTACCAATGGCTGCTTTGTTTCTCACCTTTGTTGTCTGTTGTAATCATTCAGTGAATTTTTCTAGGCGTATTTATCATCTATACTGTTGTCAAGCTCTTTATGAAACAAATTTCTCGAGGTTTTTAGTTTCAAGTTCTCTATGTTTTGTGTTTGTGGACCTTTTTATCTTGTATCCAATCACGTTATACATTTCTCCTTGATCTGATTAATCACTTTTGTAAGATGTGACCGTAAGCCAACTGGAGATGTTAAATGCCACAATGAGGATTTGTTGCTGCAACTTGAAATTTACATTATTAAGGTTAGTAAATGTGAAGAATTTTGATGTCTGAAGTGAACCAGACTGAAGTCCCCTGGAGAATTTTGAAGCATAAGAAAGCTGCAAGTTCCTGCTGTGTGATTGAAGTCTGAAGTGAACCCTAACTTTGGTCTTTTTTTTTTCTTTTTTTTTTTTCTTTTTGTTACACTTTGGTTTTTTGTTAATTTGAAGTTGTACACATTCAGAAAAGTAATGCTGGAAATTGACAGTGAAAAGTTGTCCAGACTAAAATGCGAGAATAGCATACGCTTCCTCTGGCAGATGAATTCAATCTGATTTACGAGATGTCAAGAAACACAGTGGTGGTCTATTTACTTCTTCATGTTTTACCTGCCTCATCATCCTACTGATGCAGAATGCAGATGCCATGCTTAGACAATCACCGATGTTACAGTAGATTTTCACATTAATTTAGCAAGTCCAATATCTGTTTAACTGTCTTCATATGTTCTGCTGAGTCTTCTGCTTCCGTCTGGTAATGACATGATAAATGAACTCAAACTCGAACCATAATCATTAAACAAACCTGCATTCATTACACTCTTTAGTCAGTTAGAAGTTTCTCACTTTACAACCTGCTAACCTAAACTATCCCTGCTCCACAAGAAACAAATTTCGTACAGATGAAACTAGTTGAACTGTGAAGCTCTCCTATAGTACAGCCTGTGCTGAATGCCCTGTAGTACAGCTGGTAACCTGAACTACCCCTGCTCCACAAGATTTTTTTTTTTCTTCTAAATCACAAGAAATGTAAGTTGATCGTATTACTACCAGCTTATTAAGTTATTAAGACCTCTAATACTATTCTTTGGAAATGTTTGTCCACAAAACTGGTTCAGATGGTGCTAAGCTAAGGGCCTGTCTTCAGAAATGTAGTTGCTCGTATTACTACCCGAGTAGACGTTATGAAGCTTAGTTAGTTCGCTTGGTTGGAAAGCCACCTCCCGCTCCAGTAACTTACTCTATGCTCTCTTCTAAGTGTACCTTACGATTTCACATATCCATCTAATACTAATTTAAGACAAAGTATTCTAATAAAATGTCCTGTAACAAGTGTGAAAAGAGGACTTTATTCTTGCTAGAAAACTAGACTCGTTCAATTGGCATTTGAACCAGCATGGCAGCATTTGACTTTCTAAAGGGAACGCTCAGAAAAGAATCATTAATAAAATTATGACCACCTAAAGTCTACATGATTGTTCCCCACCGTCACAATCTATAGATATATGGTCAACATCTTTTGTTTGGAATGAGTAACACAAGACGTTTGCTAGGTGTAAAGAATATGAGGATTCGAGCAAGGATCACGCTCATTTGATTTTTACGCTTCTAATATTAATCATCATATAGTCCCCTCACTCCCCTGTGTATTGATTTTACAACGGCATTGCTCTGATACTTCAAGGGCTCCGAAAAATATAAAGAGATTGCTTATGAGTAGCCTACAATACAAAATTGTGTCGAATTTTACATTATACATCAACCTACTAATACTTCACAAGATGTGACATTTTGAGTGATGTATCTGTGAAAGAACAAGTACTTCTATCTTTGGATATTAACAGTTTGTTCTGAAAAAGAAGACACATTAATACAGTATCATAAATGATAAATATATAGGAGACTGTTATATTCCAGGATGAAAAAAAATGCATTTAATCATGTATTTGAAAGAACAAAACAAATGAAGGTCACTCTCTAAAGTCACAGGTTTACAGTTACAGGCAGTTAACTGTTTCTGAGCACCTGTACAAGTATGAACCATAGTTTTACATATACCTAATTGCTAACTGTAAGTACAAAACATTGGCCTATACATTCCAAAGATCACCATGTTATGGCAAAAGTCTGCAACAATTAAGCAGAAGTCTTTAAGCAAATTCATCAACCTGACCATATAGAGCTGAGTTTACAGGAGCGCGAAAATGTAAGCAATTTCGAACACATCACAAAAAACCAGTGCCTCCAAGGCCATGGTGCAGCAGATTATGAGCAATAGCATCTCTGGCTTTCATTGAGGACATAGATTGCAATGGTATCTCCGGCATCATCTCATCGTCGAAAAGGTCAAAATTCGCCTCAGGATCCATCTCTTCACCCCTCATTTCACATATATTATGCAAAACACAGCAAGCACCAAGAACCATAGGCAATTCCTGAAGTTTGACCTCGGTTCGCTTCTGCAAGCAACACCACCTTCCTTTCAACCTAGCAAAAGCATCCTTGCCAACCTTCTGCACCTCACCAATCTTCTCATTGAAGGCATGTTGTGTCCAAGTCAGGTTAGCTTGAGTATACGGAACAAGCACCCAATCCATTAGAGGGTAACCAGAGCCCCCAACAATCCAAACACCCTTCAAAAGCCCTTGATTACCCCTCTGATACAATGCTGACTTCTCCAACACTTTATCATCAGGCATTGAACCAGGCCACCCTATACATATATCAGTAAACACCCCTTTCGGATTAACCACACCCTGAACTGTAATCGAGTACGACGTCTTCTGATTCCTCTCAGTATGCCGCTTATTGAAGTAAGCAGCCACACTAATCTTAGGAGCTATGATTGGTATATGAGTTGTGTACATAGACCCAACCACATTCGGAATACCCGAAACAGACTCATACTCCTCCTTAATCCTCCTCAATGAATCCTCATCAGGCCACTGCAAATACCTCGGCATCAAAACATTCCTAATTGCCTGACAAACTTCAAGCACAAGCTTATGACAAGTTGAAATACCCAACCCAAACCTCTTAGACACCAACCTAAGTGGCTCACCAGTAGCCAATCTATATATACAGACCGCAACACGCTGCTTAACCGGAATCGCAGCCCGTAACATGGTATCCTCCTTAGCAACAACCGAATTCAACTCCTCACAAATCACCTCAAATGTGGATTTCCCCATCCTAAACCACTTCCTAAACTCCGCCTCCGGAAATTCAGGACTACTACACTCATCCCACCACGCCTTAGACCTATCTTTAACCCACAATCTACGCTGATGACTCACTGATGAACCAGCACCCGAACCCCCAGATTGCTTAGTATTAGTAGCTTCAAGATTACGACTTTCCTCAATAATCTCAGTTGCAGCAACAGAAACAACAGAATTAACAGCTGCCCTTGATCTCTTCCTCCTCAATCTATCATCCCCATCCAAACCCTCATAGTAATTCTCAACACTTGAGTAATACTCTACCATATTTTGAGTTTTTTTCTTGTGGTTTGCTTCAAGATTGGATTTTTCTTCAAGACCAATCTTCTCCCACTCTTCTTTCTCAACTTTTTCTTGATCTTCTAACAATAAAAACGAAGTAACAATCTCTTTAATACCCTCTTTTCCTTCACTATTTTCACAACTCTCATCATCCTTCTTTCTCCTCTTTTTACTACCACCGTTATTCTGATTGTTACCGCCCCTATTCATGCTTAAAGCTTCGATCTTTACACAAATTGGGGGAAAATATGATCTGGGTATTTGATAAAAAGGTGAAATTCATGTAAAAAAGAGGGTAAAAAACGGTGGTAAAATGGAGAGGAAGAGGAGGACAACAATGCACTTTATATGTTCGACGAAATGTGTAAGAGAAGGTGTGAACGGGATAGCGTTGAAAGGTTTGAAAAGAAGGGACATGTGGGATTTTTATTGTGCGTGTTTTTCAGAGGAGAGAGATAGAAGTGTGAACGCGAAGCTTTGTTTTTGTTTGTGTGTTGAGTTGCCTTGTTGAGGTGATGTGGATCTTTGGTTGGTGATGTACGGCCATTTATAGTTTGGATTTTGTGGGCGGTTTTGAAGGAAACTATGAAAAGGAAATAAGCATGCCATTTTCTTTGGGAAGAGGGTAAAAAAGTCAAAAAGTTGGCTAAATCTGAATCTTTGGGTTTATTTTAATAAATGGTGATGAAGGGGTTTTAAAGTAATAAAAATTGAAAATGATGAGAGAATATTAAAGTTGACTACTCCACTTAAGTCCACTTTTGGGGAAAACTTGTGTTATTTGATTGGTGATTGGGAGTTTTTGGAATCATAGCAAAATGTATAAATTCTATATTCATAGGATCATAAAGTGGAAGACGGGATTGATGTCATCTTTTGATCGATGAAAAATATACGTGTACTGTAGTTAATTCACCACTACTATTAGTCTACTACCTATGAATCTATGATAATATAGATCCGAATAAATCGAATCAAACATAAGAAGTGATTATCTTAAGTTATCCTCGAAAATTGATGCGTTGAATTCACTCAATGACTTCAGCTATATATTAGCAATTTAGCTTAGGTTGTTTTTGTATTTGTTTTCAAATATGTGAAAAATCTAGACCAAGTCAAACAAATATAGAGAAACAAGGGGATACATTTGTTAGAAAATTGGCATAAAATGTTGAAGCATCTTACTTAACTTGACTTCTTAGAATTGAGCAAGTTATTGGAAAATAATTGGTACAGAACTCCTCTCGTTCAATAATTGAGAGTGATTTGTTGTTGGTGTCCACAAAACTTTCCCATATGCATCTTTTCTTCTAAAAATTCACTACAATATTTACACCAGATTCTACATCATCAATGAAACTCATACTCTATGAGAGTACAAGTTCATGTTCTCACATGTAAGAGAGTAAAAATCGAGTATTGTGATAAACATCAGACACTTCGAAAAGGATACGGATGATACACAATGAGGTATTAAAAACAACATTCACCAGTGCCCAGCTTTACAGTGATCATACTTGCAGTCGAGACTTGAGAACCTCACTGTCGAAATGAGAGATAAACCAGTATTTCCAGGCGATCTATTAAAGCACAGGAACAGCAATTCCTGGTGATCTGTTGATTCATGCAATCATTTTCAGCTTGCAGTATTTGAGAACTATCAACTGTGTGGACTGTTCTCTATCAGGGAGCACCCAGAGATTACGACAGAGGTTTTCCTGCCCATTCTCGTTCCCTTCGCTTTTGGTTTGCGATCATCTTATTGAATTTCTGTTTTCCTTTCTCCAGAAGAGGATCGACCACAGCATAGTCGTCCACATTTTCAGTGCGTGACATGGTAGTCTGAAAAATAAAAGCAAACATGAGAAAGGGACACATCACATCTTAAGGTAAAGTTTCGCAAAATAAATCCCCAACAAAACCCCAAAAAGTTTATCAGCGTACATCAGTATTTCCTCATAGCAACATCAATGTTTACATAGCAATCCAATGTGTTCAGGCATCAGACATAATCTCAGAGTTCGTAGATCAAGTGTGCACAAAAGCAGTATGTTAACAGTTCAACAGAATAGCTTAAGATCACTCCAGTTCCACTAAAACGAACATAAAGCCAGAGAGGACATGTACGTTTTTGTCCTCTCAGCTACGAGATTCTTCGTGTGTCCATTTTCATCAATTGATTTAAAGGGAAGTAAGAAAAATCATGCTATAACTACCCACTGCTTTAACCCAAAGTGAAATTGCAAGTACAAAACTCCCGCAAACATAATTCCAAGGGTGACTAGTGACTACATACGAAAAATAGGAAATCATGAATTTTAGAACCCAAATACACCAGAATACAGCTAAACTGCATATAACCAAAGCAACTGCCCTTTTCTCCCCCCAACTATACCAACAAATTTCATTCTTGACATGATCGTTGCTCATCTCCAACCCAAATTAATTTTCAACATATAGCATAAGCAAACTCATGATGAAGAAAAAGATGTGACAAAGATTCACACATCACAATTTTTCCAAAACATACACCAAGATTGGGATTATGTGTCATACACGGTCTACAATGCTGCAATGCATCAAGAGTAATTGACTTTTGGAATACCATAGTCAAGCAAAATGCATAAACCTTTGGAAGACCAACAACAAAAGAGTATTCATTCCCACTAATTCACTAAGTGTACGGGCAGGATAAGACATAAGCACCCTATCCAGAATAGAAATCAAAGCAGTAAGTTCCTCCAATTCCTGCTGGTAAATACCTCTTCCCACATGAAGATCCAAGAGTTGTCAACATGAGGGTTAGAAGCACAGACTAGAATTCTGAAGATGAGAAAGGACATATATGCCAGGGGAACAAACAGGTGAAAGAATTCTCAACATAAAACTACTTTGGAAAAGTTCACTGTACCCCATTCCTGAACTTTTAAGACACCAAAGGTAGAAAGAAACTTAAACTTCCAGGGGTAAGCATGTGTTACAACAGACCTGCCAAGTGCCAACTAGTCCCACCCATAAGCTTCAGTACCATACTTACTCTCAATAAAACGATTCCAAAAGGGAGGAAGATCCCAAGGAAACCACCATAACACTTTCCTAAAAGCGCAACATTCTTATGAAAAAAACCCCAAACTTGCTTCAGTCTTTGACATACAAGCAACCTCCCAAATAACAAATATGATCACTCCTATTATCACGAATCCCTGACCACAAAAAATTTCTGATGATTTTTACCAACTGTTTTACTAATCCCACTGGTAAAAAATGAGAGATCATACATAATATGGCCAAGTAGAGATGTAAGACTTGATTCCCGTTATTGTCCCAAATAAAAAGTATGAACCATAAAGTGAAGTAAGAAAGTGAAGTCTTAAGAAGCCTTCTGTCTAGTTCTGCACACATCATAATTCACTGATTTTTTTTTCTGGAAATGACAACCTACGGAGAAGCTGACATGATAGGTTCAAGCCCCTTCCAACATCTAAGGATCCAGCCCTCTCCCAATGACAGCCAATGTGTCTCTTTCACAGAGTTCAACAACAAGACTTATCTCCCCTCAATAAAGAAAAACAAGACTTATCAAGCCAATAACATGGAAGACTCTTCACTAGATTGCAAAATAATGCCAGAAACAGCACAGTCCAAGTGCACCCAACAGAATAGTCTTTTTGATAATCAGATCGCAAATTCTTCGAATGCTAATTGCTCTAGAGGTTCAATCACAAATATTTGGAGTTCTAGAATTTTAGTATATTGCTCAAGTTAAGGTGAAAACTGCGTCCCTTGCCTCTGATCATGGGTTTATGCATGGCTATTTTAATTAACGCCGTCTCATAAACATATAAAAGTATAATAGTAATAAGAAATTTGAGATATTACCTTTCCAGAGTCGGGGGCAAACTTCAGTTGAACTTTGGCCCAGGCAGCTAAATCTTCTTTTTCTCCATCTTCGGATCCCTCGTGTGCTTGATCATGCTTTGAAGCAAGAGACTCCTTGAACCGATTGAGTCTAGCAAGTACCTAAGGAAACCATTGCAGAAAAATAATCAATCTTCAGGTACTGGGCAATCATAAAGATACAATAATTCTACCAACGACCAGGAACATTTCCATGCTAGATAAGAACACAGAGGTGTCCGCTGGATAGAGAAGACCCAGACGTGACGGAAAGATTGAGAGCCAGGAAGCAAAGTAGTAGCACGAATACTGAAAAAGATACTTAGAAGATCGAAAGATTTTTAAGTTCTTCATTGCCTTTAAACTATTAAATCGACAGACAGGCGCAAAGGATAAGTAAGCCAAAGCCAACCACCGCAGTAAAACTTCAAGAATTGAAACAAGCAGCTCAGTAAAATCACTAAAAGTGTTTTAAATTCACTCCGAGGATCTCGATAAAGGACACCAAGAGAAAATGGCCCGTGCACAAAATGACGTCAAGGTGGTGACACCCAGGAATTCGAAGTATTGGTGCCGGCTATAAAAACAAATATTTCTTAACAAAGAGGCCTAAAGTACTCCTTACGTCATTAAATAATTGAACCTTGGCACAAGTGACGCCACTTGGGGATCCACTCGTGTAATATTCCTTCTCTAGTAATGATTTGGATAAGCTTCAAAAGGATTTGGAGGAAAACTGATCAGCAAGCGGATGTACAAATCTTGGGTTTCTCAAGAAATAAGGCACTGTGAAACTCAAATTCTACGGAGATCAAGGAAAGAAGCTAAAGATAACACCGTAGCTTATAGGTGTGACAGCGAAAGTTATGGGAATTTAACCATTCCTTATAGGTCCAGCCTTCCAGTGGCAGGGTAATCTAAATACTACTGTTTAACCAATATGTCAAGGTCAAAAAATGCAATGATATTTAAGATAAAGAATTAAAAAATGTTAAAAAAAAATTATATGGAAAGACAACATACATCATCCTCACGCCCACCGAGTCTCCGCCTCTTCAGTTTCTGCATATATCTCTCTCGTTCAGCAGTATTCAGCAACTGAAGGTCTGTGTCTGCATTAGTCATACGTTCAGCCCTGGCTTCCGAACCAATACCTTTTTTCCTGAGTGAAAGTTTTCCTACTTTTCTTTGGTCATTGTCAATTTCAGGATCAGCCCTGTTAAATGCAATACCAATAAATCAGTGTCATAAACTTTTGGAATTGACTTGCAGAAGTAGTCCACCATCATAATGACAGATAGAGGCACACAGCTCAAAACATGAAAATAAACATTCTGAATACAAAGTCTGACTCCAGTGGAACTGCGAAACAAATAAACGAAGTTGACAGGGACATTCATGAAAAAAATTGAAAGACACTTTAAGAAAAGAGCTACACTAATACAGAGAAGGTGGACCATTACTAATTAAAATTATCTTCGCATCAAACAGGCACAAACACTTCAAAGTGCCAATGTTATAATCCAGATGCTGTAATTTTTCAACCAGAACAGCTTTCAGATACCCAAACAGCTTATTATTTCTGACGGGAACTACTGAAACAACTTGGACTCTAAAACCAGTACATGAAATGAATTCTTAAACCAATACACAGGAATAACGCAAAATTTAGTAGAATCATAACCAAAAGGCAAAAAAAGACGCCAATTAGACTTGAAAGCTCTAACAATACAATTTGAGCCCCATCTCAACTGGAGCAAGGATCTGAAATGTTCTGATGAGAATGAATTGCAATACGGACAGTTAAAAAGAATATAACAAGACAAAGAGTCAACGCATTTCACCTTGAAGCTGGTTTCTCTTGATCCCTTGACTTTGAACCCTCTGTAATAAAAAGAGAACAAAGGGTAAGAGAGGCAAAAGAGGCAGCAAGAGTTTAGGCAGCAATTAATTCTCTTTACATCACACCATTAGCAGTATTGTCTTGATTTTAGATTTTTGAGGCGTCTACAGGTGTCCTAGAGCGTAAAAAACAAAAACATATTAATAAACAAACGGTAACCAATTTTAAACTAGAGGACATGTATTGTCAAGCATCATGTCACTGTTGGTGTCGGACACTGAAACGCTAGGTCGTAGAAGTTTCTGCGCGGCCCAAGCGAGAGTCAGATATGTCGAAAACAAGAAAAACGAAGGAGAACACTACAGAAAACAATCCAAAGAACAGCATGTCTATTAAAAAAAAGCGCCTATAGTTTTGTATTAATCTGCTCTATTCCATTATATCTCGAAACCAGAGAATAGTTAGTCGTTGGCTCAATTGGAAATAGAGATGCGTTCCAAAAAAAAAAAAAAAAAAAAAAAAAAAAAAAAAAAAAAGCCTTTCAGGAAGGGAAGACACTTTAGAAATCGGTGGTGCCTTTCATTCCGTTTTTCTCCTGACAAAATTATGCAATGACCCATGCAAACATGAATATAGAAAACTGTGAAGAAAAACTATGCCAACTCAGGGGTCTCACTTAAAACTATCTGGTACAAATAAACATACCACTCTTTGACTTCTGTTTAGTGGGCAGATCGCCCAACTCCATTCTCCTCCTCAGAATCTGCTGGCGCATTCGTACATCAAAACTGGCTTCATCATCATCACTGCCTTCGCTGTCATTAAGAGGGCGAGACTCAGGCCATTTATCAGCTTTCTCTTTCTGTGACTCCTCTTTCTTCAAACTTAAAGCATCCCTTACAGATAACTGCAAGTCTCTAGCACTTTTGAGTTCGTCTGGACTCTGCCATATGAGAAGTAGAAAATAAATATATTTTTTCATTTCTCATACTAAAAAAAATTCATTGCAATAAGAATTGAAGTTCCGAAAGTACAATTCTTTGCATTTACAACAAGAGTACCCTAGTGCTTCAAAGGCTAGGCTGGGAGGGGGGGGGGGGGGGGTTGAATGTAGCAGCCTTACCACTATGTCGAATCAAACTTCCCACTTTCCTTTGGAGACATCCCTCAAATTTCCCATCTACATTTGTCATACATTTTCTCTCTTGTCTCCTAAATTTGTGCCCCGCGTGTTCCTTTTTCACTCGCTTCTTTCCTATAAATCTCTAATCTTTGTGCCCAAACAAATGAGAAATTCAAAGTGGAAAAGAGGGTGTAGAGGTTGTTTCACGATAACCCACAATGAAACTTGCATTGAGATTAGCATTGACCGATTGTGGTCTCAGTCTCACAATATAAGAAGCGAACAAGGTTTAGTGAGCCAATTTGCCAAAGCTAAAGAATAGTGAGTCTTTGGCTCAATTGAAAACAGAAATAAGCACAATTATTTTCATATAAAAGAAAAATATAAGAAAAGAGATGTACTCTGAGGCTATGAGCTCAAGACAAGGGACAAAACAAAAAGCAAAGATGTACCATTACCAGTTCTGTAGAGGCATTGTCATCTTTGAGTAGGAGAGGATCGTCCAAAACATCATGACTACTCTTAATTTTTTGCTTGACAGATGCCAATTCCTTTTCTTCTACTTCAGCTTCCTCTCCGAATGAAAGTAAGTTTAGCTTTCTGCAGTAGCACCACAAACCATTTCAGTTAACATTTACGAAGTGCATAAAAGTTACCTGTAAAAAAAAAAAAAAAAAAAAAAAAAAAAAAAGAAAGAAAGAAACTTCTCAACAGTGACAAATATAGAAATGTAACTCACTTGGTGGGTTTCTTCTTTGTACTTTTGTTCAGACTATCGACAGTTGGCTCAGGCAACTTCTTGACTGTTTCTCTCGGAACCATATCATCAAAAGGATTCCATATTACCTATGTCCACAAGAACACTACAGCTTTAAAATGTGGAGTGAATTAATATTGTATCTCTCAGTAAATTATAAATTGAAATAAGAAGACAAGCAAAAAAACAATAACATCCGGAGACTGATCATGCATGCCTTACATTTCATCTTTCAGCCACAGGAAAGGACAAAGTAAGGAACTTGATATAGCTTTTGAATGCAAATCTCTTTTACCATCGAAAGATATGTTAGTAATACAAATTGACGACGTTGTTAACTACTAAAAGTGACAAATTAACACAAGGATTTTGATGGAACATCCAGAAAAAGCACTTTAGCAATACATGTAACAAGAGATTGGAATTTTTATAAACTTTTAGGTTATGTTTGGTTACGTTACAATGTAATGAAATTAAGTTTAATACAAAAACAAGATTAATGGCCCGTTCCATTGCACAGGTTAAAAAAAGTGCTAGTTTGGTGGGAAAATATTATTATTAAAAAAAGATGAGTTAAGCTAACACTACCTGTCTACTCGTATAGTTCTAAGTTTTCTAACTCGTGAATTGCATTTATTATTGTTTTGAATGCTTATGGGTTGCTGTGATCAGCATACGTTTCTAGTCTTTCTACTTTCTTTTGTCTTTTTTTATGTGTAGAATATCTAAAAGTATAAATCTTAAGTTCTTCAAGAAAAAAAAGAAAAAGAATATCATTTAAGAACATTAGTTTGGGTGGGAATTTTTTTGATGTGGTGATGACATGTGTATAGGCTATAGGGATGTGGTTTTAGTTATTTTAGTATAGCAATATTGATTGAAATTGATGTGAAAAATTTAGAGGGAGAAAGAGGACTCAAAAGGGGACAGAGTAGCTGGTTACATGGGTTTAAGTTGAACAATGATGATTACCTTAGCTCAATGGAAATCTTATTACATTGTAATGAGGATTATCACCCATCCCCTCTCACTCTTCTTTATTTTTCTGCCAAATGGGTGTTATTTGTGATTACATTACACCCTCTCTACCAATCATGCCCTTAGAAATAATCACATGAGTTCATAGTAGGGACAATAACGGGCGAGGCGCAAAAAAAAAGAAGGGCATAAGCACATCAATAGAAGTAGTTAGGCGACATGCAAAACCGCTTTTAGCACTAAGTGCAACAAATAGATCGTGCTATCAGCCTCAAAATTGTCCTAACATGTAAACAATTCACAAAGAAATGTAACAGTGCAGATGAAGAAGAAACTGCTCAAATCACAAAGACTGAAAGATACCTCAATGGAAGTTATCTTTGGGGCAGGATCCAGCGGACGATCATCATTGTCAGTTTCAACTTCTTCTCCTATTCTGAGAAGATTGTAAATGGAATCTCCAGTGACCTGTAAGAAAAATATTGTACATAAGTAATTTGATGCTAAAGTAGGTCGTTCTCACTTATGGCCAACAAGTCATACACCATCGAGCTTAAAGATCTCCCAAAAATCAGCTTTGGGAATTTACATCATGAGATAGAAAAGCCAGCTCCATATTTATAAGCAACACAAACTTGTGATTGTTCCAAGGTGAGGGGTAGGGCTGGCAAACCCGACCCGACCTGATTCGTTGACCCGAAAATCTGACCCGATAAGACCCGAAATTGTGGTCGACAAAACCCGACCAGACCCGACCCGATGATGACCCGAACCGACACAACCCGTTATGACCCGACCCAAAACCGACCCGACCTCCTGTTATCCGACAATGACCCGACTCGTAATGCCAAAAATTGAACTAACGCCCATAAATGACCATAAGTAACTAAAACCGATTGTGACCCGACCTGATCCAACACAAAATTTCCTCGATAAAACCGACCCAAAACCGACCCGACCCAACCCGAACCCGACCCGAAGGATCACTTGACCCGTTATGACCCGACCCGATACGAACCGACCCGACATAACCCGACCCGGAACCGACCCGACGACCCATTTGCCACCACTAGTGAGGGGCAACAATTATTTCTTAATAACAAGTACAACAACAAGAAAATTACCCATCAAAGACTCTCACCTATGTGGAGCTAAGGGGGACGAATGTAGGCAACCTTCCTTACCCTTGTTTGAGTAGCCCAAGAGATTGTTTCTGAATGACCAAAAACTAAAATTGAGCTGAGAAGTGGGATGATAGATTGCTACTACATAATATAATACATCTGGGATCACCATATTAGTGTCCAGAAACAAAAATGGACAAGAAGTTCGAAAAGGATAAAGTTGCCAAGAATAGTCCTCTCGTCCCATAACCAGAAAGGGGAAAGAAAAAAAAAAAGAAAGAAAAAAAGTTGTCTGGAATCAGCAGGAGTCACAACTCCCACGATAAAATGTTCACTTGCTTAATCAAGAAACATTAGGCCATCTTCAACTCAAAATCTGATCATAAATATCATCCCATAAACTACTATGGAACAGCTATGACAGAGTAACAATGATTGTCACTCCTCTCTCAACATTGTTTGCAAGAACCAGAGTTTACCAACGGCTTCCAAATTTAGCACCGTGAATTGTGAAAATAATCATTAATACAAACACCTTATTGAGAAAGCTCTAAAATGCTATCAGATCTTACTCATACTGTGCTTAGAACAAAGGCATTAATTAATAAATTTAGTAATTGACCAACCTATACTCAGATGTGGTTTAAGAAGGGTATGAAAGTCACAAACTAAAGAGCAAGGTTAGGAAAGACTATGATTACAAATCTCAAATCAAAGTCTTAAGGTTAAAACAGCCATACCCTGGATAAGACAAAATGAAAAGCAACTTTGTCAACTCCACGAAAGCATTGTCAACTAAAAAGGCTACATATGATGTGTTTCATATATGACACCCTTTGGAATGTTTCTCACTCGACCGTCCATTTCCAAAAAGCCCAAACACTCGATATTTTAAAGTGATGGAATAAATCAAAATGACTCACTTAACTATTTGCGCTTCTTGAAGTAGCACCTCAGTCATATGCAATTTCGACATAAGATTCATATTGTGTCATTATGAAACAGTCTCTACATGTTTTCAAAATAGAGGTAAGGCTACTTAAAAGCGACCCCCTCATACTTCGCAATAGGCGGAACCCTAAGAGGCACTCGGGCAAATGTCGTCGTTCTTGATAAACAATAAGGTGTTAAAATAGTGAGTATGATGAAGATCTTCCAAATTGAGAGAGCAGCGAGCTTGGATGGTGGTCCAGTTAACCAAAACTTCGATAGTAATACACATCACCACTACTGGTGCAATGAGAGACAATCTCTGCCCTTAACCCAAGCAGTAACCAACCACATAACTTTCAAATCAACCCAACATGGACATTGGGCAGCATGCAGTTGCTATCATCCAAGGGAAGACATTTAGACTAGTCATTAGGATATGAGGAATCTACTAATGAATGATTTTATACTGATCAGTGAGACGAAGATCTTCAGCACTGAAGCAATATTCATGGAAAGCATAAGAACAGAATTTCAAAAGCCTAACAATGTGAAGTCAAAAAATTAAACCAATATTTCATTAGCGAGGTGCTACACACAGGGTCCCAATACAGGATTTTCGACTTCGTCATTGTGGAAACCTCTTTAACCTCTTCCCCCCCCCCCCCCATCCCAACCCCAACTAGATTAGACATTTTGGCCTTGTTTTTGATGTTTTGGATTCAACGTTAACATAAACCATTTACTCATCTAGTTCCTAGATCTTTTTTCCACCTGCATCCGCGTACAGTCACTGCCCTCCCCCGACCACCACAAGAATAAACATAAAGATAGACCTACAGTCAGCACTTCCATATATGTTCTATTAAACACAGCTCAGCTTCACCACACAGCTGTGTCCAAGTAACAGTTTTAGATTGATGCTTGCCAGGGTTGATATGTTCTGAGACTGAGACATTACGATAACTCATCCAGACAGCCATTTGCCAATGAGCTAATGCATTTAACTTATTCTATAAATGGATGTGTGTGCCCAAAGGCCGAGTCAGTGAGCCATGCACATGTCCTCAACTGATGACAGACAGGAAATTTCGTTGAGCAATGGTCAAAGCAATTAGTTCTTTTTCCAGATTTAATAGTGTTCTCATTTTTTTATAAGAGCATAAAGATGACAAATGTGCTCTAGGGACACACTGGTTTGCACCAGGGCATGGAGACAGACCAGTCTAAGGGAAAGCCATGCAATTTAAAAGTTAAAACAGCCTAATTGAGTAATCAATTATGTACATACACCAGCTCAAGCCTAGATTACTTCCATGATATTCCCCCAGCTCAGGAGAAAAAAGAAAAATTACAGATGCCAGAACGAGGGCTACCATATACTGCCACATTCACAATACTACTCAAACCAGAAAGTGTCACCTTACCTTTCCAAATATGGTGTTCTTTTTATCAAGCCAGTCACAACGATCTAGTGTCATGAAAAATTGACTTGCATTTGTGTGAGGAGAACCAGCATTAGCACTTGCTAGTAATCCCCTATGGTTAAAACGTAGACGGGAATGGAACTCATCCGGGAATGTTCCCCCATATATGCTTTCGCCACCTACATATAAAATGGGACACAAAGACATTCACAATCAGCACTTAGGAAAAAGAGACTGGGGCTGGGGTATTCAGGACAAGCAAGTTGTTATCATTTGAAAGAAGTCAATAACTAGATGATGGAACTTATGAAGCGACCAGATGACGAATCCTATTAAGCAAAATGGGTAAAATTAGGTTTCTAACACATGCTAGAGGCAATTCTACAACAAATAAGGAAAAAAAAAAAAAAAGGTTTTGACAGAATTTTGGACATGGTGATTATCTCCAATGTTACTCAATTGCATTTTTCTTTTTACATAATGAAAGGTTCCATTCATTCTGCTCATACTAGTATGCTAATCACATAGGAAGCAAAGACATTCCTACTGCATAGTGTGTCCATCTCCGACATTAACACGACACACGAAAATATGTGGCCTACACTAAAAAAAAAAGTTTTTTTTATTGATATTTTTTAGTTAAGGAACTTCACTTACGGCATTTCATTTAGATAATCTAACACACTTTACTAACTTAAAGTGTGATTCAAAGAACATTTAATTGTCAAAGATTCATTATTTGCTTAGGAAGTAACAATATTTCACTTGTATATTTGAATAATGTTATTATGAACTTACCTTTGATTTTGTGATCAAATAAGGTAAAAGATCAAAATTATTTTTAAAATAGGATCTATTTTGGTTAAAATATACTACTACATTGTATTAGATTCTATCAAACGTGTCCCCTTGTTCCTGATTTTTTGGGGTCCAAAGTCCAATGACAAGTGTCCATGTTGCCTCAGTCTCAGGTTCCGTGTCAGTTTTGGTGGTACCGAGCTGACCAGACTACGGTATAGTTGTTTAAAGAATACCTTAAACCAGCCAAGTCCAGTTTATATGAATGTGAATATATGCTCAGGAAATCAAAGCAAGAAATATAAAAAGGAAGGCCAGTGCTAATTCTCCAGTGAAAAGCTACCAATAAAAGGGCTATTTGCAGGGAGGGAAGGGCAGAAAAGGAGGCAAATACATGAATCGCATGACACCATATGCAGACATATGCAGTTGGAGAGTATGAAATCAAACCCTTCAATTTGACAAACCAGGGCATACAAAATATTGAGGACACGTCCTAGTTCTGCATTTAGTTTTAGAAAGCGCGGCCAAGGTGTTAGGCTCAATGAGAGGCAATATGGCACAAAACCCCCACTGAGGCACATACCTACTCCTCCTCCATCCACTTCAAACACCCCCATTTCCTTACTTGGGAGACCCAGCTCAAACACTCTTTGTTTTGGGACATCTTTCTCTCTCCTACTTTTTTCAAGTCTTCACATCCTCTCTCACATTATCTCTCCTACTTTTGTATATCCTCACATTCTCTCTCTACCTTTTCCTAATATTACCTCACTACCACCACTCAACTTACTTTATGAATTTTCCTTATGCCACTACAAATACCCCACGGGGTGTTTGAAGTGGGACGGAGGGAGTACATAATTTGCACTTTTTTCTCAGACTTTGATTCTAACCTTAACTTAGCCCCTCTACATTAAGCTTTTGCCACTTAAAATGTTGGCCCTCTTTATGATTCCCGATTTTGGTTACTAAATACTAAAACGGGTCCCTAAATAAACAAACAATATGGCCTCACAATAAGTTATTATGAGACCGCCTAACACAAGACTTTCTCATTATTGACAGCTATATCACTCAAACACTTCGTATTACCTCACATACATTTCAAGTAAACCCAGAACCTTACAGATTTGTCATAAAACATCCAAATCCAACACCTGGCCTCAATTCCTCTAGCAGAGTTTGAGTAACACAGATTGACAAAAGGAAAGAGTTATAAAGGGCATAAAATTAAAAACTGACTCACTACTTCAAGTGATCAATCACCGAACCAAGACCCATTTCAGTGACACAACTGAAATGCGTACAACCTAATAGTCGCGCGTTTACAAACTCAAAGTTAATATTTCACTACTTGAATCAAAATAAATGATCATGGCCATGATAACCTTGCTTCAGCTCCTCACTACAAAATATAAACCCCAATTCGATTCCTCACAAAGTATCATAACTCTCTTTGATTCCTCACAAATCAAGCAGTAATTCATCCATCAAACCAAAATAAATCCCAATCGCAACAAACAAACAAAAAAAAAAAAAAAAAAACAAATGGAAACGATGAAGACTATTTGCCCATCACAACTCACAAGCTGAAAAAAGTTCTATAGAACCAATTTCTCCAAAATAGACATGGCTTATCATGGTACTAAAAACCCACTCCTTGAACAACCATAAAACCAAAAACTCATATCCATAGCACAACGATTTACAAAGAATAACACCTTTCACTCCCTCCCCCGTACCTTGTCATGACCAAAGACTCGTGGGATAATGCTGATGTTATTGTTATTAAGCCCAAAATACTTTTGATAATTGATTCGACTTAACCAAGAAGTAGAGGCAACACTGCATCACCAACCCGCCCCAATTCCCATGGACAACCACAAAAACCCAAAATGCTTCTCGGTCACACGAGGTAACTAAAATAGTGAGTCCTACTTTCTCAACCAAGCTGAAAACCCAACAAATTGTGCCAATTTGAATAAAAAGGAACATGTTTTATCAAGGGCATTGCAAATCCACTTCAGTTCCTCATAAACAACCATAAATCCTATAACCCGTGCCAGCGAGGCAGCGATACAACGAACAAACGAGGCGAAAAAACCCCTAAATTCCCCATCACAAGCGGAAAAAACCCCAATTAATTGAACCATTCTCTATCAAAGGCATTAAAATTACAATACAAAAGACATAACCCACTTCAATTCTTATCAAACAGCCACAAAACCAAAAACCCATCTCAGTAACACCAAGAATTAAAAAGGGTAACTCAAATTTTACTCAAAAACCCAATAAATTACATCAAGTTCCACACAAACTACAACCAAACAAGTCCTACTAAAAAGGGTAGAAAAAAGCAAAGTAAAAAGAGAGAATTACCGATACCGGTGGCGGTGGGATCGCCACCTTGAACGAGGAAGCCCTTGATAATGCGGTGGAAGATGGTGTTGTCATAGTAACCTTCAAGACAAAGCTGGACGAAATTGCGGGTGGCTTTTGGTGCTTCTTTTGGCCAAAGTTCGATGTCAATTGGACCGTATGTTGTGTTCAATATCACTTTCCCCTTCGTTGGTGGCTCCAATACGTACGCCGACGACATCTTCTCCGGTCGATTTGCTCGGAGACAGGAGACAAGAGAAAGAGAGGGAGTATGTTTCTTGTTTTTGTGATTCAATTTTTTCTTGGTTTTATTTATGGGCTTTTTAGGCTTTCCCTCTCTTGCCAAAACATTTTATGGCAAAGTTACATGGTTCATCTAAACTACCTGTCAAAGCATTCCCTTCTTTGGTAACTACTCTCTTCGATGCGTTAAGTTTTAAACACCCCATAGCAAAAACTAGTGGTGGCAAATGGGTCGTCAGGTCGGTTCTGGGTCGGGTTATGTCGGGTCGGTTCGTATCGGGTCGGGTCATAACGGGTCAAGTGATCCTTCGGGTCGGGTTCGGGTTGGGTCGGGTCGGTTTTGGGTCGGTTTTATCGAGGAAATTTTGTGTCGGATCGGGTCGGGTCACAATCGGTTTTAGTTACTTATGGTCATTTATGGGCGTTAGTGCAATTTTTGGCATTACGAGTCGGGTCATTGTCGGATAATAGGAGGTCGGGTCGGTTTCGGGTCGGGTCATATCGGGTTGTGTCGGTTTGGGTCATCATCGGGTCGGGTCTGGTCGGGTTTTGTTGACCACAATTTCGGGTCTTATCGGGTCAGCTTTTCGGGTCAACGAATCGGGTCGGGTCGGGTTTGCCAGCCCTAGCAAAAACTTACCGACCCTCACGAAGGAGGGTATACATGTTAAACGGTTAATCAAAGTTACGAAAACATTACGCAGATTTTTTATTAAGCCACATATCTAATTTGCTATGTAGGTTTTTTTTTAATTTTGATTAACCGATTAGTGTGTATACTATTCGCAACACGGCTATTTTGGGTATGAGATATGTAAATTCGGATGGAGGGAGTATACTTTGAAACTTGTACAATTCGATGCCTCTGAATTTTGTCCATCGGGGCACATGGTACCCTTACCCCCTTGCCGTTAACGTCATCCGGCCCTTATCCTAACGGTGATTAGCTCTTGGGGGAAAAAAATTGCAATTGCATATTACTTACCCAATAATTAGTACCATTTAATAAGGGTAACAATGATATAATACTACTATCTTCTCATATTGTAAAGATGAACTGTAAAACTATTTTTATCCATGCCTCCATTGCCCCCAAGTCCCTACATTAAACAAATATTTGTTGGTTCAATTCCAATTTGATACTACAAATGTTTGATTTCATGGTTTATTCGTGCCTCCTCATGCCTCAATCTCTCTCATGCTCTTTCCTTAAAATATGAATAAATAAATGAAAAAAACCTCTAGCTAGCCAATCAATGCTCAATATGTGGCGCCATTTGTCAGATTCTTTAGGCACAAAACTGGTGCATCAGACGCCTCATTTGCTTGCCTCAACATATTATTATTAGTTCCTCCATCCCTCCACGCGAGAGAGTCTATTACATTCATGTCATTATGTTGAAGTGTGAGTCTGAGGTGTTGACAATAGCTGAAACCAATCCAAGAATCCAGCTCTTGTCAACAACTCAGACTCTCACTAAGCATAATTCCTTTGACCAAGAGTATGAAAATTCTGAAAAAACAAGATTTGATTTCTGGACGCACACCCTGCCAAGTGTATCATAGGTTTGCATTGAGTCTTTCCATTCTTTCTACTCAACCGACCCAAACTTCAGATTAACACATAATAAAACACACATTTTCCAAGTAACAGGCCTAGTTTACAGCACTAACTAGCCTATATACAACCATAAAGTAATACAAGGAACATATGACATATTCAGATATCACATGTGTAGCACTGCTATATTGAACATTGATTGCCCAAAAAAAGAAAAAAAAAAAGGACAAAAAGCAACGATGAAAATCTAGACAATAGCTTATAGTCTTGGTAAACCTACCATATTGCTTTTTAAGCAAAATCCATAGAAAATCCTACGAAATAAATTATTAAATTTGAATGCGAATGTCATATATGACCAGTCTAAAACCCTATATCCTCCATCATTTCTGAGAGAAAGGCTTTCCGAAGATGTTGTGGACAACCAAAAAATTTGGCAACCCTCTTAGATTCGGCTTTCCTTGTTTTCTTCAACTCCAATCTTCACAACTTATTCAAATACTTCATCACTCGAGTAAACCATTGGACGAATTTGTCTCACCAACAGAATTACCTTCTCTAATAGCCTCGGCTACACTATCGCGTCAACGTTTCAAGATTGCGATCTCTTGGTCATCATCTAAAGCTGGTTTTCTCTTCTTACTGTTTGAAAAATGCTTCACTTTGACCGCTAGTTTTGCTTTTCTTTGATTCTTAGAATGAAATGGGGATGCTCCTTCATATGTTGTGCCATCACTAGATTCATAATTTTCTAGTGAAATTTTGTTTTGACTTACCATTTCATCAATATCATCAATTCTCGTTATGAAGCTTCTTTCACAAGCTCCTTCTTTAGGAGTATTAGTTTCATCTCCATTTGCTCTGTCTTTTGCATAAAGTTCACTGAGCTTGTCATAAAAAGGAATAGGTGTAGTTACAAATTTTGCTGCTTCGGGTTTTTTCTGTATTGAAAAAATAATCAAGAATCAGGTAACTAGTAAATGTAATTCAACATATATATAATAAATAAATGAATAAATGCACAATACCTCTATCATGGCTTTCCATACTTTAGGTTCTGCAAGGAATAGTTTTGATCCTGAATCCCAACCAAAGCCACTAGTATTTTCGAACATCTCATGTGCTTCATTGAAGTTCTTTCTCAAAGTCTTTTGTCTATTCATCAAATGCTCTATTTTTAGTGGTTTATCAAGTTTTTCACGGAACTCATTCACCATGAAATCATACGATGTGGTAGTCCATTGGCCGTTGACTTTGTTACCAATCACCTGTTGATGAAGTAAAGCATCGAGTAGAAGTGCATCCATATTTTCAGTCCACTGAATCTGACTTCCACGGTCAACCTTTTTGGATGATCTTTCCATCTAATATTACATTTATTATCACAAAAGTATAATTATAATTATATCTATCAAGTATCTGAGTCAATAGTTCATAGCATTTCCATTGAAAGACTACGAGCACAACACATCATGAATTATTTCATATAAAATTGAAACATCAATTCAACAAGCAAAAAAAAGAAACAACAAAAAACATCAAATCTCTGTCTACTATAACACATAGTAAAGAGTAATGAAAACACTACAGTACATAATCATTCCACATTTGAGCTACTAAATTATCTCGAATAATTGCTCTTTCCTTAAGATTCTTCATCTTTCAAACTATGTTGTGATCGAGGTTGTATGCATGATCTGGAAAGCTTTCGGTCTACGACAGTAATGAGTCTCTCATCAGGATCTATGCTCATAAGAAAATTTTTGTAATACAACATGCTGACACAATATCTATGTGTCAAAAGAACAATGAGGCTCATTTGTACTTCTAATAATTTCAAATCTATTTTTTAAGACACCAATGGCTCTTTCAATTGCGTTGCGAAGTGATGCATGTCGAAGATTAAGTAGCTCTTTGGCATTTTCTGGTGCACGTTTTGAATACTCTTTCAAGTGATATCGAAAACCTATGTAAGGGGTATATAAGATTGCTCCTCAACATGAACCCGCCATCAACAAGATAATATTTAACTAAAAAGACCAATCATCACTTTATCACCTTAAAGTTAGAATCAATATCTCAAATGACAAAAATTTCTTACTAATAATTTAGTACATTCAGGAATATCCAACTTATCTTCTCATCTTAAGGCATTTTTTATAATCCTTGAGTCAGAAGCAGTCCCTTCTTATCCAGGCAATACATAAGTGAATTTCAAATCAAATGTGCATGCACCAAAGACATTTTGGGTAGGCCAAGGTTTTGTTTCGCAATACCATGGTGCATTAATATCAGACACTTTGACACGAACAAGAGTATCATCAATAGCACCAACACAATCGTAACAAATAATTCAACTCAATTAATTTTTCCCTCTTAAGTGTTTTATGTATTACTCAAGTTTGTCTTTAAATTCAAAGTAGTCAAATTACCTTAAAATAAGGATAGAACCTATCATTAATCAGCATCTCAGGAGGAACTGTTGATCCATCAGATTGTGTAAGAAATTGGTCTTCTAATGAAATGATAGCTTCCAAGACTTTATGAAAATATCGACTTATGGTTTCACCCGAACGACGGAATTTTACTTGTACACTAGAATTCCTCTGATTATGACCTACTATATATAAAAATATAGTCATTTGTTCTTCAATTCAACACTAGTTTGAAGACTATCTTTCAGTCGTCAGTAAAACGAATTATATTACATATATGACCAAATGTTTCTGGTTTCATGCGTAGTAAGTACCGACTTTTCCCGATGTATCTAAGAAACTCCAAAAGGTTCCTCCGTGTCGACTCTCTTTCAATTGTTTGTTCTCTAGTTGGCATAAGGTTGTAACTCGAAGGGGAACACTTTTTTTTAAGCAAATACAATCCATAGTTATATCCCAAGACATATTGAACCATCAAACTCATTATATGCATCATCGTTATCACTATCTTCTCCTTTTCTATCATTTGTTCATGTACACTATTGGGAAAATCATCATTTTCCATCTCTCTCTAGACAATTATTGTCGAAAAAAAAAACACATATAAGTGTACTATAGTTAAATTTAGAGCAATAATTTATGCAAATAAATTTAAAGTTGTATGTACTACACCATAGCACAAATAAAGCTCGATAAGACCAATCAGTCCAATTTCATTATGAATTGATCACTGGTCTACAATTTCAATCAAACCTATGGCATAATAAATTTGTCACTTTTATGACTCATGAATTAGATTCGTACACATACTCAGCTAACACCTATTTTGATCAAGGGCACATGAATTTTGCGATCATATGTCCACGTAGGCCATATTTAGATTGATTATGCAACTTTAACTAATGCATATGAGAACAAAGGATAAATTAAACTTTAGCATTTTGCATAACTATATTCATATGTAGTCTTGCAAAGGTGGGCCTATAAGTAAACTGCCACTGTTCGCATAATATGGCGACAATATTAGCGTCTACTACAACTAAAATGCAACCAAGTGTCAGAGATATTTTTAACATCTTGACTATCGTTCGTATGTATCATACTAATCAAGGGCCCAAATTTGGGATTGTTGCCGCATGATTTTATCGTCACAAGTACAAACGAATTAAGTCACTATAAGTCTAAAACAACACGAGAAAAGTCGAAGATAAAACACCGATCGACTACTACTCTATGGCGACTTTAGTAAGCGATATTAAAAGAATTTCAGCAGTTCGTAACATGTGTTGGTTAATTTTTAATGCTTAGACAATCTACGAATATCGAATAATTACTTAATGACACAAGAAATACATCATGATAATCTACATCAGGTAATATTTGATTGCATAATCCAAACCAAAAAAATGTTGAGCCGTAATAATTGTAAGAAAAAAATTAAATTTAAAGGAAACAGAAAGAAGAGGACCTTTTTGCCTGAATGAAGAGCGAAGCAAGCGCGATAGCCAAGCGTTTCGGGGAGGCCTTCGTCCTTTGAAATTTGTTGATCAACGGCTGATCGGTTAGGCAAGGAGAACCTAAATTGATAAAAACATGATTATGATGATTTGATTAATTTATATACCAATTTAATTGCATTCATAACACGAAAGTACAATCTAATTAACATAGAGAAGTAGTGATCTACACTAGTAGAAATGATGTACAGACCTGGATGAACGGTAGGTTTAGGATTTTTTTTGAGGGATATTGTTTTACGTATTGAGTCATTTCAAGAAGTATAGGGCTAGAGTTATTATAGTGATTGTACTTTGGAGGGAAATCAATTTCGTTTTGGGGGGAAATGTTTTGATATTGGAGGGAAATGAAAATTTCGAGGTTAAATGGGTAATTTCTATTATTTACAGCTTTTTGGGTGGAAAATAAAGTGATACTTTTATGAAAATTTATTTCCTTCCTTTTTCTTCTATTTCCTTCTATTTCATTCCGCTTCTCATGATACCGAACACTAGAAAAGTTAAATTATAATAATCTTTCCTTTCCTTTCCTTTCCTTCCGGTTCCTTCCTACCAAACAAGCTCTTAGTGGTCGTTTGGTTGCCTTTTTAAAACATAGGAATTCTAAGTTCCCATGAATTACATATTATTCGGGTTGTTTGGTTGCCCATATTTAACAAAAATGGGTTGGAAATTCCATGGGAAAATGAAATTCCCACGTGATGGTGGAATTTGCTTATCAACTCCCCCCTCGGTAATTCTGAATTCCCCCATCATCTTTCTTCAAAAATTACAAATTTGCCCCCGAATAATTAGATAGACAAACCTGTTTAATAATGTACGTAACGAGTGAATTGTAAGGAATAAGATGAGGAGAGAGAAAAATTTAGAGACGGAGGCTCTAGCGCAAAGGAATTAGGATCAAAATTTTCGTGTAGCTTCTTCGATTCAAGACCTTCCTGCCAATCAACCTTCTGCCATGGCTAGAGGTAGATCAAACAAGAAGAGTCAAGGATCAAAGAAGAGTAATAGGAAGAAAAACCAGAAAAATAACCAAAAAATGAACCTAAAAATTGGGTATTCGACATCCGATGCGACGAAATTTAGACTGATTGGGGAAATTCAGGGGATTCCTCCCCTGGATCTATTTGATATTGAATTTGACGATGAAGAGGGAGTAGAGACTCAAGAGGATAAGGAGCAGCAAAAGACGAATCATGAGAATGGTGAAGCTGAGGAAGGATGGACAACGGTACGAAGAGGTAAAAGTTCAAATCTTTACTACTGCTAGTCCTAGAAATAGTGTAGAAACTCGTATGTTGACTCTTACTGCTGAGGACATAAAGGAGGGGGTTAGTTATTGGAGCAATGCCTTAGTTTGCTATGTTCTTGGAGCTAATCCGCCTTTAGATGTGATGCAAGGATACTTTAACAGAATCTAGGGAACAAAAGGCCTTGATAAAGTGTCCAGTTTGCCAAATGGTGTATTTGATGTTAGATTTAAGAATTTAGAAGATATGGATGCTGTCATGAAGGCAGGTCACCACCTATTTGACAACAAACCACTTATTACACAGCCTTAGACTGAAAAATTAGAGCTTAGTAAGGGGTTGGTGAAAAAAGTTCCTATATGGATCAGATTGCTGGATTGGAATTAAAATTCTGGTCATTTTCTTGTATCCAAAAGATCTCAGGCATGGTGGGTAAGTATATACATAGTGATGCTGCCAGGACCATACTAGGGTATGCGAGAATTCTGGTGGAAGTGGAAGTTGGGCAAAGCTTCCCTACTATGCTCAAATATAAAGATGAGAAGGGGCAAATAGTTGAGCAGAATGTAGAATATGAATGGAAACCAGATATCTGTAGCAAATGTAAGGGTGTTGGACATGATGCTACCCAATGCAAGAGGAGGATAGGTCCACAAAAAGGACCTAAGCAAGGTCAACCAAAACTTAAACAAGTGTGGAGGCCTAAGCAAGTTCAGCCCACTGGAAAAGAGAAAGAAACAACTGAGAAGGAAAATGGGGGGAGCAAATTTACTACACCAGTTAACTAAACTACTATTCCTCCAGTTATAAGTACTATGAGACCTTTCCACAGACAACTCATATTCTATAATCAGAATAGGCAGTTAAATATGCAAGTAGGGGCAACTGATAGCAATATCTCCTATGCTGAAATGGTGAGAATTGGAAATTCTGGATAGAGGAGTGGTGTTGAAAATGGTAGTGTTTCCCGTGGTCTTGTGGAGCATGGCTAACATTGGTTTCTGGAATATCAGTGGCCTAAATAGTTCCACCAAGCAAGCTTAGATAAGGAATTTTATGGATATGCATAAGGTGGGATTGTTTGGGCTCCTGGAAACAAAGGTGAAACCTATTTCCCTCAATAGGATTCACCTGAAAATGTGTTAAGGGTGGAGTTTATGTACTAATAACAGTTGTCATACTGGGGGGGGAGAATTTGGTTTTGCTGGGACCCTCATAAGTACAGTGTCCAGATTCTAAGGGTTAGATCACAGCTTATACATAGTAGTGTGACTGAAGTAGGCACTAATAACAGCTTTTACATAACCTTGATCTATGGATTCAATGAAGGGAGAGAAAGAGTTGAAATGTGGAATGAACTAATGAATATTCACCTGAGTATTCACTCCTCATGGATCTGTATGGGAGATTTTAATAATGTGCTATTTCCAGATGAGAGGGTGGGACCAAATAAAGTCACATTGGCAGAAATCAAGGACTTTCAAAATTGCATAAATCTGTGTGGTCTGCAAGATAGGAAAGCAGGGGGCTGCTTTCTCACTTAAAATAACAAGCAGGATAATGATAAGAGAGTCTTCACAAAGATAAATAGAGCTATGATAAATGATGAATGGATGATCAAATTTCCTGACAACAATGCTATGTTTATGCCTGAGGGTTTATTTGATCATTCACCATGCATTGTGAGACTATCTAAAGAGAGAATCATGGGCAAAAGGAGCTTTAAGTATTTCAATATGTGGAGCATGGTTAAGGGTTACAAGAAAATAATAGAAAATGGATGGCAGATTCAGGTGGAAGGGAGTGATATGTTCCAGATTGTCAAGAAGCAAAAACCCCTGAAAATCCCACTCAAGGAACTCAACAAAAGCAAAATTTCAAATGTTGAAGCTGCAACTTGCAAGGCTTTACAGGAACTAGAAGAGATTCAACATAAACTCAACAAGAATCCTATGATCTTGGAGAGGAGAGACAAGCATCTAAGAGGTACATGTACCTAAAGAAAGCTAGTATGAGTTTTCTGAAGCAAAAATCTAAAGCCCACTGGTTGAAGGAAGGAGATGAGAATTCAACTTTCTTCCACTGCACTATCAAAACTAGAAGGGCCAGGAATAACATCATAAAAATTGAAGACACAAAAGGGAAAGTGCACACGGATCCTAATAGCATTCAGAAAGCTTTTCTTGAGTTCTACATGAATCTATTAGGAGAGTCTACTGATACACAGAGGGTGCATCTCCCTACAGTCAGGAAGGGTAAAGTAATAGATAATGAGATAGCCAAAGTCTTGACTGCAAAGGTGACTAAGGAAGAAATTAAACAGGCTATGTTTGATATTCATGGGTCTAATTAAGAGTACCGGGCATGATGGGTATATAAGTCAATTCTACAAAGACATTTGGAGTGTGGTTGGAGATCAAGTTTGTGCTGCTATAATGGAAATTTTCCAAAATGGTAAGCTGCTTAAACACCTCAACAATACTATTCTTACTTTCATTCCTAAAACCACTCATCCTAGAAGTGTTACTGAGTACAGATCTATTGCCTGTTACAATACTCTATACAAATGCATCTCTAAGTTGTTATGTAGTAGAATTGGACAAGTCCTACCTCAAGTAATAAGCCAAAACCAAGGTGCCTTCATCCAAGGCAGAGATATTGTGCAAAACATCATGGTTTGTCAGGAGTTAGTGAGGAAATACAATAGAAGATCTATTTCTCCTAGATGTTTGATGAAAATAGATCTTAGCAAGGCCTATGACACTATGGAGTGGAATTTTGTGCTAGAAATGCTTCAAGCTCTGCAGTTCCCAGTACAGATGATTAATCTATCATGGAGTGTGTCACTACCCCAACATAAACCCTAGCCATCAATGGAGAACAATTTGGATATTTTAATGGCAAAAGGGGCTTAAGATAGGGTGATCCCTTATTACCCCTGCTCTTTACTCTTTGTATGGAATATCTTTCCAGAGTGTTGGAGGTGGTTGCAGGAAAGGAATTCAGATTCCATCCTATGTGCAGCAAAACCAGACTCACTCATTAGTGTTTTGCAGATGATCTTTTAATGTTTAGCAAAGGAGATGTTAAGTCTGTTTTACTGATGCTGAGAGGATTTACTACCTTCTCCAAAGCTAGGTTTATGCTCGAACTCAATGAAGTCTGAAATATATTTTGCGGGCATTAGTCACAATGTGAGACAAGAAATCCTTGAGATATCAGGGTTCAGGGAAGGAAAACTCCCCTTCAAATACCTGGGGGTTCCTATCACTACAGGCAGAATCTCAGTTGTGGATTGCAACATTCTAGCCGAGAAAATAGTGAAGAGAATCAGATCTATAGGGGCTTGGAAACTTTCTTATGCTGGCAAATTAACCCTGGTTCAAGCTGTTTTGAGCAATATGCACTCATACTGGGCTAGAGTGTTCATTTTGCCTAAAATTGTCATAAAACATATCTCTGCAATTTGTAGAAATTTCCTTTGGGATGGCATTGAACGTTTTAGAAGAGTTCCTCTAGTTTCATGGGAGGATGTGTGTCTTCTTAAGGAACCTGGAGGACTTGGTATTCGAGTTGCAATTGTTTGGAACTTGGCTAGCATTGGCAAATATGTCGCTTGGATTTTTGAAAAATTAGACACTCTTTGGATTAAATGGAACCACTTCATATATCTTAAGAGCTGTAGATGGCAGAATTATATTCCTCCAGTTGATAGTAGTTGGCAGTGGAAGAAATTTTTTAGAATCAAAGACAAGATGTGCCAGGAATTTGAAAATGGCAGATGGAGTAATGTTAAATACTCTATTGCAGATGGGTATGGATGGATGAGAGGTGATTTCCCTAAAGGTATTTGGGGGAAGCTTCTATGGTGCAGGTACAACATTCCTAGGGCTATATTCATCACATGGTTAGCCATGAAACATAGACTACAAGTTAAGGCAAGACTGAAAAGGATTGGAATCTGCAATGAAGATTGCTTTTGTGAATAGTTGTGGTAAGATGTATTGCATCATATAACGTAGAACACTCAAACATGATATATAGGATTGCATATTAGGTTATGTAGCTAGTTGGATGGATCGATAAGATAAGATTTATGTTTGCATTATTGTAGACAAGGAGTTCGTGAACGACGATCTCTTCTGCGATTAGTCCTATTTTTGTGCTTGTGCTTATGAAGGTAAGTTAGCATGCTCTACCTTTATTAAACTTGTTGGAAACCTTTTAAACTTATGTGCTAAATGTGAAATGGTGTGATTAGATGAGAACATAGTATCGTGATAGGTGGATAACGATTCATTCCCACTACAAGAAACAGGCAAAATGCGACAATTTTTGCGACCGTTTATATTTCGGTCGCATAAATCATTTTTGCGACTGATTTTACGACCAAAATTGAGGTGGTCGCAATGTTTACGACCGGCTTTAATTAGTCGCAAATTGTTCGCATATTTGCGACCGACAACTTACTATGCGACCAATAATTAGTCGCAAAATGTATTAATAAAACAAAAAAGAGAATGAATAAATTTTGTTTATCGACCTAAATAAAAAGTACATTGAAATAAATGAAATCTTTAAAGAGTCTCGATTTTGTGACCACGTTTGCGACCAGGAATCGTGTATTTGCAACTATTACGATCATATATAGTTAAAAAAAACAATAAAAGAAAATACACACTAAACCACCAACAAAAAAAAAATAAGGAAGGAGTAGAAAACTGGAGAACGACCTGCCAGGGTATAAAAAAAAAAAAGGGAACTTATCAAAACCCTCCCTATTCTCAATTTCATCATTCTTCTTCCGCGCAATTGGAATTTTCACTGCCGTCAACTCATCGCAGCTTTTCCGGCTACCGTAACGACGCACACCTCATCCCCGAAGTGATCACAATCCACCGGTAAGCCCTGTTTGTTGTCTAAGTTCTTGAAATTTATATTGTTTTATATTGTTGTGTAAACAATTAGATTAGTCTTGTTCCTTCAAAAGACCTATTGAATTTTGTGTGTTGTTAGTACAAAACCCATCTAATGGTATATTCAATTATGTAGTAGGAATCAATTTTGTTCTTTGTAGTTATAGTGGAGTCCTTGTGTGGGTTTTGCAAGAAGGAAGAGGGTTAGGTGAGAGTTAAAAAATTTCTTGAAGGAAGAAATTTCACTGTATTGGCCTAAGTATGAATCAATGTTCAAACTGTTGATGTGAGTTCTTCGAAGGACAGTTGCTCGGCTTGCCTCGCTGAGTACCTGCACAAAAGGGAGCCCGGTTTTCACCAGGCGTCGCCCCTCCGACGATCAAGTCAGTGAGGGGGCTCGAGAAGGGGTGGCAAATTAGACAAATAGAGCCTTTATTGCACAAATCAAGAGAATAATCAGAGAATAGAATGTCAGAATTTTTGGGTGTGTGTGAAAGAACCTGATTTTGATGGGTCATAAAGGGGGTATTTATAGTGATAGAGGGGGACCTAGGAATAATCCTAGGTTTCCCCACTCCATCTTGACCCTTTATTCCCCTTCCATCTAAGGGCTGTTCTTAAAGGAGGATTTTTGCATGACATGGGCTTTTACTAAGGTTTACTCCATTAAGGGCTATGGCCCGACCACAAAGTGGTACCAACAAAGCCCCTCGGATCTTGGTCGCGCCCCTCGCTGTCAGCAAAGGCGGACTCACCGGGGGCGACCAGAGTACGACCCCTGGCCGCCCTTTATCAAGGTGTACTTTGTGGACCTTGGTAAAGCCATGTCATGCAGTCGTGCCCCTTCGAGGCGTCGTCTTCTTCTCTGATATTGTGTCCTTTTGCGAGGGAGTGATGACTCGAACCGAGAACCTGTTCGAAAATTTCACCCTTTTCGAGTCCTCGATCCCTCGCCTGGGAGAGCTCGAAAATTTCACCCTTTCCGAGGGAGTGATGACTCGAACCAAGAACTTGTTCGAAAATTTCACCCTTTTCGAGTCCTCGATCCCTCGCCTGGGAGGGCTCGAAAATTTCACCCTTTCCGAGGGAGTGGTGACTCGAACCAAGAACTTGTTCGAAAATTTCACCCTTTTCGAGTCCTCGATCCCTCGCCTGGGAGAGCTCGAAAATTTCACCCTTTCCGAGGAGTGGTGACTCGAACCAAGAACTTGTTCGAAAATTTCACCCTTTCCGAGTCCTCGATCCCTCGCCTGGGAGAGCTCGAAAATTTCACCCTTTCCGAGGGAGTGATGACTCGAACCAAGAACTTGTTCGAAAATTTCACCCTTTTCGAGTCCTCGATCCCTCGCCTGGGAGAGGTTCGAAAATTTCACCATTTTCGAGTCCTCGATCCCCCGCCTGGGAGAGCTCGAAAATTTCACCCTTTTCGAGTCCTCGATCCCCCGCCTGGGAGAGCTCGAAAATTTCACCCTTTCCGAGGGAGTGATGACTCGAACCAAGAACTTGTTCGAAAATTTCACCCTTTTCGAGTCCTCGATCCCTCGCCTGGGAGAGCTCGAAAATTTCACCCTTTCCGAGGGAGTGGTGACTCGAACCAAGAACTTGATCGAAAATTTCACCTTTTCGAGTCCTCGATCCCTCGCCTGGGAGAGCTCCAAAATTTCACCCTTTCCGAGGGAGTGATGACTCGAACCAAGAACTTGTTCGAAAATTTCACCCTTTTCGAGTCCTCGATCCCTCGCCTGGGAGAGCTTCGAAAATTTCACCCTTTTCGAGTTCCTCGATCCCCCGCCTGGGAGAGAGATCGAAGATTTCACCCTTTCCGAGGGAGTGATGACTCGAACCAAGAACTTGTTCGAAAATTTCACCCTTTCCGGGTCCTCGATTCCTCGCCTGGGAGAGCTCGAAAATTTCACCCTTTCCGAGGGAGTGATGACTCGAACCAAGAACTTGTTCGAAAATTTCACCCTTTCCGAGTCCTCGATCCCTCGCCTGGGAGAGCTCGAAAATTTCACCCTTTCCGAGGGGAAGGGTAGTTCGTAACACTCCGAGCCCCTGGCTCGGTGTTCGTAATCTTTAATTCCCGAAATTTTTATTTGCAATTAAATTTTGAATTAACGAAAAGGGTACTAACTAACAGCTGAGTCCTCTCCGAACGTGAATTTCGAAAATTTCAAAATTTAAATGTTGCAATTATTATTCTCGGGAGTTGGCAGAAATTTGAACAGTTTCCTATGCCAACCGTCCCTAGATTCCCGTAAAAGCAACCTCGGGAACACGCGAAAACTTTTCGTCTCCTGTGCCGTAATGATGACTGACGGCGGTTGGGAAGTTGTGTAAAAACATGCACTTTTACCCATTTGCCCCTGACTTCACCTCCCTATAAATAGGGGATTTCACTCGAATCATTTTCACTTTCACTCACTTTCATTTCCAAAGTTTTCCCTCGTAAATCACCAAAACTCCGAGCCGTTATCCGAGCGATTTGCGAGCCTAGTTCCGAGTCGAAGATCCCCTTTTTCCGGCGAGTCTTTTTCTCGATTTCCTTCGGCTTTCTCGATTCTTACTACTCCGACCAAATCTCCGGTAAGTTCGTCTTTTCCTCTCTGTTCTTGCACTTTTTCCGTTTGTTTTTTGATGTCGCCGTTGTCGTTTTACTTGTCCGGTGACGGTCTCGGGTTGTCGATCCCGCTCCGGCGGCAAAAAGATGCCAGCCGAGCGTTCTGGGATTGGGAACCCAGATAACACCCGATGACTCCGCTCGGTTTCGAGGTCGGCGATGAGAAGCGGTCCACCCTTCGCGCTGACTCGCTTCTCTCGCATCGATCCTTCGATTTTCTCGACTTTTGTCGACCCGCCGAGTGTTGGGTGTTGCAGATCCGTCATCGGAGAGGGTGAGAGGTAACGGCTAGTACAAGGCGAGTCCATAACTACCTTCTCTCTTTTTCCCAGATGGCGCGAATCAAGCAGACCGTTCGGGTTCATCCGGGGGGTATGAACGACCCGAGGATGGCCCGGAGTGCCTACATGCCTAACTCGGTTTTTTACCCCTCGCAGGAACCACCCGAAGTCATGCCCCCCGAGCTGCCATTCGCGTTACAAATAACACCTTCACCACCACAGTCATCGATCCGGTCTGGCGTCAATCTCAGACGCCTGAAGTCGTTCGCGCCTTCTGTAAGGCCAATCACATCCAGCACCCGCTCGTACTGGTCGTGCCAGACGAGGGGTCAGTCTGTTCCGAACCGCCGAGGAATTGCCTCGCGGTATATGCACAAGCGTTCGCGTACGGGTTCCGAGTGCCCTTAAACCCTTTTCTGGAACAACTATACAACCACTACGGTATCTGCCCTTCGGAGCTCACCGTCAACGCACACATTACCCTTACGGGTTTTGTCATGACCTGTCGGTGCGCTTGGATACCGATATCCCTCAACCTCTTTCGTTATCTTCACAATATCTCCAACGACCAGTGGGGGTTTAAGAATTTTGCCGTTCGGGCGCAACCAGCTCCCATAGCATAATGACCCATCCCCCGAAGCCTGGGAAGGGTCCCGAATGGAAAAACAGATTCTTTTGGCTTACCACTGCGGACGGTTCGCAACTTAGCGGCAAGATTGGAGTACCCCTTCGATCCTCTGGCATTCGTCAGGTGAACAACTCTATCCCTTGGCTTAACCGAGCGGAGGAGAGTTGCACTGCATACTTTCACCAAAAGCTAGGGTCAGAGCTCGAGGACCTCACCTGGGTTCCGACCGAGGAGATGCTGGACGAGTATCAGTGGCTCGCTTACTCGGGTCTGATCCTTCCTGCCAGCGAGGAGGAAGAGTGTATGTGTCGTGGTGTTCGCTTCACTTTTCACTTTTGTCATCTTTTCGACTTACTGACCATGCTTTTCTTGCAGTCCGTCTCAGCGACCAGGTTTCGAGCGACTTCCGTTATTGCCATAAAACGATGCCGAATCTCAACCGCTTGATGGCCGAGAGGGCAAAGAGGCAGAGCTCGCGGAGCCAGCGAGAAGCGGCTCAGGAGCGAGTTGCTCAGCCTCCTCCTCGCGGAGAGCGGGGCCGATCGACTGGGAGTCGCTCAACTGGTGAGCGAGCGACTCAGTCGCCTCGTCCTCCGCCATCTAGCTCGGCTCCTCCTTGTACTCCACGGGGGACATCCTCTCGTATTTCTTCGGAGCCGGTTCTACAAGTGACTCCTGTCAGCATACATGCACCGGCTGGGGCCGGTTCGGGGACGGTTCCGAGGCAGAGGGCCTCGGGTGTCGTCCTTCGAGAACCGACCTCGACTGGCTTCGAGGCAGTTTCTCTCTCGTCTTCTGAAGGCGAGGAGGTAGAGGTAACTCCTTCGCTTTTGATACTTTGCACTTGTATTTTAGTAACAACTCTGACTGACGTACCTCTTTCAGGCCCGGCGCCGAGAGAAGAGGCCTCTCGACGAGGGCGAGACGTCGGCCGCGAAGAGGCTGGACATCGGTGGCTCGGCTACTCAAACATGTAAGACCTGGGAGGAGTTGGAACAGCTGTTAATAGAGTCCGAACGGGACCTTTCTAATTCTGGATTTCTTGATGATGTAGTGGCTCAGCTCGAGGCCTTGACAGCGCCTCTCCTTCCTGACATGTCAAAGGTTGCAGCAGCTGTGTATGACGCGGCTCGGGACTTTCCTTATTCCCCTGACTGGGCTCGGCGAGCAGTCTCGCAGATGATGAAGGTACCTCTTAATCTCGCTCGGTTTGTTCCCTTTTGTCTTACCTGTTTTAATTTCTAACTTCTTTTTTCCTTAGGCGACCGTTCTTGTTTGCCAAGGGGAGTTGCACCTCGCCCAGCAAACCGAGGGAGGGTCTTGGCGGGAGAAGTGCCTCGTAGCCGAGGCAAAGCTGAAGGAGGTCGAGACAGCGAAGGAGGAGCTCGAGCAGTCGCTGGCCGAGGCGAAGAAGAATGTTGCTGACTGCCATGAGCAGAATGAGAAGGCTGTTGCTGCGATGTCTGCTGCGGACGCGAAGGCGACCTCGCTCGCTGCTGAGGTCGAGAGGGCGAAGGCCGATGCTGACCAGCTAAGCCTTAAGCTGGTCAATGCATCCAGCCATGCGTCTCTCTGGGCGAGGCGGGCTTGTTCGGCTGTTTCGACCTTCTTGTCGTCGAAGGGCTATCAGTATCTCAGCAACCTGGACAAGGCAGCTGCGAAACAGGAGGGGATCGAGCTGGGTCTGACACTAGGTTGGCGGGCACTCGTGAAGATAGTCGAAGGCCGGGATGACTTCGAGCTTGACCAGAAGGAGTTCGAAGATTCTTACCGCTCCGAGCTCGACAAACACAACGACGCCGAAGTCGATGCGTCCCCTGAGGAAGGCGAGCTCAACGAGGAGAAGGACATCGAGGCATTCGAAGCAGCTGCAGCGGCCGAGGAGGCGAATGCAAAGAAGGAGCTGTTCGAGTTACCCGAGGCCTTCGACTTCACCGTATCTGCCGAGGACCCTGCCAACAACACCAACACTTAGCAATTTTAATTTCAATTGGGCTGTTTAGCCTTGTACTTATACAATTTCATCTCTGTTTGCTTGCCGCCCCCTCGGGGGTTTTTGGCTTTCTGACAATCGCTCGAAGCCGCCCATTTTTCAGGGTGTTCGGCTTCGCGCACTTTATTTGAATTAATGCATGTTTTTCATATAACTCTTTTGCACTGTTTATTTTAGTCATCCATGGGTGGTCTCGCCCTCGAGGCGAATGCCTCCTCGAGGTTAAGGGCCTGCTGCCTTAACCGCGAAGGCATTCGACTCCTCGCGTGGATGACGCATTTTCCGGCTAAGTTGCCTTGTTCTGGTGTCTCGCTTCTGCGCGAGAAGCGAGCGCATGCACACGGTCGAAACCTTTTGGTGTTCGGCCTTCGAGGGGAGGCCTCGCACTGGCCTCCTTATCCGAGCTGAAGTTTAAGGTGCTACGGGATCTCATCCTTCGTAGGCGAATATGTTCTCAGCTGAACTTCTATTCGACGCGAGCCCTAGTTGGGAAAGCGTGTCGCTACCAAGGTGGGGAAACTTCAACCCGCTCCGAGCTATTGTTATGTCTAACAATGCTTTCGACCTTGGTAGGGCAATTTATAGACTCTTGTCTTCGGCAAAAGTGCCTCGAGCGACTTCTCGTATGGGTGATTGCACTCGGCTCGCCTCTTTAATGAGGGGCTATAATGCGCACATTTCAAGTGTACTCCCATACGAGCGATTGCGCTCTTGTCTCGCATTTTTAATGCGCTTCGAGTGTCTTCCATTTCGGGGGACTGCACTCGGATTTCTTTGTATTCCGTCGAAGCGGTCGGCTCGCCTCGGATGTTGCGCTGTCGACCCCCCATCGACTCGCGAAGCCGTGGTAGGGGTTTTTGACACTTAATATTTGAATAACATTGTGGCGCTTGGCCTTCCATTGATTGATACTAAAGAATTACAGCATTTGGCCCTCGGCCCACTAATAAACAAAGTTACATGAAGATGCTTCGCAACATGCGAGCTTTGATTCTGGGATAATAACACGATACTAGGGGTAATACTTTTTGAGGTTGTAGAGGTTCTAAGGCCTCTTCACCATCTCTCCTTCCAAGGTGCTCAGTCGGAAAGTACCCTCTTTCACCTGTTCGACCACCAGGTATGGGCCTTCCCACTTATCCTTCAATTTTCCTCCAGGGATCTTCTTGCCTGTAGCCTTTGCATTCCGAAGGACCATATCTCCTACTTCCACCTTCCTTGGTCGCACCATGCGATTGAATGCTTTGGCCATCTGCCGCTTCTGCCTTTCGGCTCTCAGGAGTGCATTCCCTCGGCACTCAGGGAGAAGGTCGAGCGCGGCTCGCAGCTCGATTTCATTCTCCTCGGGCTCGTAGGTACTTATGCGAACAGACTTGGCCTCGCATTCGATCGGTAGCACAGCATCCGAGCCATACACCAGCTGGAAGGGGGTCTCGCCAGTGGCTCGCTTCGTTGTGGTGCGAAGCGCCCACAGGACACCTGGTAGCTCCTCAACCCACTTTCCTTTCTTTCCTTCAACCATGGTTCGCAATCCATGCAATATTATCTTGTTTGAAGACTCCGCCTGTCCGTTCGCCTGTGGGTATGCGACCGAGGTGTAGCAGGTTTGGATGTCATATCCTGCACAGTACTCCTTGAAATCGTCACTGTCGAACTGGGTTCCATTATCGAATGTGAACATCCGAGGGACCCCGAACTTGGTGATGATATTCCTCCAGACAAAGTTGATCACATCTCGGTCGGTGATCCTTTCCAGCGGTTCGGCTTCGACCCACGTAGTCGACAACCACAATGATGAATTTCTTCCGAGAGAAACTCTTCGGGAAGGGTCCGAGGATGTCCAAGCCCCATCTTGCGAACGGTAGTGGGGTCGAAATTGGCTTGAGCTGGGTGGGAGGCCTCTTGCTGATTGGCCCGAACCGTTGGCATTTGCCACAATGCTTAATCAATTCGGTCGCGTCAGTCTGCATGGTTGGCCAGAAAAATCCGGCTCGCAAAGCTTTCGAAGCCGTTGCCCGAGCCCCTATGTGCCCCCCATAGTCTCCAAAATGAATTTCCTCCAAAATATATTTCCCTTCGGTCGGGTCGACGCACTTCAGGTACGGGTGAGCATACCCTTTCTTGTACAGCTCGCCGTCGACCAGGGTGAACCATTCGGCCCTCTTCTCTACTTTCTTGTCCTCCTTCGGGTCGCTCGGAAGCTCCCGGTTCTTCAAATAAGCCAACAGTGGCCTCATCCACTTGGGACTGCGATCGAGGACCAGCACAGTAGCGGTCCGATCGATGCTTCTAAACGGCAAAAGCTCCCACTTGACGACCCTTGGGCTGTCGTTAAGCGAGGAGCTGGCCAGTCGAGCCAAGGCGTCCGCTTGCTGGTTCTCCGACCGAGGGATCTGCTCAATCTCAAAATGTACGAGCTTCTTGGTGAGGCCTCGGACTTTATCCCTGTACTCGGCCATGTGGTCCTTCGCCTCGAACTTGTCATTTATCTGGTTCACCACTATAGCCGAATCGGAAAATGCCTTCACATCGGTGGCTCCTGCCGCCAAGCACATTTGAATTCATGCGACGAGGGCTTCATACTCTGCCTCGTTATTGGTCGCCTCGAAGCCGAAACGGAGTGCGTATTCCGACCTCTCCCCTCCGGGGAGTATGACGATCATACCGGCTCCGCTTCCAGCTGAATTTGACGAGCCATCAACATATAACGTCTACTGCTCTTTCATCGGCCCCTCTGGCTCGTTGAAGGCAGCCTCGACTACGAAGTCGGACAGTGCACGCCCAGCGAGGCGGCGTCTCGGCTCGTATTCGATGCCGTGGCTCTTCAGCTCACAGGCTCATCGAGGCAATCTTCCATTCCCATCAAGGTGGTTCAATATCTTCTCTAGGGGATAATTCGTTCAGACAATAACTTTGTGACTTTGAAAATAAGGTCGGAGGCGACGGCTCGCGATGAGCAAGGCCAGAGCGAGCTTCTCGAGCGGAGGGTATCGCAGCTCGGCCCCCGCGAGGGCGTGACTCACATAGTACACAGGGCTCTGGACCTTCTCTCTCTCCACAACCAACACGGCTCCGACCGCTTGCTCGTTCGCCTACAAATACAAGTACAAATCCTCCTTCTCTCGAGGCACCGATATTTTTGGGATGTTGACATGATATTGCTTGAGTTCCTGAAATGACTCCTCGGCCTGCTCATCCCACTCGAAATTCTTCTTCTTCTTGAGACCGGCGAAGAACGGGAGGCATCGGTCGGCCGACTTCGCAATGAAGCGTCCGAGGGCTGCTACGCACCCCGTTAACCGTTGCACCTCCTTAACGTTCTTTGGAGAAGGCATATCCATGATAGCTTTAATTTTCTCAGGGTTCGCATCGATGCCTCTTTGGCTCATGAGGAACCCGAGACATTTCCCTGTCGTCACCCCGAAGGCACACTTCTTCGGGTTCAGTTTCATCCCATACATCCTTAGCGTTTCAAAAGTCTCTCTCAAATCTTTGTGGTGATCACCGGTTCGGACGCTCTTGACGATCAGATCGTCGACATATGCTTCCATGTTCCTACCAATCTGTTCGTTGAACAATTGGTTTACCAGCCTCTGGAACGTAGCTCCGGCGTTCTTCAGTCCGAACGGCATCACTTGGTACATATACACCCCGAGCGGCGTGATAAACGCGGTCTTGGCTCGGTCCTCCTCGGCCATCGGAACCTGATGGTATCCCGCATATGTATCCATAAAGCTTAGAAGCTCGTGCCCCGAAGTGGAATGTACCAACTGATCCATTCGAGACAACGGCTGACCGTCCTTCGGGCAGGCCTTGTTTAAGTTCGTGAAGTCGACGCACATTCTCCACGACCCGTTCGGCTTCTTCACCAACACCACGTTGGAAAGCCCAACCAGGTATGTGCATTTCTCGATATATCGAGCCCCGAGCAGCCGGTCGACTTCCTCCTTAATCGCATTTGCTCGCTCCGAGCCGAAATGCATGCCTTTGCTTCTGGTGGACGGGCTTCTTCGATGGATCAGCGTTCAGCTTGTGTGTAATGACCGAGGGGTCGAGCCCCGGCATCTCCTCCACAGCGAACGCGAACTTATCCTTGAACTCTCTTAACAGGGACACGAGAGGGGCCTTAACCTCCGGTTCGAGGGCCTTGCCCACTCGAACCGTTCGGTCGGCTCTGTCCTCTTCTAGTGCCACGTCCTCAGTCTCTTCGAAGGGTTGGGTGGGTCCTTCGAGGCCATGTCTCGCGTCAATAGTCTCAACACAAAATATTTCAGCCACGGCCTTCGCTGGGCTCTCTTCCTTCTTTCTCTTCTTTGTGGGGGGTTCGCTCTACTCGAGCGCTTCGCTAGGGTTTACCATGGGAGGCCTGAGTCCAGCGTGGTAGCACTCGCGAGCAACCTTCTGGTCAGCTCGGACAATAGCGGCTCGGCTATCGTCTGTGACGTACAACATCAACAGACCCAAGGGAAAAACTAGCCCTGCAATATCATTCAGTAGTGGTCGCCCCACCACAATGTTGTAAGCACACGGTATGTCAATAATGACAAACTCAACGTGGGCTCGCCTCATGTCGGCTCCTTGGCCAATAGCTCCTGGGAGGCGAATGGTCCCCATCGGGTAGATGGTTTGCCCTCCGAAGGCAACTATCGGCTCGCGGAGCGGTGTGATATCCTTCGCTGTGTACTTCAGCTTTCGAAGGCATTCGTAAGTCATTATATCCACTGACGAGCCTGTGTCCACCAAGGACCTCCTCACTTGCTTGTTGGCCACCTGCATGGTGATCACCACCGGATCATCATGAGGCGTCCGAACATTCTTCACATCTGATTGTTGAATTGTCATGGTTGGGATTTTGATTTCGGGAAGCATCGTCGCGACCGAGTTGACGAAGAGCCTCCAATTGGTCTTTCGACCACGTCGTCTCGGTCCTCCGCTAGCGAGGCCTCCCGAGATAGTATTAATTACGCCAGGGCTCCGAGCCCTGGCTCCATTTCCTGCTTGGCCGCCACCGCGTGCCCCTCTTTGGTTGTTCTGCTTATACCGATCCCTTTGGCCCCTTATGCGCTTTAGGTATCGGTTGAGCAGTCCATTATCAGCCATTCTGTCGAGCGCCTCCTCGAGGTCTTTGCAGCTTGCTGTGGCATGCCCATTCTCCATATGATACTCACAGAATGCTCCCATATTCCTCCGATCGTCCTGTGTCATGGGTCGAGGAGGCCTTAACTGGTCCGACTCCTTGATTGCCATGAACACAGTCCTGAGCGAAGTGTTGAACCGGTACGGCTTCTTGTTGTGCATTGGGGGTCCGAGCCGATCCTGGGGTCGGACTCGAGAGGCTGAAGGCTCGCCATATCCAGACCGGTTCACGAGGGCAGCATTGATGTGAGCGGCCGCTCGCTTGTAACCTTGCTCGAGCGTCTTGGCCTCGCGCTTCACCAGATCATATTTGCACTTTCCCTCGGCCATGCCATGCACCAGTGCACTTACGCCCATCTCGTCGGTTAGGTTGGCAATGTGCGTTGCGGTCGAGCGGAACCTCTGGATATAATCATCAAGGGACTCTTTGTCTCCTTGCTTTACCGGTGTCAAGTGGATCGCCGTCTTCTTCCTTGTCTTACTAGTCACGAAGTGCCCAGTAAACTTCTTCTTCAACCCCGACCACGAACAAATGCTACTCGGTGGCAACTTATCGAACCACCGTTGAGCAATGCCAGTCAGCGTGGTTGGGAATAGCCGGCATATGGTCGCCTCATCCTCAGTCATATAACCAATATTGTGCATGTACGAAGAGATATGGTCGAACGGGTCCTCGACCCCGTTGTACTCAGTCATCTTGGGCTTCTTCACCCAGGCACCCTCTCGGCCTCCAGTATCCACCTCGCAAAAGGTGAATCAGCAGTGAACGTCCGCTTAGTTCGATGCGACTGGTGGGAGTGGTGCCTCGAACTGGCCTCACTTTCCGAAGCAGACTCCGATTCATCGCTCGAACTATCCGAGTCGATTTCTCGGGTCGCGCTTCTGGAAGGTTTAGGCGCATGGGATCTCCTGCGAGGAGAATGCGACCTCCTTGCACTTCCTCGGGGTCGCTCCTCTTGAGTCTTGGCTCGCCCTCGAGTGGGCTCTTCCTCGACCAAGACTCCTTTGCCCTTATCTTTCGCACCGACCTCCTGGTGCTTCCTTCGCGAGGCCTGGGTCGCCTCTACCTCCTCTCTCCTTCGTTTTAGGGTGTTAATGGTATCTCTCAACTCAGTCCTGGGGTGATGGTTGTCATAGATCGCCTTGAACTTCTGAACGGCCGCCGCCGTTCGCTATGAAGGTGTCTTCCGAGGGCCACGCTTGTGCTTGCTCGAAGCGGGCACCGCTTCGGCAGCAGTCGTCACCACCTGAGCGGCCATTCGCTTCTCAAGCTCAGCCATGAGGTCGCTCATTTGGTTCTGCCTCTCGGCCTGCTCCTTCAGCTTGGCTCGGGCATCGAGTAGCTCCTTTATCACAGCTATCTCTTGGGGGCGTGCCCTGCTTTCCATTACTTCCTCCTCGTACTCCTCCTCATACACCTCCATATTCCCCTCGGGAAGAGGTTGCGCCTCTCCTCGGGGCGCTGACCGCTCCTCCTCGAGCGTCCTTGACGGGCCCTCGCCGGGAGCGCCAGGACGCGAGGGGGTAGGGTCAGCGGGTCACAGGATAGGATTTTCACTCGCAACGGCTCCTCTCGAACGTGCGGGTCGGCCTCTCGGTGCTATCTCTTCTCGGTTTACTTCCGGCTCGGATACTCTCGAACGACTAGTCCAGCGAACTGTCCCCACAAACGGCGCCACTTGTTGATGTAAGTTCTTCGAAGTACAGTTGCTCGGCCTGACTCGCTGAGTACCTGCACAAAAGGGAGCCCGGTTTTCACCAGGCGTCGCCCCTCCGACGATCAAGTCAGTGAGGGGGCTCGAGAAGGGGTGGCAAATAAGACAAAGAGAGGCTTTATTGCACAAATCAAGAAAATAATCAGAGAATAGAATGTCAGAATTTTTGGGTGTGTGTGTAAGAACCTGATTTTGATGGGTCATAAAGGGGGTATTTATAGTGATAGAGGGGGACCTAGGATAAATCATAGGTTTCCCCACTCCATCTTTACCCTTTATTCCCCTTCCATCTAAGGGTTGTCCTTAAAGGATGATTTTTGCATGACATGGGCTTTTACTAAGGTTTACTCCACTAAGGGCTATGGCCCGACCACAAAGTGGTACCAACACAAACCATCCAAATGATTCAAACCTATCATGTTAGATATCTTCATTTAATCCATAGATGATTGTTTGGTTGAAATGATTGTATTGGATATTATTGTTTGGATATTATTAGTCATCTTATCATATGATGTTTGGTTGAAATGATTGTATTAGATATTATTGCTATACTGATTGACTTGTGACTCAAAGACATGTCACTTTGAAAGTTAAGATTGATTTCATATGTTAGTTTGGCATTAGTTGAGGTTGATTTGCTTGTTTTGTCTGAGCCTCGGAGTTAGGACTTCTCACTCATAGTTAAACTTTGGTTTGAAGAATATAGAATGTGGAGTATGACTCTTTTATGTTGATCTAGAATTCTTGTTAGTTGGTTTATAAGATTATGTGTGTATTTTCGGTAATAAAATTGTAACACTTTCAAATAAATAAAAATCAGGTAAATGCAGTACTTTGTTTGCGAATTCTCAAGTAGAGTGTGGAATGCAGTACTCGATTGGCTAGGGTACAAAGGAAGAAGCTGGACTCTAGAACATGAAATTAGATGGTTCAAGAGAAGTGTGCGAAATAATCATGCCAAGCATCACATACTTAGGGACTGCCTTCATTTGTACGATTTACGAGATTTGGATGGAGAGAAATAGCCGTAATTTTTCGGATATTAGTCGTAGTATAGAACAAAATGTATCTAGGATCAAATACCATGTCTGCATAAGAGTAGTTGATAAACTTAGTACTTCTATTCCTAATTGTTAGGAATTTGGGGTTCTCTCGGGGTAGCACTCTGCTATCCTTGGTCAGAGTTTGTAACGGTTTTGCTTCAACATTTGAAATAAAACCAAGCTAATTCTTACCAAAAAAAAATCAGGTAAATGTATTTGGTTTACTACATATTGATGTGTTAGATTACCCTCAAAAAAAAAAAGATGTGTTAGATTAATCAATTTTCTGACTTTGTCAACTGTGATTTTTGTGTTTTAAATCGACCATAGGTGGGATGTGTTGATTGCTTGCTTGGGCGCGAATCACCTTCGAGTTTTAGATTTGATCTTCGAGTAAAACTTGATAATATATTTGCTAGACAATGTACTAGACCTAGTTTATTTCATATTACAATTGGATTTATAGACTATTGTAATTTTTAAAATTTCACATGTAATTGGTCACTTTAAACTATTTAAACTGTTGGATCTGAAATTGAAATTCTCCTTGCATTCAAGGCTTGAATGCGGAGTGACACCTTCAAAGTTTGTGAGAAGTAATTTGGTTTTTTTTTCTTTTTAAAATATCTTATAAATATGACAGGAAATTTGGGGGTGTTATACTTTTTGTCGAGTCGGACAAAGAAATGAGCTCTATCCATGAAAAATGGGGAGTCACTTGATCGTAAGTTGGTTTTACTAGTTTTTTTGTGAAGTATGTTTTCAATTTTATTTTGCGATTGAATCAGGTTGGAAAATGAATTTTCTCGATTACGCTTGTTGAGGTCTTTCTAAATTCTAATTATCGATTTTGTTTTTGTTCCTTTTTCGGTATCTCCTGGGGTAGGGGATATGCGGATTTGAATTCGATACAAACCCGGGAAGGTTAAGGTAACTGGCAAAACTTTTATCAATCAATAATCCGAATGAAGTTGATGTACAGTAAACAAGAATCATATCATGATCGATATTATATCATACTCTAATAGTAGGTAATTCAAAAGGCAACATATATGCCATAAAATGCGCAAGTAGATTCCATGAGTTACAAATATGAGAAAAAAAAGCAGTAGATTGATAGTGCTACTCATACCAACAAAGTCGACTTTCCTTTTAGAAATCTCATCTGATAAGAACTCCACAGTTAAGCGTGCTTGACTGGGAGCAATTTCAGGATGGGTGACCTCCTGGGAAGTTTCCCAGGGTGCGCATGAGTGAGGTCAAAATGCGTCGAAAGGACCCGTGTTGGTCTGTGAGGTCAGCCCACAGCCTGACAAGCTGCCATAGGTGACTACTTCCGGCTCAGGCGATGAGCCGGGGTGTAACAGCCGGGGTGTTACACCTAATCTATTATCAACCCTACCCATTAACATAATGGGTGAACTGAGTTCAATTTTATTGGGCTGACTAAGGCCCTGTGCGATTGGAATGCATTTTTCTGATCTGATTTGATTTGATTTGATTTGAACTGATCTGATTTGATTTGATTTGAATAAATTTGATTTGATTTGAACTGAACTGAATTATGTAATAAATTAACTGCATGTTCGGGGTGTTTTTCCCGAAGATGCTGTTGGGACGTTAGGGCCTTTCGTGGATATGGGCTGCTCGCTTGGTGGGACCTGCACAGGGAAAGGGAAGTCCAAGACGCGGGGGTTTTTACCCGGGCGGACCCTCCGACGCTCAAGTCAGAGGGTGCTCACAGGCATGCTCTCCTCGTACACGAGGTGCCAAATAGTATTGAAAAGTATTTAAGGGTTTAGAGAGAATTTACTGATTTGTGTAAGAGTATTTCTCTTGGAAATGATGTTGTAAGGTCAATGAATCCGTCCCCCTCTTGGAAAGAGATGGGGTATATATAATACTCCTCCAAGTAGGGTTAGCTTGTAATAGGGGCCCCCCTGCCAAGTGTAAGGCTGTCCTTACTCCCTTGGGGAAGGGGTAACCACTTGGCCATGATCTTTTCTCATTAAAAGGTCTGTTTTACCCTTCATTTAGTCTTTCTTGTGGGCTTTTACTCTTTTCTCATACATGAGCTTTTGTCTATCTGACCCATCGATATTTTTGGCCCCAACATAAGCCTCTCATGGGTATCCTGGCTCAGCCTCGGCCCTTATTTCGAGCCAGGGTAGCCATGACCCTTGTTGGGGGCCGTGAGTTTTTGAATGGGGTGGGGTGGGCATTTGCCCGATCTTTCCTCCTTCCTGCCGCCCCTTAGTGCTCAGGTCCTCCTGAAAGCGCTAAGGCACACTTTTTTCTTTGAGTTTTATCGATCTTTTTCGTTCTTTCTTCTCTTGATGCCCTGGTCCTATTTAGGACCCTGGAGTTTGTTGTCTCTTTGCTCTTTCTTTTCGAGGGCTATCGCCTTCGAATATCGTTGTGAAACAACTAGTTGGCCCTTATTCGAAGGTGCATAGTTCTCGTTTGAGGTACTTTGGTGATCTGGTGGACGAGGCTGGTTTCATTCAAACAATGCTGAAAGCAACTAGTTGGCCCTTGTTTGAATGGTACCGGCATCGGCCCTGGAGAGTCTGGTCTAGCCTCGGCCCTTCAGGCTCGTCCTAGAGCGAGGATGGCTGCTTTCAAACATAGAGTTGAAAACTAGTTGTGGCCCTTGTTTGAATGTTTACACGAATTAATAACTAAAAATGGACTACATTCATTGATTGTTATTTGGATAATTCTGATCTGATTTGATTTAATTTGAATAAAGTTGATCTGATTTGATTTGATTTGAATAAATCTGATCTGATTTGAAAACACCGTTGAATAAGTTGAATCGCATAGGGTCTAAAGGGCCCTAATGGACGCCCAACCCAATGCACAACCTAGTGGCTAGCAAGAGAAAAGAGGTGGAGGAGTTGTCAAGGCCTTCGTGCTAGTAGCTTAGGAGTCACATGCTTTTTTCACTCCCCTTTTTTTCTCTCTTGTATTTTTTGTGAACCGCCATCCGAGTGGGTTATTTACCAAAATGGCTATTTTGTTAAATCTATTTACCAGAACGGCTATTTCCTATAACTAATTGCCCAAAGTAGCAATTTTCTAATGACAAGAAAATTGGTTTTTTCACTCTATTAGTGAACCAGTACGGTTTTTTCATTTATAGTGAACCAGTTTGGTTTCTCTTTTATCATTTATTAAGATTTTTGTTAATTCATTTTTTTTCATGGAATTTTGTTAATTCCCTTCTATAGTACTTAATAAAATATCGCCAACGAATTTATTGTTGTTCATATGTCCTTTGTCGCCTTCGCACGGTGCATTAGATTTTTGATACAACATGTATAGAAAAAGTCATATGTAAATTACTTTATGACTAACATTCATATAAAAATTATTTTTCTTCAAATATTTGTGTGTCATGATTTTACACACTACGCAAAAGGATAGTAGAGTAAAACTGTTTTTGCCTACCGAGGCATCAAAATATAGTTTTTGCCAAAAGTCCTTTAAGTTCATCATAGGGTGTTGAAAACTTTGATCCGATGCGAGATCATTGTTGCCACTTGCGAGCTTGTAAGTTCTGATCCCATCTCTAAGAATGCATCCCCAATTGCATGTCGGTCATATGCTCCCTGCAAATTAAAGTGTGTACAAGTTTGTAATATGGTATGTGAGAATTCCATATGAAACCAAAAGCTTACAAGTAAAACAAATAAGCTCTACCTTACCACCAATTTAATTAATTTCAGCTTCTGAATGTTTACCACAAACAAAACAAAAGTTAGAAGTAAGACTTTCATATATAATACATGTATAAAAAAAACAGAGACTAGGCAAGTAAAACAGTGACTAGGCAAACCTTCTTCTCACTTCCATCCTGGGTTTGGAATTAGTTCATCATCACAGTATACTTTCCCAATATCGTTTGTCTGATATAGGTTGGAATCTTGGGACATAAACGCTCTCCAACTTTGACAGTTTATACCATGGTTTCACAAATGGCTCAAAATCTATGTTTCGAGATCCACATGCTGCTAACACATGAGAGCAAGGGATCCCGTATAATTGCCACTTTTGACATGAACATACCTTTTAAGTGAAGTTCACAATATGAGTGGCCCGCCCTTATATACAATTCCTGAACTTGATCTACGGTATCCTGTGTTTACAGAAAATATTTCATGATCAAATGTTTCAATATGATGCCTATTTGAGTTTTCAGCATAGTGGCTTACTTTTTTGTTGGCCATATCAGTCCACTTTTGTCCATTGCACTATATCTTTTCACAATATTTTCTCCTTTGGTCGAAATATTTGTTAAAATGATAAAAAGTGAGTTGTACCAAGGTAGTGATAGGTACGTAAACCCCGAGCACCTTTCAAAACATTATTGAAGGACTCGGATAAATTTGTCGTGGTTATGCCATAGCGTTTTCCACCATCATGAGATAAAGCCTATTTTTCTAGGGGTACCACCATTCCCTAGCGTTCTAGTTAATGGATCCAATGGCCTCCATACGATCCTTAAACTTGCATATATGACTCTCCAAAGCAGCTTTGTGTATTACATTCTTTCAATGCACATCGTGAAACTTAGTTTGGAAATTACTAGCCATGTGTCGTAAACAAAATCGATAAAAAGTTTGAAATAAAGCTCAACCATCGGGCACCATAGCTTGTCGAATCCCAACGTGCCTATTAGATACAACACATAATTTCCAACGAGGACAAACTTTTTCACGGAAGCAGGCCATAAACCAAGTCCATGTATTTATGGTTTCTTTCTATACAACAACAAATGCAAGAGGGAGAATTTTATTATCTTCATCGATAGCCACAACCACTAGTAATGTTCCTTTGTATTTTTCGTACAAGTGTGTACCACCTATGCTAATTACTAGCCTACAATGCTTGAATGCGCTAATAGATGGAGCAAAAGCCCAAAATACACTTACTAAAATTTCTTGCTGAGGTTCATCTCCCGGCTCTTTTCTCCATACTACTATCGTCCGAGGGTTTGCTTTAACAACCTCGTTCATCCACCGTGGAAGAATTTTATACGACTCATCCCAATCACCAAACAAGTTTACTATTGCCTGTTATTTGGCTGCCCATACTTTTTTATAGCTAATTTGAAAGTTAAAGCTCAAGCTTATGTGGGCTATGATGGCAGCAACACTTATACAAAATTGACCTTTTACTACCTTCTCAATCTCCCGAGCGATGAAGGTAGAGCCCAAGTTTAAAAAATATTTGTTTAACTTCGAATTATGACATGTATGTGGCTCTCCAAAATAAGTCATATGAAATCGTTTTCCTCCAGAAATCGCATTCGCACGCAAAAGCCAATTACATCTATCACACTTTACGTACCATAATTTCGTATAGTATTTGACTTTATGACCTTATGTGTCTGGTTCATAGATAAAACGTATCTAGTTACACAATGAGCCACTTCTTGTTTATCGTCAAACTCTTGCCCCTTATGCATCTGATAATTACTAATAGTACTACTACCATGATCAAACAAATCAAATTGCTGGTTGTCAACATGCTCAAAATGTATTGAATCGACAAAGTCAGCATGTGGAGACTTTTCATATTCAATGTAATTAGGCTCAAGAAGTTCAACATTAGTCTCTTCTATATTATCTGTCATATGACTCATATCATTATTATAAAAAAAAAAAAAAAAAAAAACTTTCTTGTATACAAGCTCAGTGTTCACTTGATCAAATCCCCCATGACTCACTAACTCAAGCAGGCGAGAAGACGATGTGTCCTTGAACATATCCATCAGTTACATCTAGAAACATAAGAATTATATCTATGTCCAAGATATATGTGTTAATAATTTTAAGAGAAAAATATTTTAACCAATTACGCAAGCAAGCATATAACCAATCTATATTGACATTCTATTATTATATAATAATCAACAAGTTATCCCATGATCAAGATCAATCTAATGAAAATCAAAAGTTATAGATGATAACTAATGAAAAAAAATGCAATACCCTAGATTTAAGGGAAGGTTGCTAAGAGATTAAGTGCTCATATGAGGAGCTTAAAAGGATTGACAGTGCTATTCATATCAACAAAGTCGACTTTCCTTTTAGTAACCCCATGTGATAAGAACTCCACAGTTAAGCGTGCTTCACCGGAGTAATTTCAGGATGGGTGACTGTAACACCCCAGATTTCATAATTGGGGATTTGGTGGAGGCCAGGAGGAGGCAGACAGAGGATTTCGCTGTGGTTTCTTCTACTCCCTCTCTTTTTTAATTTTATTTAATCTTCATTCATTTTTTTTAATCTGTTTAGAACCGGTTCGATTGGTTCACTAATTACATTGTTTTTGTTTTTTTGGTTCACTAATAAGTTATTGTTTAATTTGCACTTTTTACTTAAAAAAAGGCTAATTTGGGAATAATTTTAGAAAATGGCCACTTTGGTAAATAGTTTTCGCAAAATGGCCATTTTGGAAAACGATCTCATCCGACGTGACCGTTTTGCATTGTATGAAATGCGAGCCCGATGACGGATTTAGCAACTAACCCTCTTTTTTTTTTCCTTTGCTTTGTAATTTGTTTTGTTGTAACAAATATATCAAAGCCGCCATATGAAGTAGAAATCCTATTTCATTCCTACAAGTGGGTGACGTGCATCCCAAATCGTTATTATTTCCCGACTCATTTTTTCGAGAAACTCGTAAAAGTAAAGATGTTTCATCATAACTCGGTCCGGTAAACATAACCTAAAAAACACTAGCGTAACCTATTTTTTCCATTTTTCTTCCAATATTACCCTTAATAATCTCATCTTCCCAACTACTTCACGTAACATGATGCCCCACTACATCAAATTTGGGCTTCGAGAACCAGCATAAGAGAACGGAATATTGGAAAACCGATCTCTTATTATATAACAGAACGGGTGCGCTAAAAACCGTTTTAAAAGATAATTTTCAATGAAAAGAAAAAGAGAAATACATATCAACAAGAACGGTTTCAATGATAACCGTTCTCAAAGACCCAGTTGAAAAAGAACCAAAGCCCTTTAATACTCTCATAACAATTGGTATATGGTACACCGGGGGTACGTAGCTCTACGTACCCCCCGTTTTACTTTTCATGCATCTCCAGAGATTGGTTTCTAAAGCCCAATAATTAAACTTACTAAATCCAGGCCCAGTCCAATAGCAACTAGCAACTTAGAACACAAACAAAAAGAACCCAACTTTCATTCTCTCTCCTCTCCACTCCCCCTCCCCGATCACCCCCCCCCAGCCCCGCCATACCTCCGGCCAGGTGAGGTCCCCGGCTCCCCACTGCCCTCTGCCACCATGGACGACACCATACGACCTTTTTACGACGAAAAATCGCCGGCGACCTCAGCCCACTAAACCACTATCGACTCCACCTTTATTTTCTACGTCATCTCCTCCTTCTCCCTCTTTTCTCTCTCCTCACGTGTACTCCTTACCGGCGACTTTGCCCCGACCACCACCTCCTTGAAACTAATCGACGACAGAAATTAACGCCGGAGACGTCGGTTTTGGTGGCGGTGGCGCGGGGTTTAGGGCCAGAGAGAAGAAAATAGGAGAGAGAAAGCTAAAAGAAAATGGGAGGAGAAGGATGTGAGGCGGTGGTGGGAATGAGGCTCGCTGGTGATCGTCCCCGGAGAATGAGGCTGGCTGGCGATCGGAGATTATGGTGGTGGGTTAGGTGTATATCAGGTGGTGGTCGACGGGGAGGCGGTGGGTGGGAGATGGGGGAGAAGTAGTGGGTTTGGTCATTATATGGTAAAAAAAAATAATTAGGGAGGAGAGAGTAATTGGGGTTGGTCATTAATTGCTCAAAAATGACCATTTTGTAGTAATTGGGGTTGGTCATTAATCGGTCATTTTTTTGACTATTTTTATCATTACTTACCTATTTTTTTGATTATTTAATGCTCTTGTTATTATCGGTTTATTTTTCTATAGTCATTATTTCGCGATGAGTGAAAATTGAGAAATATAAGTGAAAATTGAGAAATAATTTTTGAAAATTGGAAAAAAAATGAGTGAAAAACGAGAAATAATGAGTTAGATTTGCGAAATAATGATTAAAAATAAACAATGACTAGAAAAATGGTACATAGTGAGTGAAAATTGGAAAACAATGAGTGCAAATCGAGAAATAATGAGTGGGAATTGAAACAAAATAAGTGGGATTTTCACTCATTAGTATTCAAATTTCACTCATTAGTTTTCAATTTTCACTCATTGTTTCTGGATTTTGACTCATTCATTTTCAATTTTCACTCATTGTTTCTGGATTTTGACTCATTAATTTTCAATTTTCACTAATTCTTTTTGGATTTTCACTCATTAGTTTTCAATTTTCACTCATTCTTTTTATAATAAGTGAAAATTAGGAAATGGTGAGTGAAATTGGTACTTAATGAGTGAAAATTGGGAACTAATGAGTGAGAATTAATGAGTCAAATTTGGAAAATAATCATTTAAAATTGACAAATATAATGACTCGAATTGATTAATAATGATTAAAATTTGCATTTAATTATTATCATAAATTTGTCTTATTTGGATTGTTATTTTCATTTATTATCATAGTTTTTATCATTACTTTGTTCATTCGGAACATTGCATTTTTACGTTCAATTTTTTTTAAAAAAAAAAGAAAAAAAAATCAAACGAAAGCCCCCAGCATTCCCCCTCTTTTTCTCTCTCCTCCCCCAACAAAAAAACTAACCACCGCGTTGGTTGCTGCCAACCACCAGCACCACCCCATTTCCGCCCCATCGAGAACCACTAAATCTGTTCCCCGTCCTCCGGTGAGTCTACAGGCAGCTTAAACTCACCCATTGACGCCTCCCCCGCCCCCAATCAACCCCACCTCTCACACACTCGCACCTACCGAGCTCAAAATCCTCCTCCTCCGAATATGTTGTCGCCTTTCTAGCAGCACTCTATATCACCTCCTAGACTCACCTCCAATGCCGCCTGAAACCATAGTTTTTGAAAACTAAGTGAGGAGAGAGAAATTAAGGAAAGAGGGAAATATGGGAGAAAGAGTTGGTGTTGTGGATGGTGGATGGTAGGGCGGTGATCATAAGAACCTCATCGTCAAGAAGGTACAGTAGCAGGAGGGGTAGGTGGAAGAGAGAGTGGAGGGCGGCGCCAATGCGGGGGCGGCGGCGGCGAAGGCGTGATCGATGGGGGTGGTGAAGTGGGGGCCGGGAGAATATGAGGGAGGGATTGTTTTTATTTTTGTTGTGTTTGTATATTATATTGTTTAGTGGATGGGCTGGACTTACTTTATCTATACACACATAGTGGGCTTTTAGAAACAAAAGCATGGAATTTATGAATAGGGACACGCGGGGTACGTAGCTCTACGTACCCCGGGTGTACCTAATAATTTGTGCTCTCATAACTCTCTGCTCTCTCTCATAACTTTCTTTCTTTCACAAAAAAAAAAGCTGAAACTTCTCTCGCTCCTATCTTAATTCAATTTCACAAAATGATATTCAATTGGCTTTTTCTGATGAATCGAATCAGACTTTAATTATGATTCGAATTTCTACAAATTGTGAGAATTTCTGGGTTCATTCTGGGAAGCTTTCGGACGCACTAGCCAACCTCTTCAATCGACGGTTCTTCAATTGGTAAAATTCTTGTGATAATTTCTGCTTTTGTTTGTTTTATATCATTTCAGATTTCAGATCTAGTTTTTGTGATAATTTCTGAGGTTTTTTTTTATATCATTTCAGATCTAGTTTTCGTGTTAATTTCACCCCTCATTTTTTTTGCATGATTCCATATTTCTGGGTCAATCTTCATTTGAAGTTTTCAGCATATATTGAATTAGTGTTTTAACTCTTCCATTAAATTTCTAATTGAACGAATTAATTTCATTCTCCCTCCATCATTTTCTAATTAATATCCTTTTTAATTGTTTTTATTTGTACTTGGAGCAGATCGTCTATGCTAGCTAGGACGACAACGAAGACGACGTCGGTAGCGGCGAGGAAAATAATTACCAAAGAAGAAATATGAACCAAGGTTTAATATAGTTATAGATCTAGTTTCCAGTTTAATGGATTTGCACATGTAAATTTGGTTCAATAAGAACTAAGATTTTTATAGTTTTAGATTACTTGTTTTTCATACTCTTGGAAGTACTTGATTTTGATCGAGAATTATATACTATACCAGATTTGATTTTGTTGTTTATTTCAATTGATTCGATCGTTGTCTCCAATTGAAAAGTTGTTGCTTGATTTGGGAGAGGCAAGGCGACGAGGAAATGGTTGTATTTTGCATTTTTGATTTTTTTTTTTTTTTTAATATTACTCCTTCCTTTCAGAACAGTTGTGGACATAACCGTTTTCATATGTATGGTATTTACCAGAACGGTTTTTACCCCAAACCCGTTCTTAAAGCCTTTTAGAACGGTTGCAACCGTTCTCTTAGCCTTTAAGTACCGTCGTTTAGAGAACGGTTACACAACCGTTCTGCTTAGCTTTAGGGTAGCCTATTTTTGACGTAGTGCCCTAAAGAAAAAAATTCTATAATGTAATGCGATCATGCGATGTTCGAGCACTAATGTCATCATCATGCGACGTTTTACAACGAATTGCTCTGAATATTAGCGATTCCTACTTCAACATAATCAAAGTAGGTAAAGAATATCCCTACTTGTAATGAATTCACCTCCATTGCAAGGATATCAGTTATTGATAAGAATTAAGCAAGATGTTGATATCAACAATTAATGATAAAAATTAAGCAAAGACAATTTATATCAAGTTACTTTGGTGTAGAAGTATGTTAACGAAGAACATCATAAACCATTGTTGAAGGATGAGGAATGGAAGATCACTCTTTGGAGGGACAAGTAGGAGATTAGGGAAGAAGATTAGAAATCAATGACTCCCAACTTTTCCTAGTATACGTTGTTTGTAGTGACGATGTGAAAGCACTACCACCGGACTTTCTTAGTGAGAAAAAAGACACATTCTATAGTATGTATAGTAGCAATAGCAGTACTCTCATAGGATAGATTTAGGGTTTGAGTATTTGTGTTATTTTTGTGGTTATGGGCAAGACCTGGCAAACGGGTCAATCGGGTCCGGGTCGGGTCTGTTCGAGTGGGGTCACCTTTCGGGTCATATACTTCGGGTCGGGTCACCTATCGGGTCGATCATATACGTCGGGTCAATTTCAATTCGGGTCGGGTCTACTGCGGATGCATCAACTACGGGTCAAATTCGGGTCGGGTCGAGTTCAGGTCAAATCATTCCAAAATGTTCAAATTTAAACATATTAATATCAAACTAGTTTTGGCCCCCGTGATCTCATGGGAATGTTATATGTACCTTTGGCATGATTCAAAAATATAATGTATGTGTGATCCTACACATGATATGATACGATGGGGATGCCTACCTCACGACTAATATGTAACTACTATACATACCGATGATGTAGCATATTAATCACACTACAATAAACTTTCCCTTGCTTGTGGCTCCTAAATAGCTACCATTGTCGTCATCGCATCCGCTACCTCTGTCTCAATATCGACAAATGACTTGCCTTGAGTACCAAAAGATATACCTTAAATGACATGATCCTTTGTTTTTGGAAAAACACTTGTTTTAGAAATTAATTTTCTTTTACTACCATAGAACAATGTCAAGATGCCAAGTTCGCAACATTTAAACTTCTTTATGTTGCTGGGATGAGTCTTTATGTTTTACCGTTGTTTATATTTAGACGTACTTCAACTTCTGAATGTGTAAACCTGCTTATATATACTCCCTCCTACCCAAAGAGATTTTCCTGTTGTAACAGAAAAAAAAAAAAAAAAAAAATTCTTCTTTGTTTTTGCAATTTTGAGTTGTCATGTTAGGAGTTATATTTAGACCAAATGAATCGTTCACTTGCTTTAAAATTTAGTAAGTATTTCATCTGCATTGCAATCAACCAACTCTACTTAATCTCAAGGTAAACGGGTATTTCATTTAGTCTACAAATACTCCCCAACATGTCAACTCAAAAATGCAAAATGAAACAGAAAAAGCTCTTTGGGTAGGAGTAGTATATATATATATATATATATATATATATATATATATATATATATATATATCGAAACCACAAATGAAAGCTCGAAAAGTTGAGTTTTTTACTTTATTTTATGTTTTATGCATAAACTTGTATTTGACATAAGAATGTCCTTCATACATATAATTAAGTACAATGCTCAACTAAACGACAATAGTGAGCATTTCAACATCAAATTATGAAGAAAGTTAGACTTCCCGGTGTCTTGTATACATATGATATGACGGAGTAGATATAGGCTATGGCAGCACTGTGCATGAGTCTTAAGACTCTTAAAGTCTTAACTGTTGATATGTTAAATTGTGTCCTTGAGCTTTGCTTCCAATGCTCCTACTTAAGATTCCCGCAGAATACATTGGAAATGGAATATAGTCACTCCAATAAATCTCATACTACATACTCAACTGTTGACTTGGCAAGTGACTGCTACCGCAAGGCACATAGAGATTTACGGGCTACAAAATTTGTACAATAGCCTACAGTATTAATACTAATCTAATTCCTTATAGCAATAGACAAAATGAAAATGGTTTACGCTCAAAAATCAGCAGCCAACTGCCACATACAAATAGTTGTTATGTTCAATTTCATTTTTCAAAAAGAACCCTCAATCCCTCACCAAGTCGCTATACATGATTTGATGCTACAGATATTTGACATGTCTGATGGTTGCATCAGGCTTTACAGTCGAAAATGGAGACCCATTTAGTAAACTTGAAACAATACCAAGGTAAAAAATAGTTAAAAAGTCGACACCGGCCAGGAGCTAGTTCACAGATATATCACCAAAGTAAAAAAAATGTTTCAATTTTAAATGATCGTAAGCAAGTTATCTCGTGTATCACCTCCAGGCAGAAAATCAGAGACAAATTTTTACATTTCTAAGATACTTTCAGCCCTCTTAGTCTTATGTTCTCAAATGAATTGCAATGTTATTGTATGAGATATACGTTAGCCACGGAAAACACACTCTTTTGACACTACTTGTTAGCCATGGAAAACGCACTCTTTTGACACAACTTTTAGACAGCGATGTTTGCCGACTATAATGGTAATTGCTCATAATTTCAGAAGTTTATCTTTCACTTAGAATAGAGCCGTACAAAGCCGGTGATAAACCCTTAACTAAGTTGCATAATATGAGATTCAGACGTTAAGATGTGGACATAATGATTTCCAACAAAATCATGACTTTTTCAGTATAAATGCAAGAATCTGATATAGGAATGAAAGAGTTCAGCATACCACTTAGGAGTCTTATCTTGAATAATCCTCAAGAAAAATTTAGAGCGGATTCTTCTAGTTGTTCAATTGAGGTAGCAGGTAGACTGTTGTGAAACAATGTAAAGAGGAGAAAAAAAAAAAAGTTAGGGTGCACCTATGATGTATCAGTTGAATGAAAATACAGGGGCAACATTCATGCATTAGACTATTTGTAACAAAGTTGAGGGTCATTCATCAAAGTAAACAAACCCAACAACTACTTAATTGAGAAATCACCTAATGAATAAATAGCAAGGAGGTCTATCTCCGTTAGGTTTATATCACACATCTATTAATCATAAAGAAATTTCTCAAATTCTAACGTTTGAGACATGATAGTAGAAGGAATACAAATAAACAAATAGAGTGATTCATACCACTAACTCACTGATAACTCGCCAACAAAACTAAAAAGTCACAAATATCATATAATGTCAAAAGTAATCCACCCATATTTCAACGACTATCGATCATCCAAAAATGAACAAATTACCGCTATCAACAATGAAATTGAATATTATCACATCGTAGCAAAACAAAACAAACAGCATTAGAACATCATACGATTTGAGGAACGATCGACAAAAAGAATATACAAAAGATGTGATGCTCACATATTCAACTGATTCATGGTCGCCTGTGGACGAAGAACCGAGTGTGCGATTTAAAGTACCCATCCAAGTGATCTACCCTCCTGCAAACCTACAAACAATCATCGAAATATTTAATTATACATAGAGATGCAAAATTTTAAAAAATAAATAATAACTCAATTGCAAAGGATTTCAGTATGTCATTTTGAAGGACAACAATCTATCTACTCAAAAAAAGAAAAAAAAAAAGAAAAAGAGTTGTTAGTAGTAAAACCCCTTATGTGCATCATACATACATCAATCGAGAAGGGGGATGGAGTAATTTTTGTCATTGATCAAATATCAATGGTAGAGATTAAAGGGACCAACTTCTTAACCCGAAAAAACAGTGGTTTTACTACTCCCGATTGGGCTTTATTGCATTCAATCCTATAGATGTAAACTATGTATAATTCATACAAATCAACTTTAGCAAGAGCAAGCTATCACCATTACACCAAATGAACGAAACACTGACTAATTGATTGAATTGAAATCGTGGTAACGAATATAAAAGAGAGAGGGTGAGAGAAGGTCAATAAAAACGTATAAGGAGATGGTAAAACGGGGAGACCAAACGACGGGTCGGAGTGCTTTCCGGTAGCAGTTTCAAGGATCCCATCATATTATCTTATCTTGAAATTCTATTGCTAATTTGAGTGTTTGAAGATATGATATAACTATCCAAGTCCCCTTTGTTCAATCAATTCATTTAAATGTTTGATTAGTCGGGTCTGAGTCATTACAGTTTGGGTCTGTTTCGGGTCGGGTTAGTATCGAGTCAAACAGTATTCGGGTCAATTTCGGGTTCGGGTCGGGTCATTTCGGGTTTCAGGTTGAATTCAGATTACAAATTCGGGTCAAATTCGGATGTTCGGATCAAGTATTTCGGGTCGGATATTCGAATCTGGGTCAGTTTTGTCAGGTTTAATTATGGGGGTATAAATGAAATTTTACCAAGTTACATTAGTAAAAAAAAAAAAAAATCGCCTTTAACAATCATGTAAAAGAAACCATAAAAATTTAACCCAACATAAAGACATTTGCCATAACCAGGCCCATTTGTATCACACTCAGAAAAAAAAAAAAAAAAAAAAAAAAAAACCGAAGAGGGTAACACTGAAGACACAGCCGGCGGCAGCCATGGAAGAGGCGGCGGTAGCCATGGAGGAGCAGACGGCGGTAAGACTGTACGTGGGTGGTTTAGGAGAGAGAGTGACAGAAGAAGATATCAGAAAAACATTCAACAATCTGGGTACTCTTCATTCTGTTGATATTATCAGAACCAAAGGTCGCAGCTTTGCTTACATGAACTTTCTCCCTTCTTCTCATAAATCCCTCGCCAAGCTCTTCAGCACGGTAATATTCCATTTTTGCATCTTCTTCTCTTTTGTATATTATTCTGCTTTTATATTATAAAGTTTGCATCTTTGTGCTGTTTTATGTGTTTTTTCAATTTGAGATTATGTGATTAGCATTAGAAGATGATTTATTGAGCTGGGTCAGTTTTTAATTTAGGAGAACTGTTAGACTTATTGATTGATTGATTGGATAGTGTATTGTTGTTTTGGTTTTGTTGAATTTTTGCACTGTGTGATGGAGCAAAAGACTCGATATTCGTTCTTAGCTTGTTAGATAATGTATTGTTGTTTTGATTTGTTGAATTGTTGCATTTTGCGATGGATCGAAAGACTTGGTATTCGTTGGTTTGGAATGTGATGAAATAAAGCAAAGTGGCTCTGAGCTTGTTATGTTGTCAAATATATGCTGTAGTCAGTTAATGCTATTTTGGACGCGATTTTCAATTTGGGTCATGCGGGAACAACCTAAAACGTAGGGTTATGGCAGCGTATATCCGACCCTTCCTTATCCCATCTTAGTGGGAGCCTTTGAAGTAGTGGGGTAATATTGTTTTTGATACTTTGGTTGCCAAAGCTTTTTCACCTGGTATGATTAATAGAGTAATACTCGACAGTTGAGAGACAGTTTCTCGAGCTTCTTAAAAGACATTATATGGACTGGATTATTTATAGCATTATAGGGGTCAGTCATGAGTCATCCGAAAAGCAGGATTTAAAACTCCTGAATGGGATATCTTGGCTTTCTCTTACAATTGGTGGCAAAGGAAATTAACTTCATGCTGCATAACTGTGTTTTTAAATATCTTGTTACTGTTGCAATGGATTTTTCGTGTTTTGGTTCGTTGTCTTTCAATTTTATCTGAGAGTTATTGTGGAGACATGAAGCTCAATATATGCCATTCGAGAGGTGGTTGTGTATTTGATCAACTTGGCACCTGGGTGCGCTATGATGGGAAGGGGGGCGGGCGGCGGCTTTGGAGTTTCATACTCTTGCCAGTTAGCAATAGTTATCAGCTAGGTCTGAGCTATTAGTATGACGTGCATACTGAGTTTTATTTTTCCTGATTTTATGCTAGAGTCAGTCGATGCAATTTTGCTGTAAACTACCCTATTCACCCTTATCAAACAGTTTGCTTCAAAATAATAAGTTCTACATTTTGAGGGTCTAATACCAAAGGAGGTGCCCCATCTTTTGCTGATAGGCAAAGCATTTGTGGGACAAAGGTGGAGGCACATGTTGTAACTTGTTTAATCCGTACCTAACGTACCAACATATACTGAAGCAAATAGATACTTTGCTGATTTGGCAGATCAACACTCATTCTTTTGCAAGTGAAAGAGTTCAGAAGCCCATTGTATTCTGCCACATTGCTTCAAACTTTCAGCTGCTCAAACTAATGCCTTGCGGTTTTTAAAAATGGATATTAGGTTGTTGAACCTTGAAACTATGATTAGGACTGTTCGCTAACCTGTTCTCTTAACTCTTGTGAATGAAGTTATGAACTTGAGGCCAAACTCGACTAAGACTCTTTTTGTTAATCAAGTAAGAAACTTACGTCCGACTGTGGTCCACCAGTAGTAAAATAATAAGGTGAATGGGGAAGGAGCAGGGGTGGTGATACATGGACATGGGAGTTAACAGGAGTTACTGTCTAGATAAGTGTTTTAATCCTTACCTGTTTCAGGCATTTTGCTGTAGTTGTCGAGAAATGTGTTTTGAAGATTATTCATTCGTTTATGTTTACTCCAACAAGGAATAAACCAGAAGTCGAATAGGCAGGGGTGGCTTTGGAGTCGTATGGATGTCGATGAGCATCTTTTTCCTTTCTTGATAAGTGAGAGAGGATATCACTGTATTAAAAAGGAGTGCATCTATAGGGTCAGATCCAAGTTGAAAACGAGGCCACGAAGATGACGCCCATGTAAAAAGAGATAGCTAATTAAGCTCTCGAACTTTTGTGAGTGATGTTATCCACAAAAAGGTGGAACGTCAAGTGCCAGTAAGAATGTAGCACTTGACTTCATCTATACAACAAGACCAGAAAGAGACATCTGAGTATGTTTGAAGGTTTGAAAAGTATGAGATACTTGTCACATCTGTCAGGCAAACACATGCTCTCTGCGGTGTCTAATGTGGATTCTTGACGTTAGCTTTATTTTGGCTGCATATAGTGATTGTGTTCCTGTTATAGACTAGCCCAAGTCGACAAAGAGCACTCAACCACTGATCCAATTCACCAATCTATAAGAGTGGAAGGACAAAGAAGTCAAACCCCTCATGAGTCATGATTCAGTTAGCTTAGGATTGGGTTTGAGATAATCAAAGCTGGGGCGAATGCACCTCGCAATCAAAGGGAATAAATATATGAAGTCAAGGAAGGGGGTTGTTATCAGATACATCATTTTTGTAACTCTACACCTGGAATGAGAGGCCACTGGAGGGATCCCATGTATCTTTCTTTCTTCTTAATTAACAAGCTTTGGCAGCCTAATATCAGTAATACGACAAACTTTTTATCTAATCTCTTCGTTCATTATCTTCTCATCCTTTCTACCACTTGAGAGAATTACTGTTCAATTATAGTAGGTGGTGAAAATCGTAGTAAAGATGAGCAAACATTGGAATTTTTACTTTGAAAAGCCTAGTACTGTTGGATCTTGCTTCCTGGTTTAGTGATCTGCAAGCATTTTGTGGGCCAAGATGGAGCCGGAATCAAACGTTGATCAATTCTCCTTTTTGTGCATTTTTTTTTTTGTGATGTAAGTTGATTAGGCAAATCACCACACATTACCTTGCAAGTGAAGGAGTTCACCAGCCCAAAGTGGCCCCCGGCCTCTCCCTTATCGCATTATTGTTTTTATTTATTTATTTATTAACTCATGAGAACTGTTTGAATTATTGGTTAATTTGATAGTGTATTGTTGTTTTGGTGACTTGGGTTCAAACTTTTCTTTACCTTGTGTTCAAAATTCATATGTTTTTTTTTTCAATATTTTTTAAACCTTTTTATTTATTTTGATGACAGTATAAAACTTCTTTTGAAAGTTTTTTCAATATTCCTAAATGGTTTACAACGTTTTTGAAATTTTATGGCGTACACAAGACGGTTACTAGATGACGATTCATGTTAGCCGACCCCAAATCATTTTGGGAATCAGGCTTGGTTAATGTTGTTGTATTGTTGTTTTGGTGCATTGAGTTTCTGATGTGATGCTTTGGTAGCTGAATTTTTGTGTTTCCAATGGACCCGATACTCGATATTTTTTTGGCTTTTGAGTGTCACGGAATAAAGCAAATGGCTCAGTACTTCTTATATTGTGAAGTTAAGAGTCAGTCGATGCAATTTCAGACATAATTCCCATTTTGGGTCATTCAAGCATCTAGTGTTGAGAATAATTCCATAATTCCCATTTTGGGTCATTCAAGCATCTAGTGTTGATAATAATTCGGTCAGTCACATTCACGTCAGTTTGAGGAGTTCGTGTCAGGAAATGGTTTAATTGCCCCCCATCCTTAATTGTTTGCAGTTCAAGCAGTTTTTGTTTTTGAGTTGTTGAGAAGTGTATCTGGAGGCATGGTTATGTGTTTGCTTCACAATGATCAAGCATGCAATAAGGTGAATGGGAAGGAGGAAGAAGGGCGCTTTGGGAGTCGCATAGACTAAGGAATTAGACACCTGTCCTTTTGGGAACTAGTATCTCAAACTTAATTGATTGGTTCAGTTTGTGCCTACCTCCGATTGTTTGTCATTAAACACTTTGTTGGATTTATTGAGAAATGTGTTTAAAAGGGCGGCTTTGTGTTCACTTCATCAAGGAATAAGTGAGCAACAAGGTGAATGGGGCATGGGCAGGGCTGACGATGGATTTAGTCGGACTTGAGCGTTATAAAAATGTTAATCACTCGTCATGGAATGTTGGTACGATGAGAAACACTTGTGATGTTTGTAAAAATCGTATTTGAGGCAAACACGTGCTCTTTTGTGCTGTGATTAAAGGTACTGATGGCCTTTGCTTTGGTTACAGCTACATTATTTATGTGTTTGTTATTTGCTGATGGTGAAGAACGTTGAAAAGATGAACGTTGTTGTTGAAATTAGCATGCTTCCTTCATTGCTGATGGGTGAGTAATTTGTGGATTCCAGGTTGAGGCTATTGTTGTTCAATTCTCCCTTTTGTGCTAAAGATTGTTAGGTTTCAAAATTGAGACTGCATGATTAGGTAAATCACCACCCAATTTTTTGCTCATGAAGGGCTTGCTCACAAGCCCATTAGTATTATCTGCCCCTCCTCATCCTTATTGCCTATATTTTGACACATATGATAAAGCTTTACTATTCCTGAACTTGATGCTTATGTTGTATCAAGGTCTGTAACTCTGTATAGGATCCAAGTGGTATGGCAAGGTCTCTCATTGAACTGGGGACTTTGCTATATTGCTGAGTTCAATCTTTTTGAAAGGTCTCTCATGTTCTTATTAATTTGGAATCTAGTGGGCTTGAAATTATATATGAGCTTCAATAATGACCATGGTTCAGCTTTTTTTTTTTTTTCATGGTCTCAGTTTCATCTGTTTCTATTAATTACTCCCTCCATCCCAATTTAAACACCACATTTCCTTTTTTGGGGTCAAACTTCCAACCTTTGACCACTAATATCTCAAAACATATAATGAACTATACTATGACACAAAAATATTTACACTTGTTTTCATAAAATCTTCCATGAAAGTAATTTTTTTATTAAAAAAATGTAGAAAACTTTAATAGAAAGTATTGGCTAAAAAGGCGTCTTGGAGACCATGAAATGTCAAATGGGGTGTATTGGGACGGAGGGAGTATATGTTTTGATCTATGATTAGAAGCTCGCAGATCCCAATTGGCCGGAGTAATGCTTACTAAATGAGTTTTGACGAGTAATACTAACATCGAGCCTATCTTCTGACCGTTTGCCAGTTTTTATATTATTTGGTCTCCCCATATGGCCCCTCAAAAAGAGGAAGGTTGGATATGAATGGAGGTCGTACTCCTACTTTCGTAGTTCAGCTCTGATTTTGAAAAGTCTTTCAAGTGGATACGTCCTAAATGGGTTGATTTTCATTCGTGGCATATCTTTGCTCGGTAATTGCTGCTATACTTCACTACTTGTAGTCGGCTTTTATTGAACTTGTGTCGTAAGAGAAGAGTTAAAGGCTCCAAATCTGATATAATGTGCTGAATTCTTTTTCTTGTCCATGTTTATCAGTATCACGGACTCGACATAGAGATGGGTGAGATGATGTAGTTTTACCTGCGTAGCCTATTTCAGATCTATTTTGTTACTGCCCTATTGACCCTCAATATACAGTTTGTTTACATTAATAAGAGAAGTATCTAAAATCAGTTGTAGAATTTTCACCTTTTAAGGGGAGTGAGCCTGTTACCAAAATAGAATAGCGTCCTCGCAAGCCTTTATGGCATGTAGGTGGAGTTGGAAGTTCTCTATTTAGTAGGTCTAGTACCAAAGGAGGTGCTCTAGTGTTTGCTGGTAGGCAAGCATTTCGTGAGACAAAGGGGGACGCATATGTCGTAACTTGTTTAGTCCGATCTTTTATGCCCACATTTATTTAAGCAAATAGATAGTTTATTGATTTGGCTGATCAACACACATTTCTGAGCAAGTGAAAAGTTCAGTAGCCCATATTTTTTTTCTTATATTGCTTCACTTTTTCCAACTGCTTCAGTTTTCAGTTAATCAAACTGATGCCATGCGTCATTTCAAGGTGGGTATTAGGTTATTCAACCTTAAAACTATGGTTAGGGCTGTTAGTGAACATGGGCTCTTTTTAATGAATTTGAGGCCGAGCTCTGCTGAGACTCCTTTTGTTAGTTAAGTAATAAACTTAGGTCAGACTGTGCTCCACCAATAGCAGATTAATAAGGTGAGGGTAAGGGGCAGGGGTGGTATTTGTATTCTTTGTTCTCTCCGTCTTTCTCTCTCTCACTTTTTGTTTTGGTCTGAGAGAGAGAGAGAGACGGGTTCAAGTCACAGGTAAAGATGTTGCTGTAAAGGGGAGCCTTGGCGCACCGGTAAAGGTGTTGTTGTGTGATCGATAGGTCACGGGTTCAAGTCCTGGGAACAGCCTCTTGTCCAAAAAGTGATAAGGGAAGGCTTGCCCTCTATACACCCTTGTGGTTGGACCCTTCCCCGGATCCTCGCTTTGCAGGGACACCAATGTGCGACCGGGCTGCCAATTTTTTGTTTTGTGTTGTTTTGGTTTCCTATTTTTCTATACTTAGGACGTTTTTCATGTGCTTGGATCCACATGTTGTCTGACTGTCCTTACTATCATTGTGTGACTGTCCTTAATATCACTTGAAATTTAGAAATTTCTGTTGGTTGGATTCCAATCTCTTTGATGTCCAAGACAGTGGCCTGAGTTAAATGTTCGTACTCTTTTTTCTTTTCTTTTTTTTTTTTTTATTTTTTTTATTTTTTTTTTTGTTTGATTGTTTGTTTTCCTTTCGTTTTAATGGGTTGGGGCTGGGTCTTCATTATCAGGTGAGCAACCCCATAAATGTTCTCAGAGAGAATACTTTTACTTGATTTAGAGTGGTTTATATTTTTCATTGTTTAGTATAACGGATGCTCTTGGAAGGGAGGGAAACTGAAGCTTGAAAAGGCAAAAGAACACTACATTGACCGATTGAAAAGGGAATGGGCAGAAGAGGCTGAACTCAAAAACACCAGTCATGGTGACGTTGATGTCAACATGGTTGATGTGATGGAGCCCCAGACCACCCTCGATCTAAAAGATATGCATATTGGGGTTTTCTTCCCTAAGCTTAGGAAGGTATGTCACTTGTACTTTGGCTTTCTATTCCTGTCCTATAAAACTGTCTTCATTGTGTACAAACAGTTTGAGTTGTTTAATCTTGCATGTTATCAATTGGTCACACACACTATTCTTGTTATCGGGCTTAGTGTCCTAAAATGTTTTGTGAATGTCCACAAGCTGTTAAAAGAAAACTTCTTACTTAGACTCATGTTTAAAACTTTAGACACAAAACTAAAGGAGTGATATAAATCAATAAAATGCAATATTAAATTATTAATGAGAGGTTCAATAGTGGTTTCAGTATGTGCTCGTGATTACTGTTTCCTGTCTTATTGGTGTTATGCTGTGTCAGTTAATCGTACACCTTTGGTTGCGTTTTGGTTACTCCAATGCTGGTGAGCTCTTTTTCACTCGGCTGTGTATCTTCTCAAACTTAACTGCAGGTTAAGCCGCTGCCTCTGAGTGGAACTGGCAAACACAAATACAGTTTCCGTCGATTAGATGCACCGCCTCATCCAGTTCATTTTTGTGATTGCCCAGAGCATGCTGTTCCTGATCAACCCCTTACAGTACCACATGCTAATGGTTCTGGCATTCAAAAAGGTGGGATCAATAAAGGAGTGTATAACATGAAAAACTCTGTGAAGAACAGGTTCCTGCGTCGGGAACCTTCTTCAGATTGCAGGGAAGCCGCTGTTCATGATTCAATAATACAAGATAGTGGTATAAATGAAGAAGAGATCAATATCATGGATTCTGTGATGAAAAAGCTCCTTGATAGAGGGACTTCTAAAAAGGATCCGGAAAATTTTCAGCCTTTGAAACAGAAAGCAGTTGTAACTTCAGAGGTGCAGAAGGAAATAAATGATATAGATGAGGGGAGAGATGATGGCGATATAAAAATCAATGCAGCGGCTGTGCAAAATTTTAGTTCCTTTTCCTCCAGGACCCGGGAGCGGCAAACAAGTTTGCCAAATGTAGAAATTGTGCCAGATGAAGAAACTATTGATATGGACGATGAATCGGATGGTGATGACATACAGATCAATACAGTGGCTGGGGGAAGAAAACGTCAAACTAGTTTGGCAAATGAGGTATCAAATTATCAATTACTCTTTTGTTGTATTCCCGATATAAAGGAATTCATTTCTTCTTGGCTTTAATCTCGACGTGTGAATGCAGATAATTACAAGGTTGAATGAACAGCGGAATCATGATGATTTAGCTCGTCAAAGCAAGCCTGGTATTCTAAATCAGAAGGCTGAATCTTCGAACAAGAAGAGGAAGTCAGAAGAGCATGCAACAATTAAGAATCAAAGTGAACCTGAAACCAAAAAGTCAAGTATTAAAGACATGTGGTCGCGGAAGTCTGCTTGGAAACAACTTGTTGGTGACGGCAGTAGCAGTTCGTTCACCCTGTCACAAATTACTCCTGGAAATGATACCAACCAGGAGGAGCCGCCTACACTTGGGATTAGTGTGTCCTCGGACACTAAGAAAAGTAAACTGGTTCGTAAAGTTGTGCATGAAAAACCAACTGGCAGCGAGGAACATGAAGAGAATAATTTTATGCAAGAGGATAGCCAGTCCTCCCAACGTCAAAAGAAAACCAAAAAGGTTAGAAGAGCTGCGCAGAAAGAACCTAAATCATCTAGGGATGGAACACCAACTGGCAGCGAGGAACATGAGGAGGCTAATAAATATGTGCAGCTAGATGGCCCATCATCCCAACATGATGAGGAAGTAGAGCCTCCTGCCTCTCAGCCTACAGGAGCTACTGCAGGTTCGGACAAAGTAACTGAGGGGAGCTCGTGGCTTCAGAGATCCACGTGGACACAGCTTGTAGGTGGTGATAACAGCAGTTCCTTTAGCATCTCTCAAATTTTTTCCGGAGATCTACTACAGAAGCAAAGCTCCCATAAACCTGATGACTTTAGTACCGTCAATGCCATTCCCAGTGGCGCTTTTTTTAAGGAACAGAGAAGTGAAGCAATGTCAGATGGTTCTGGAGCTATTGAGTTATCCTCAGATGTTTCAAATACGAGAAAGGACACCCAAGTACCTACCTCTCATAGAGACGTCAACGCGGGTCAACCTTCTAAAGGTACTGATCTCTCTGATTCTCCCACCAATAAGATACTGGAGTCGGAGCCAAAACGGACACCATCATATACAGGAGTAAAAATCAGCGAAAGCGGCCCTTTTGTGAGGAATGCTGATTCGGTGAAGGAATGGATGGCTGCTAAAGCTGCCGTGAGTAAAACCCTTAAGAAGTTGAAGAAAAAGTAGTTTCTTCCTAAAATTGACTCAGATTAGGGTTTTGTTACTTTTGTATCATTGTTATTGTCTCCATACATTTGCATGGATTGTGTATCAAAAAAATTTCGGAAACTATATCGTTGTATGTTCCTGAAATACATGTTTTATCTCATCACAACTCTCAACTTGTGTCGTCGATTTTCATGCAGAAGATCACTGCCATGGTAGTTATCATGGTCATCTCCCCTTACGTTGATTGATGAATCATCAATCTTAATTTTTGCAGTATTATGCGGCGTTCAACAACACCTGCACTTCAACGCAGGTTCAAACTCCACTTCACTTTTAGCTAACAAAGAACAGTGGAGTAGCACAGGCACCATGGGTCAATGCAATGCAATTGTTTTTTTTTTTTTTTTTTTGGCCGAGACTCTCATTTGGTCGGTAAAAGTTAAAACAACAAAAACAATTGTTTTCTAAGATAGGTCACCAGATAGTCAGATACTGGTACACATCATTTCGACCGCCTAATAAAGAATTTTCTAATATACAAAATCGTGGTTGGTAAGAATACCAGGCGAAATAATAAAAAGACAATTTAAAATAGGTGGGTAGCAACTAGCAATCCGATTTATCAAACTGATTTCTCGACAAAAATGAGAGGATGAAAAACAATATTGACCAAGTCAAAATCCAAGTTTGTTACAATTTCAAAAGTTAGTTATTTTCTCTCTCATCCGATTACAGGGGACAACATATTTCCCGCGTCCACTCATTTCCAACAAAAAGAAAGTGGGAAATAAGATCATATAGACAAGAAAAAACAGAGGAACAGAGGGTTGAGTTTTCTGAGGGGTAAAAGAGAGAGAGAGAGAGAAAAAGGGAATTTTTCGCTCTCGAAATTCCTCCTTTTCTCTCTCAAAAATCCCCAAAATTTCCCTCTTTTTCTTGTCACCAATAATATCAATTTTGTCTCTCTGCGGAATTTCGTCGAACGCAAATGGGTTCACAGGACGATAGATCTTGTATCATGAATTGTACTGCGGTCGCTATCGACAAAGATAAGCACAGCCAATATGCTGTGAAATGGGCTATTGATCATCTCATGAACGGCTCCCAATATCTTGTATTGATCCATGTCAGACAGAGAAATCGTAGGTATCTCTCTCTTTTTCTTTTTTTTTTCGGTCTATTTTGTTGATTATAGAATCGTAGAAATCGTAGGTATTGATAGGGTAGTGTTTGATATTGATTCAATTGGATTATTGGTAATATGGATTTTTTATTTAAGGAACTCATTGTTATCATCTACAGCTGGAGGAGTAGATGGAAGTATGGTGGGTCTTGAACCTGATCCTCAGCAGATTTTCATCCCTTATCGCGGGTTTTGTGCTCGTAAATCGGTAATTGATGTATTACTCTTTTTTGTGCATTTGTTCTTAATTTTTTTTTCAAGCTTGTAGCTTTGTTTGTGTGTTGGATGAGAGATTCTTTGAATTTTCTTAAGAGAGCGTACCGCCTTTGAAGGTTGTTAGTATAGATGTCTGACAAACAAAATCATGCAAATTTGGAGATGAAAATGTTTAAAATTAGTAATAATACATACTAGTATAGGAATAAAGGTACATTATGTAATTGTTGTACCGTCTTCTAAAAGTAGTTGTAGTAGTGAAGATCATTTCCATTTTAATCAAAAGACGGGTTGATGGTATGAGACATCCAATTTAGAGATACGTAACGCCTCAGACATTGATGTGTATCTTGATGAATACATGTCCTGGTTAGTCTGAATGAGGATTGCACTTCTTGTTTCAACTTTCAAGGCACATCGATGTAATTACTGTCAAAATATTTACTTGACAATGCCATTGAATCAGTTAAAAAGAGTCGATCGTTCTGCTGATTTCATTCATGTAAGAAACATGTTAAACTCTATAGACTGTAAGGAAATTCCTGTATTTGCTGATGTTCTATACTTCAAGCTAGAGTTCTTTTTACGTCGTTGAGTCAATATGCATGTAGCAATTGCAATTGCTTGTTGCTTAATGATTACGTTTTTCAAATCATCCCCAATATTGAAATCAGATGACATAGTTTGGTTTTAGTTTTACCAGGTTCAAGTGAAAGAGGTTGTCCTTGACGATACAGACATAGCAAGAGCTCTTCTGGATTACATCCACACCAACTTTGTCTCTAACATCGTCCTTGGTGCATCTTCAAGAAACGCTCTTGTAAAGTCAGTTTTTTAGTTCTTAATCTCTCTATAAGTCGAATTGCTTCTTTTACAAGCCAAGTTTTTAAATCCGGAACAAATATGATGTGTTTTACCCACAGGACTTTTAAGAAGCCTGATATCCCTAGCTATTTGACCAAAGCTGCTCCGGAGTTTTGCTCTGTGTATGTAATTGGCAAGTCAAAGGTGCTCAGTGTACGATCAGCACAACGCCCTGTTGCAAATACTGCCACTCCACCTAAACTTCCACCTACAATTACGCTGCAGCATCAGCTTTCAGCTGAACATTCACCTCTTGAGGACTACGGCCAAAGGTAAAAAAAAAAAACATACCTTGTTTTTCATTTAACTATCTTTTGATAGAACAAACGTGTGTTATTCCAAAGTTTGACATTAAACTTTTGTTTACTGAGAGCAGGACGCCGTCCCTACGAGGAAATGCCATTGGAGCAGATAGAGGTTATACTGAAAGGAACAGTGATGCAATGAAATCTGTGCGTGGTCGGCCCTCACCAAGCAATTCTTGGAAGGCTTCCAATCTATCAATGGAGAGTATTGACATAATTTCCGCGACAAGTGGCCCAGGAAGTTGTCGGAGTTCTTTGTCTGATGATGATAGTATTCTGGACCCTTTTGCAAATACAATGCGTAATTCATATGATATGACAGCCAAAAATTTGGACTTTTCTTATGTTGGTGATTCGAGAAGGGATGACAACCAGTCACCATCTGCTGTGAGTAAAATGATAATTTGTATAAAACTTTAATATAGCAAAATCTTGTTATAGAAGTATTCTGACTACTTTCTGCATTCCAGCATGATCTAGAGGCAGAAATGAGACGTTTGAGGCTCGAGTTGAAGCAAACTATGGATATGTACAGCACCGCTTGCAAAGAAGCAATTACAGCAAAACAGAAGGTGATTTCATATAACTGTCATGTAAGTTCTGTTGTGAGTGAAAACTAGGGAACTTATAGCTGACGTTTTGGTAAATAATTCAGGCTAAGGAGCTTACTGATTGGAAGAAAGAAGAAATTCGAAGGTATGAGCAAGCGAGGCTAGCTGAAGAGTCAGCACTTGCTATTGTTGAGATGGAGAAGGCTAAGTGCAGAGCTGCAATGGAAGCGGCCGAGGCAGCTCAAAGACTGGCTGAGAAAGAAGCACAAAAAAGAAAGTTGGCTGAATTGAGGGCTAAACGTGAAGCTGATGAGAAGAATCGTGCACTCACTCAATTAGCTCACAACGATGTACGATACAGGAAATATACCATTGATGAGATAGAAGTTGCCACTGAGAAATTTGCACCACAATTCAAGGTTGGTGAAGGTGGATATGGACCCGTATATAGAGGCATACTGGATCACACACCTGTGGCTATCAAAGTATTAAGACCCGATGCTGCACAAGGACGGAAACAGTTCCAGCAGGAGGTAAATAAGTACTTCTTTGTTCATGTCACTGTAGAAGTGTTAGTGTTAGTGTTAGTGTACTAGGTTGGACAAAGACTTGACTGAAAATTCGAGGAATAACTACGACTAATTTGTTTCTACTCCTATGAAATTGGTCTGCAGGTTGAGGTACTAAGCTCCATGAGACATCCCCATATGGTGCTCCTCTTAGGTGCATGTCCTGAATATGGTTGTTTGGTATACGAATATTTGAACAATGGAAGCTTAGAAGACAGGCTACACCGAAGAGGTGGGACCCCTTCTATTCCATGGAGAATTAGGTTCAAAATTGCAGCTGAGATTGCAACCGGCCTGTCTTTTCTCCACCAAGCTAAGCCAGAACCCCTCGTTCATCGTGATCTGAAGCCAGCAAACATCCTGTTAGACCGAAACTACGTGAGCAAAATCAGTGATGTTGGTCTAGCAAGATTGGTTCCGCCTTCTATAGCAGACAGTGTTACACAGTTTCACATGACTTCTGCTGCAGGAACATTCTGTTACATCGACCCTGAATATCAGCAGACAGGGATGTTAACCACTAAATCCGATGTGTATTCTTTTGGAATATTGTTGCTTCAGATTATCACAGCCAAGCCCCCCATGGGTCTCAGCCATCATGTTCAGAGGTCCATCGATCAGGGAACATTTAGCGAAATGCTGGACCAAACAGTGCCAGACTGGCCTCTTGAAGAAACTCTATCTTTTGCTAAGTTGGCTCTAAAATGTTGTGAGCTTAGGAAAAGGGATAGACCAGATCTTGCTACTGTTGTGTTCCCGGAACTCAACCGGCTAAGAGAGCTAGGGATGAATGACGAGGGGAACAACATCTACTCGTATCACCCTACTACCCATTCATCAATCACACGTGCAAGAATGTCTACGTTGGGCCAGGGTAACTCAATTATGTCATCAGTCTCGCAACAAAGAACATCCCAAACAAGCCAGGTTTGTAGTTTTTTATCGTCTTAAAGCTCTTTTCTATCCCTATTCTTATTCTGCTTTGAAATTGAGAAGTTTCTTGACAACTTTTTGTTGCGTGTTTGATACATCTTAATTGTTGCATTGTTGATGTTCAGTCTGTAAGGACGGGTCCTTGGGTGTCACAGAGCTCAGACGATTCAAGAGAGTCTTCGTAATGGTGACAGTAGAACTTGTTCAATTCACAGTAAGATTTGATACGAGAACGAGCTGTCTTTGTTTGATCCAGAGTTTTAGGTCCTGTAAATGGAATCTGTGGTTTCATGTAAAATGGGGTTCTCCTTTTTGTAACCTCCTAGTGAAGGAAAATGAACAGATCTTTGGTTCATTTTCATTATGTAAGGCCTCTGATCATCGGCTTTTCGCTTCCATAGATACTCACCTTAAACCCTGTACTCTTGTAGTAAAATCTCTTGCATACAGCAAATCAGGAAATATCATGTGATCTTTTGATAGTTCACTTTCAATTCACAATTACTTTGTCAAATGATCCTTACTGTTTAAATCTTACAGCAAATGCTCGTTATCTCGCAACTACCTAGTACATTTTGTAAGCGGAAATTGAGAAAGTGTGACAGCCTTACAACTTTCATACTATCATATTGGGCGTATTTCAAAAATTGAATTGACGATTGGACATACTAGTATCGATTAGCAAAATTGTGAGCCCATGGACGAAAGTTGATAGGTAGTAAGTATATATCAATAACTTTGAACAAAAGAGCCCTTGTTGGGATCTTCACTTATGTGCAACAAGAAAAGTGTAATCTGGCACATAATGAAGCATAAAGTTCAACTTCAACTTAAGAGTTAAGACAAGATGGTCAGGAAAGAATTACTCACAATGTTATTGTTGTAAAACAAACTCCAATAATTATTTTTCCTTTGCTCAATTGGATGGAGTAAAAACTGACATAGTTTGTTATACGGTAATATAATACAGATCATTGAAACCAATTAACACTTCAAATAAAGTTCCATATAAAATCGTTACACGTAACTGTAAATAAAAAATTTTTCTCTTTCTTTCTCCAAACATTACCAAACCAAATAAGCGGTTTAGGAATTACTCCGTAACTTTCTTTGCTAGGAATGTTGGACACAATCCAATTCTTTCCACTAGAACAATATATTAAGGGGTACATCTTTTCTTAATATACTCCCTATTTCAGGCTTTATTACCACATTCTTCCAAAAGCAAAAAAGTTCCAACATATACCTTGCCTTTCTTACAAGAAGCATCTAAAACCCATCTTTTCCTTAAAACACCACCCACACGCTTGTAATAAAAGGCCACAACCATAGTTTTATTTCATGCACATTTCACACATACATTTCACTTCCTCTATAACTCTATTCTATCACCCAACATTAATATTCCAACATTATTATTTTTCATTCCATATATCATAGGAAAAAAACATCTATCAATTAAACCAAATGAGGAACATAAAACCCCATCAAAATTTCATGCAAATGAATGTACTAACAATCTTTATAGCATTATATTTTGCTATAGTATCATGTCAAGATCAAAGTACTACTCCTACAAGTACAATATCATCACCATCAAGTAATGTAGAAGGGCAATTATGCATAAGTGAGTGTGGCACTTGTCCTGTCATTTGCAAATCACCACCTTCACCAACACCACCAGAATCACCTCCAACACCGTCTCAGACACCGACACCAACACTTACACCAGTAGAACCACTAGCACCTCCACATGCAGAATCATCATCACCACCTCCTACCCCTACAATAATCCAACCTCTCTTACCACCCTCACCACTACCACCACTTCTACCCGTACATTCGCCACCACCGTCCCAAGACTCAACCCCACCTACTCCCAAGACCCACTCGCCGCCACATGAGCCACCACCAAGCCCGTCTCCGCCCTCCGGTGGGCCCCCAAAGAGTAGTAGTAGTAGTAGTAGTAGTAGTAGTGGTGGTGGTGGTGATAATGATGAACATGCACCTTCTCCACCAGTGTCATTTCCATTTGTGATTAATCCAGCTAGTGGTTCTGCCCCACCGTACCCATACTACTACTTCTATGAATCCAATGCAGCATCGTCATTAGTTTCTTCTCAGACTTACACTTTTCTAATTGTATACATCTTATTTCATTTTGTATGTTTTGCCTTACCATAAGATCAGAGTCGTTCATATATACTTCATGCGTATGTGATCATTTGATCATTATATATATTGATGAAGTAATTAAGAAAGCTAGTTAATAAATTTGGTAGTACGTACTTAATTATGTAATTTTGATCTCTTTCTTTTTCGGGAATATAGGAGTATGTAGGATTGTTTGTCAATTCAGTTGTAAATTTCTGTAATCCACGATTGTATTTTTCGTTTCTTTTAATTTCTCTTTGAGCTAAGTTATCATTCATATTTCATGTGTGACACTATATATACGGAGTACACCGTTTATTAAATCGTGTGTTTGATCATACATTTTACAACATCGATCTGTGATAAATGTAAATATATGTGCAATGTATTTAATATTCTCCCAATTTCATCTTGTAATTGTACCATTTTCTATGGTTTTCCTCTCATTTTCTATGGTTTTCCTCTCATTTTTTCATAATTGAGGTGTACGTACGAGTTATAGTCTTGAACATCAATCATTTTACCGTATTATTCTAAAATTATAATACGGAGTATGTAAACTTTGAGTGGTTTCTTTAATGTGAAGCAAGCATACTTCAATCCAGTGAGGATATTATCATGTTAAGAAAAGGATATTTGTAGGTCATTATTGAGGATATGTAGTCGCGGTTTCTTGACACCCAAGTATTACATATACTCCGCATATAAGCATATTGAGCTCTAAAGTTGATCTTGTGTGACCGGACTAAAGTTTCGCGTTCTTGAAATTCTAAATGGTCATCAATAATCCATCATAACCACTAATTTTTTTTTATCAAATACTCACAAAATAAAGAATAGAATTAACAACAACAACAACAACAACAACAACAACAACAACAACCAAGCCTTATTCCCAAAATGATTTGGGGTCGGCTAACATGAATCGTCATCCAGTAACCGTCTTGTGTACGCCAATAAATTTCGAAAACGTTGTAAACATTTTAGAAATATTTAAACACTTTCAAAAGAAATTTAGAAAGTCGTCAAAATAAATAAAAAGTTCAAAAAATATTGCAAGAAACAGATAAACTTTGAACACAAGTTAAAAAGTTTTGGAAAAAAAGTTGGAAAAACCAAACAAATAAATCAAAAGGGGTCAGAAAAAGTCCTCCACATGGATAGAGTCTCGCCACCCTGCCCTATCCAACACCATACTCTTTTCAAACCCTAGGAAGCTCATATCACTTCTAATTAATCACCCTCGTCCAAGTCATCTTTTTACTCTTCTTTTGAACTCCGTTGTACATGCTATTTTAATTTGAACACTGGAATGGAATACTCCTACCGTTCACATTTCACAAATTATATACTCCCTCCATTTCATTCATTTCTTTACGTTGGGCTTGGGTTCCCCTCACAAAACCCGGCCCGACGTAAAGAAATGAATGAAAGGGAGGGAGTACACCTTTTGGACTTTTTTTTTTTTTTTTTAATGATAGATAGACTAAGGATGCACAATTAGAATTCGAAACCGGTCGTGCCATGCTGGTACAATGATATTGAACCTACTCTATTAACTGATTTATATCATCTTCCTCGATAATTATTAAAAAAAAAAGTTTGAATGCGAACTGGAAAAATTATACTAGACCCCGGGGTTATATTTAACTTTTGTACACCTCTAATAGAATTGATGAAAGTGATTAGTGCAATTCGATGTGTGACGAGAACTTTTATTGAACGCTCATATATAAAGCAATCAACTAATATTTTCGATGTTATTGAACGCTTTTTAATGGTTTTTATTCATACCGATGAAGTATCGGCATACGCATATTCATGTTTGTTCATTGAAATATCAGACATATGCTCACCAAATATTTGCAAATTGCTTATCAAAATGTTTCGGGGTACAAAAACTGCATATACCGGAGGTGAACCGGGTCATCCGGGTGGGAAATATCGTTGGTGCACCATTCAAATTACCCGCTCTTTTTTTATATGTAATGATGATCGTTGCGACTTGCAAGGTGTGACATGGCGCTTAAATATCATTCTCTTTCTTCTTCAATGGATATTTTGTAGCAACACAGTCAGCTTTCAACAAATATCTTAAATTATTTCCATTTTTCCTTTTTCCTGAACTAGCTAAAATATTCCTATGTTTCCATTTCCGATGGAGCCAAAGACTAATTATTCTTTGGTTTTTGGGATATAATGGAATAAAGCAAAATGGCTCATGAAACTGTCTGTGCTTCTTTTTTTGTGAAGTAGCAGTCAGTCAGTGCGATTCTCGAAGCAATTTTCATTTTGGGTCATCCGTGCGCAGCCTCTCTATGTTTCAATAGGGGTAAGGCTTGCGTGCATCCGACCCCCCCTTACCCCGCCTTATGGCGGGAGCCTTTAAGGCACTGGGGTTAAAGATGTTGTTGTTGTTGTTGTTGCTGAAAATTGAAATAGTAGTTGTCTTGCTATTTTAGGGTTTGACCAAATTTTACAAGGTTGAACACTGACAATGTCAAATCCCATCTTTTTTTCTCATAAAAAAGTGCAAACGAAGATACATCTTATCACCCTTTACTCTCAATTTCAAAGTCAACGGTCGAATTTCTCAAAACCCCCAAAAAATTTGAGTTGAAGTTCAATTTCTAGGGTTTTACTGATTTGGGTGTTAATTGCTGAATTTGGGGGTTTTGATGAAGAAATTAGGGTTTTTATTAGCAGTTTTGATGTGGGTTTTAGTTATTGTTGAATCAAAATGTAGCATTGGGTGTGATTTAGCTCTAGCTTCATACTATATGAGCTCAGGTGATACCCTAAGTGTGATATCAGGCTATTTTGATTCCTCAGTTGATGATATTGTGAGCTATAATCCAAGCATCATAAACCCGAATAGTGTTCCGATGGATACCCGAATCGATGTCCCGTTTAGCTGTGATTGTATAAATGGGGAGGTTTTGGGTCATGTTTTTGGTTACAGGATTCGGTCTGGTGATACGTACACTACTGTTGCTGAATCAAACTATGCCGGTCTTACTACGGCTGGTTGGATTCAGAAGTTTAATAGTTATGAGGCAGTGAGCTTGCCGGTTGGTGGTAACATGAATGTGACAGTTAATTGTTCTTGTGGGGATAGTAGTGTGTCCACTGATTATGGCTTGTTTGTTACTTATCCGCTTAGGGCTAATGATGAATTGAGCTCGATTGCTAAGGAAATGAAAGTGAATGCTAGTTTAGTGCAGGAATATAACCCTGGTGTCGATTTTGGTGCTGGAACTGGTCTGGTGTACATTCCTGTGAAAGGTGATGGTTTCTCCCTTTTCGTGTTTTGGTGTTGTTTTATCTTGATTGGGTTTCGATTATGTGATTGCTGAGTGATTACTTTTGATTCGTTTGTTTATGAATGGTAAACTGGCTGTTTGAAATTCGTGCTGATTAGAAATGTAATATTGAATTAGTATGGCGAAAATGGAATAAGATGTGCAGTATGATTAGATGAGCATGTAGGTGGTACAGTGGTATACTGTTATGTGAACAAGTACATGCTATATAGATTTGTGTGTTCGCAACTTCAACTTATGCTGTGGAAATGGCAAATATCGAAGACATTGCCTGATAAGTGTTATGTTTTCCTACCATGTCATGCTACTTGAATGAAGGATGCCTGTCGCTTAAATGGTGGGAGAATTGCAATTAACTGAGTTCGGTAATACGGTCACTCTTTCAATGATACATGTTACCAGTTGCATAACTAGGGTCCTATGTTATGATAGTTCGAAAATGTACTATCCAGCTCTCCATTTGTACACAGTCGTCACCCCCCTGTCTTTTTGCACATGGGAACCACTCCCTTGTTTTCCTTTAACAGAAGTCGTCTATCACTCATAAAAAAAAGCAATTGCTACGGCCTGCAAGCTACAGAGATAGCATCATCTGTGATTGGTGTTATTACGGACTTCACTTTCTCTCTGTTCTAACTGTTACCTCTTTTGCGCAGACAGAAATGGAAGTTATCGTCCATTAAATTCAGGTTCAAGGTATGTTGTTTGTTTCATAATATTACCAGGTTATCTTAATTGCATACAATTTCACCAGTCAATCCTGTTTCCTTCATTATCTCACTTAATCAATCGTTCCCTTCTTGTTCCGTGCAGCGCAGGGAGCAGCGTTGATGGCCAAAAGTCCTCAGGTGCGTAGATTCACCACTTCATCTGCACCTCTATCCCATGATTCCCGTCCCGCTACCTATTTCTTGTAATTGTGGTTCCTTCGTGACTTGCAATTCAGCAGTAATGCTACTTCATGACTTAGGTGTCTTCTGTACTGGCAGGAATTTCTCTTGGAGTCATAATTGGTGTAAGTTTAGGAGTTGCACTGGTTGCAGTCTTAGGCTTCTGGTATTTCATACGCAGAAGAAGAAAGATGAGAAATGAAGCTTTACTTTCCAATGAGCAGCCTATATTCGAGTTGACACAAGCTGGTACATTGTTTTCTGATTACTGCATTGAAGTCATTCATCACATATTAAATTCTCGTGGTTGTGTGTCACTATGTGCTTGTATGTTACCGCCTATGTTTGCTGAAAGTGGGATATGGAAAATGTTGAGTAACCTTCTGAGGATCTAGTACCCTTGAAATTTTATTTTTTTTTCCCTTCCGCTAACCACTGTCCCTTCACGTCACACTTGGCAATGATAAATTTAAACAATTAAATGTTTTGTGAGAAAAACTGTCCTATCTATGGCATGGATGGTGTCTAGAATGTGCTCATCTAAACTATTGCATACTAAGTTGCTGCACACACCTTTTTCGCTTTTTTGCTGATTAGCACATGCAGATCAAGATTTGGGACATTACAGGCATTTAATCGTGAAAGGATGTGACTTTTATTGGCAGTATTAGGTTGGTTGTAACCTGCTTTGCTTAAAAATTCATAAGTGACTCATTCTTCAAAATTGCCGTGAAGCAGCAAATGTAAGAGGACAATCCGGAAGTACTCCTGTTATCTCAGGCATGATAGTTGATAAATCAGTAGAGTTTTCGTATGCAGAGCTTTCGAATGCTACAAATAATTTTAGCCTGGCTCATAAAATTGGTCAAGGTGGATTTGGAGCTGTTTACTATGGAGAGCTAAGAGGCGAGGTATGCTGCTCTTATTCTTTTTTTGCTTTCTTCCGAATATGTTATGTATGCATTTATTTTTTACTTGTACACGTATCAATTTTAGGAGGCTGTTTGATCTAGTCCGTTGTTTGGCATGATGAACTATATATTGAGGTAAGGTACAAAAGGATACAGGCCGGTATCCGGATGTAGTTTGAGGCTATGATGCATTTGCAATTTTTCTCAACTTAAGATATACTATATGAAAACACTTGTCTGAACCTGTTTCACAAAAAAGTAATTGTGAATCTCATATCTATTGTTTTAAAAAAGATCTTGCTTGTAGTTTTGTTTGAATCTGGTACTTTAATCACTTCCTTTTGGGCCATGTAGCTTGTTGTTTCTGGAAAGTGGGTGATGGTTTTTCGTTGTTGTATGCTTTTCCACTTAATAAGGGTGCCTCCTTGTATCTTCAGAAAACTGCAATTAAGAAGATGGATATGAAAGCAACAAAAGAATTTCTTGCAGAGTTGAAGGTCCTATCACATGTTCATCACTTGAACTTGGTATGCAATGTGGCCATCTTTCTTTCTAAATGTGACTTTTGAACTTAACCCCCCCCCCCTTTCTTCTTTGTCTTACATCTACTCTTGCATTCATCTTAGCTGAATTCATCTTACTACAAATGCCTTACCCTGTCCATTTAATCGCCTGCATCATCATAGTACTTTTAAAAGACAGATGAGTTTTCTGTGTTTCTATTTCCTTTCTGAGCCGCTGATTCTAAACTCGAAAAACCGTTCTGTGAAGTCAAACTTAGAACCTCCTCATAAACTTCAGTGGACATTCTGATCCTACTTTCCTAAGCAAATTGAGAGCACTGCCTAAATCTGCGATTGGAGTTTGCGTCATGCATTGCAGATACATACTGTATTACGGTATCACTTGTTGTGCAATCAGTCTTAGTTGCACCAATTTCACGAATTGTCAGTCATGTTGTCCTTGTATCAACCATTTTGGCTGCTATGTGTACTAATCGATCCTCTGTTAAATAATTGGGACTATCATATCAATCAGCTGTTGATCCACTCTATATCTGCTGATAAGGTCCTTATTGACCAAGATCCCATCCTCTTTTTGTGAATGCAGCCTTTTGCTTATTTGGGGTAAACCTATCTACTGAAGCCCTTTTTCTCACAGGAGGCTAAGAGCCTTCTCAGATTATCTGGTAACATCAACATATGGGCCTCCATTTGAAAATTGAAACGAAAAAGAAAAAAAAAACACTGTGGGCTTGTTTCGTGTCATCTTTCAGAGATTCCCGCTCCAGAGGAACTGAAATTGAGATGTCATGTTAACATTTCCCTTGGACACCCAACGTACTCATGTATGATTTTGATCAGTTTGCCATTTTCCAATTCCTATTCTGAAGTCTGTCTTGGGGATGATACTGTAGTTATTGCGACTACTGTAAACGGCTACTATCATGAAAATGCATTCTTATTCTCGTTATTTGTTTTTAAGCCTTAAAGGTCTTTCAGCTTTTGGTATTGTATGAATATGTCATTGTGGTCAAAAGAACCCGACTTTTTCCTCTGATTTTCATGGTTAAAGTGCCATTTCGTTTTTTCCAATAAGTATGGTGAGACTTCATTGGAAAAAAAAGGCGATCGATCGTGTTTAGCTTGCTGACTATTAGTGGAAATGTTTTAAAACAGAGATGAGTCAGCCATGTTCATTTTGGGTTCCACTTAATAATCTCGAGTAATTTAATTAGGTATTGAGATGCTTTCAAGATTTCATTGAATCATTGCCTCAATTTTTCCTGTGTAGTCTTCATGGCCTACTTCCGTAATTCTATACGTTGAAATTACTGTCATAATTTTAGGCTTGCTTTCGCCATTGTGTCTGGTGTGTCCGCTTTCTCCTTTTTTTAACATTTTTTAAATTCAAGCTTAAGATCCCACTCCTACACTGTTTCAACTTTTCTTTACAGAAAGAGCTCGCATGGGAAAGGCAAAATGTTTATTTGTCCCGACCTTCACTGCTCATTTCGACCATGAAAATATTGCTTAGTACCCCGTATTTTAATGTCTTTGAGAAGCATATTTACTTTCTGTATAATGTATATGACTCACAGGTTCGCTTAATTGGATACTGTGTCGATCAGTCCCTTTTCCTTGTGTACGAGTATGTTGAAAATGGTACCTTGAGCCAGCATTTACGTGGTACAGGTGGAGCTACCTATCTGCTTTCTTTTAACTCTCCCTCCATACAATATTTGCTTTCTTTTATTCTTACTTCCTCTCTATTATTCTGTCTTTTTTTTTTCTGAAACAATTATTCTGTCTTGACATGAACCCAATATATTCCTTTTTTATTATCTAGATAAACCTGCTCTCCCATGGACCGCCAGAGTACAAATTGCTCTAGATTCGGCAAGAGGTCTTGAATACATACATGAGCACACTGTACCTGTCTACATTCATCGTGATATTAAATCTCCAAACATTCTGATAGACAATAAACTTCGTGCAAAGGTAATTTATGTATTCAGACTTTAAGAGTAATGAATCTTTGTTTTCCTTTTGCAGTTTTACTAGCCTGTATATGCTGTCTATGCAGGTTGCTGATTTCGGATTGACAAAGTTAGTTCAAGTTGGAAATGCATCTATGCCTACCGCTCTTCAGGGCACATTTGGATACATGCCTCCAGAGTAAGGCTTCTGTTTGGCTCTAAAGAAACCGCTAAGCCTTAAGATTCCTGTAATTCTGTAAATGTGAACCTGTCGAAGGAGTATTCTGGTGATTTATCTTCGGCCCATGGTTGCTTGCTCCCATAATAGCCTTGGACTAATAGTTGGTGGGCCAGGGGAAACTACTTGTCTAACTAAAAATAGTGTAATTTTTTAGCTAAAATTTATAATATAGAGAAGAGCATCTAGTGGTGAGTTTTGATGTGTTTTCTGACCAGATCATACACTCGGTTAAAAGGTAGCACTATACCGCTCAACAACAACAACAACAACAACCAAGCCTTATTCCCAAAATGATTTGGGGTCGGCTAACATGAATCTTGGTCAATAGTTGTTTATCTTCATCTTTAAAAGGTAGAACAAAATGAAAGGAGAAGGCGCTTTGGTTTTTCCTGTGTGTTATACAGCTATTAAATTCTAGCTTAGAATTCGATTCCATCTCTGTGTGCATTTTGGCTATATATTTCCATATACTTTCCACTCAAAATGTTAGGTCCGTTCGATTTTTCCAGTCACTGCTTATCAACCTAGCAAATCTCCTTCATAAAAACTTTGGAAGCCCTCAGAAAACCATAGACTGTGATAATTCTAGACTATTCCTATACTCATCCTCTATCAATAATTAATTTAGAATTGATTGATTTTGTAACTGACTTTATGGACAAGGAATGAGTGGCAAGGGTGGACTGGATCTGCCATTATAAAAGAATAGCTTTTGTCAAGCCAAAAGATTCATAGTGCTACAACTTACAAGATCGTTCTCGATCACGATGTTCAACTGAGTTGGTGATCAGTTTTTCCTTTCTTAGAGGTTTTCTCTTCTAGATGAACTTGAATGAAGTACTGTATGCTTACAAGTCATAGGCTATTACGCTGAATGCCAATGTAAGCACTAGGTTAATAGTTTGATCTTACATTCTCGAAAGATATAGTTCTGCTATAGCTGCAAGATTATTGTAGTTGTAGGAATTCTTCATACTAAGATGAGCTTCCCTAAGTCACCATTACACTTTTGGTACCATTGATACTCGAGAAAGCTCTGTGCTTAATTAATTGGTCCCTGTAATTTCTGAAGGTGCATTGTTTTGGCTCCAGCAGGTGCTGGTCAAGTTTGCGAGAATCTAGATGTATGATATTTTTTGTCTTTTTAAAGGAAAGATGTATGATATTTTCAACCTTGCTTGCAACTTTTTTTCTACTGTGGTACCACAGATTCTTTTCCCTGCTATTTGAATTGTTAACGCAGGCTGAAGGAAATTTTGCATGTAAACCTAAGATTGCGGATCCTGAATATTTTGACTGTGTTGGTGTATACAGGTACGCCCAGTTTGGTGATGTCTCTCCTAAAGTTGACGTTTTTGCATTTGGTGTTGTTCTCTATGAGCTGCTATCAGGCAAGCAAGCTTTGGTTAAGGAAGATGGACCGCTTTCCCAACCAAAGACCATTGTATCCCTGGTAACTAGTTTTGCTTTGATTTTAAGTTCAACGACAATTCCCTGCAAAATGATTGCCAGACTTTGAAATGGTTACTGTATAGAAATGTTTTTCAGTAAATGAAGACGTATAGCCACTTTCATAATGGACACGCATTTACAAACTTCTACCTGTGAACTATTTATTTTTGGACAGTTTGAGGATGTATTCAAAAACCCTGATCAAACCAGTATATGTCAACTAGTAGATCCAAGACTCGGCGAGGATTACCCTCTTGACTCTGTTCTCAAGGTAAATATATCATCCTAACACATTTACACATGTATGCTTAACTTAAATTTCATATTCGAATGTATGTGACTAAGCTGGTGTGTGACGGGCTTATGTTACAGATGGCGGAGCTTGCTAGAGCATGTACTCAAGAAAGAGCAGAACTTCGACCCATCATGAGGTCGGTTGTGGTTGCTTTATTACCTCTCTCATCGTCGACTGACAATTGGGATGCTGGTGCATTTTATGAGCATGGACTCCAGAAAGTTGTGTCTGGAAGGTAGATCGGTATAAAGCCGCGGACAGACCATGCTAACAACTTAACAGCCTCGGCATACTGTCTAGCTCTAGATGTATATACTTGTACTCTGTATTGAGGAATTGTACATACAAAGCAGTGGAGACCAGGAGTTAATTTGAAGGGTGCTGCTCTTATTGTTTAACCTTCTTGTTCATACTCTCATCATATTGCATAATAGCAGTGTAAATTGGCATCATATAGTAAATTCCGATTGACTATTATGTTGACTTCATTTTTAAAGCCGCATGAAATAAACTTTATAATTTGGCGATTTACATGTTTTTGAAAATTTATCAATCGTCAAGTCGCCGTTTGGCAAATGAGAAGTAAGCCAACCTATACACTTAATGGCATGATCCTTAAACTAATTCGCAATAGAAGAAGTAATTACGGAGTAACTTATAAACTGATAAGAGTATCATTTCTTCCATTCGTTTGATATGTGATCATTCCCACACAACTTAGTGTTCTTCAACCAGTTTATTTCACATAGAAGAGAAGTAGACCAACTCACAAACTTAGTGGGGTTTTTAACCTAACAACTATTCCACTAACTAAAACGAGTAACCGAATAACTCATAAACTAATTTCAGAGAAATATAACAAGTTAATACTTCATCTAATTTTGTGTTCAGTCTCGCTAATCTAGCAAGTTGGGAGACATATCATTGACATGAGTCACATGACTAACCATTTCTAGTTAATTCGAATATATATCGAAAAACAAGTTCGACTCTGAAATATTCTTATCGACTGATGCACCTTCGAAATAAACATACTCAATGACCATGTTGCCTGACCATTTAACTAAACGGTTCAAAAGCTCAAAAAAAAAAAAAACACTAACCCGCTATTTTTGTGCGCAGTTCACGATTATCAGCTTAATTACGGATTTAGATTATAAACCTTTCGAATAAACCCTCCCATATCCTCTGCTCTTCACAGACCTCAGGACTCAGGAGCTACTCATCCCCATCAGGTACGTATAAAAATTCTTCGACCCAAAATCATACGAGTATTTCATTGAAGAATCTTCAATCATAAGTTTCAATTTATTTTCGTTGAGTTTTGTTTAGGATATTAAAAAGAATGGGGTCAAACTTTGCTGAATCTGTGGAGCAGCAGTCAACATTAACTTCAAACATTCAGATTTACGCAACTCCTAACTCTGGAATTTCTCCCTTCTGGAAAGGTAATTCCTTGTCCGTTTTTTTTTTATTTAATTTTTCTCATTGAAGAAAAAGAATCCATCTTTTTTTTTGGTTTAATTTGGAATTCTGGTTTGTTTAATTCAGAGAAATATGAAAGAGAAGCAAAAAAGTACTGGGATGTGTTCTATAAGCGCCACCAAGACAAAGTAAGTGATTTTATATTTCATATCAATGATCATTTTTGCAGCTGGGTTTAGTTTTTTTTTTTGGTTGAATATGATGATATTGTGCCTTTTTCAGCTCATGATTTAAGCTGAATTATTGATGGGTTCTTTTTTTTTTTCATGGTGAGAAAGTCTGAGTCTTTTAGATCACAGTTTAGTTCATTGAACTTGTTCAATGATAATGCCGACCAGGGTCGAATTTTGTCGAAAACATTCTAAATAAATGGGGAAAAAGAATATTGTGTTAGAAAGATTACCCCAATTTTACGAGGCTATATTCGTCCCTGATGCCTACTGATGTGAAGTTGTCGATTTGATAGGGTTATGGTGTATAGTAACAATATCGAGTTATAGACAATTAGACAGTGGGCTGATAAATTGATGTTTAGAGATTTAGAGGATGTGTGAAGTTCTTCTGCTCATACGTTAGAGTTGTGTTGTGCCAATGTATGTGAAAGATCCATCTTTCTTTCTCCTGTTTTTGTTGGACCCTAATGTTAGTAGTGGTGACTGTATATAGACTCTCTGGTTAGAGTTTATTTGAAATGACATGTTGAATATGATGGAATAATTTGTGACTTGCTTCTGTTGGTAATGTAATATGTCTTTCCTGAATTTATCAGTTTTTCAAGGATCGGCATTACCTTGACAAGGAATGGGGCAACTACTTTACTGTAAGTTTGTGTTGTTATAGATTATTGCTTTGAGAGTTCCTGAGGTCCTCAGGCAGTTTCCATATGTGTAGTTCTCTGAACTTATCTTTAATGTCTCAGGGAGCTGGAGGAAAAGTTCTTCTAGAGGTGAATTCCTTGTTTCTATTACTTAGTCCTTAGACTTGAGGGGTGTGTCTCTGTGCTGAGTGCCTCGTTTCAGCTAGCTTACCTGAATGATTCATTGCAGGTTGGATGTGGAGCTGGAAATACCATTTACCCTCTTCGTGCTACATACCCAGATGTCTTCGTACATGCATGCGACTTCTCTCAACGAGCCATTACATTAGTGAAGGTATGCCCCCCCCCCCTCCTCCAACCCCACCTTACGGTATCCTGTACTTTTTTCAACATAATTGGAAGTCTTTGTTATTGTTTGCATAAAGAACCACTTTTGGGTCCTCTAGGACTTCTTCTTAGCTTTAATGATTTAAATGTTTTATCCAACAAAAAAAGCACCGCGATTTCCTGATGTTTCTGTTGTTTGTAAGAACTAGGAAGCTTATTGAATGTTATATCTTTTTTTTTTTATTAATTAAAGTGTATTGTGCTCAACTAAAATGATTTTGTGAAAGGCTTTGTTGTTGCTGTTGTTATATCATAATCGACTGTGGCTTCTACTTAGTAGGCCTCTTTCTTGAAAGTCACTTTTGCAACTAGTTTGATTTTATTTAGCCCATATGTTCTTGACTTAATAGTGTGAATTGGAATGGCTTAAATCCTTTCAATTATCTCAATATCCTAGTTCTGACAAGCCCTTTCTGCAGTCACACAAAGAATACACAGATGCCTTCGTAAATGCATTTGTTTGTGATCTTACAAGCGATGACCTGAGCAAGCAGATAGCACCCTCTTCAGTGGACATCGTAACTATGGTATACAACTGGTTATTTTATTCTGGCTCTATGAACTTTGTTTTCTCATTTCTGTAATGTTTTCTAGCATATTTGCATTCTGGCCACTTCAAAATATTGTTGAAATGGACAAATGTAATTTCTCAGTATTTCCATGATTATGTTAATGGGAACTCTTCGCTGCTGAAACAACTTAGACAGATTCAATTGCAGTTCTGGTGTATTGATATTTCCGTAGCTGACCGTTTAAGCAGATTTTTGTGTTGTCTGCAGTGTCACCAGAAAAAATGCCTTCAGTAATGCAAAACATCAGAAAGATCCTCAAGGTGAATGTTAATGACATCCTTATTCCACAACTACTTTATCTTTCTGCTCAAAGTATAACTACAATCTGAAACACGTTTTTTTTTTATATACTTTCAGCCAAATGGCCTCGTTCTTTTCCGTGACTATGCCACTGGTGATCTTGCACAGGTAAGGCTGAGTCAAGTTTAATTTAGTATCAGTTTTGTTCAATTTGTTATCTGCTTCTTTTTTAATGAAACTCTTACTGATGGTTTTACATATGTGTGTTCACCCTTGTGTTCTAAATGTACCTAGTTAGTTATCTCAAATCTATTCTGGTCAATCGTCAAATTTTGTTACATGCTTTTCCTCAGTCTTGTGAGAGAATTTGAGATTTAAGCTAGACATTCATGGATTAGGTTTCACGCAGTAGGAAGTTCCTACAAAAGACCTAAAACTTGGGATGGTCTCTCCTTATTTATTAATCTTATTATTATTTTATTTTATTTTGTTGATTTCTGAAACTCAACTTGTTTCTTTTTCTAGTTACTAGTGGGAAACCATTCCCCATGGAAGTTTTAGCTCTTTTCCAGAGGTCTTGGGTCTTAGCTTTCCTAAACAGACTAAGCCAACTCTAGTGTATTCTACGGAAAAAGAAAAAAGCTGACAATCTGATATCCATGATCAGTTAGGATGGTGGCTTGCAGAGGGGCTTCTTAGCTTGGGGGTGATGGTCTCTTTTGTGGGTTGTGGTTGGGCTTCTGTCCTCCCTTGATTGTTGTGTTTTTTTCTTTATTTATATTTATTATTTTACCCATAAAAAAAAAAGTTACTAGTGTTTCTTCCTACATTGGCTGTATCAAGTGACAAATATAATAAAAGAATGTGAATTTACTATTTGGAAGGAGTGTGATAAATATGGGTGTAGTATTCAAATAACATCAATTCTTTTGGAAGTATATGCCTCAGTTATTAGTGATTTTCTCTCCGCTGTTTAACATTTAGGTAGAGATTATTCTGTTTGGTAAAAAAAAAAAAAACCTTTAATGGGATTATAGGAGCCCTTCGTAATTATTTTCTTAGCTTTTAAAAGGCCCATGCTCCTATCTCTACATTTAGTGAGTGATTGAATTGTCAATCCGTCCAAAACAGATGTGTTGTTGAATCCTCCTGGTCGTTGGATATGGGTAACAATGACCAAGATCCTTTTTGTCTTTAGTAAAGCTAGTCCTTTTATGTCCACCTACAGAAGACTCTAATCTTACTGTAGCCAATGTTGGAATGTTAAGATCTCTGCGTGTCTGAGTGTATGTTTTTCTTTGCTTGGGTGTTTGAACATCAACATTGGCAAAGCTTAATTCAGGTGAGACTTCATTAAATGTAGTATGTGTTATCTTATTCTGATGATGTAGAGATTTGAAGATTGGTGAATTGATAGGAATGATAGTATCTTTTGTTGTTCATCTGAATCAAATATTTCTTATGCAAAGGGTGCTTTTCCCATCTGGTGTTCAGCGCTTCAAGGTTTGTTGCAACATGTCTGGCTGATTTATTTGATAATGTTGTGTGTTAGATGGATTAAGTGGTTATTAACGAGTCTTAGTCCTTCACCTTTGCAACATATCAAATCCATAAGTTTGTACCTTTTACTTAGCTATTTGGAACTGCAAAGCAAATGAAGAATCTGAAAACATAATACCCTAGGATTTTCAGTGCTCGGCTATTTCATCTATCCAGTAGTCGCATTGTTCTTTTATCGGAATACAGTCAACTGCGTGAAACTTTGAATGTGGTTGGATCTCAACATTGTTCCAAATAATGTTCATCCCGTTTCATCATCCATTACTTACTGTTAATCAAGGTGCTTGGGGTAAAAGGTCACTATTTGCAGCACTCATAGAACTGTAACTTCCTTTTTTTTCTCTGAACATCTGGCAAGTTTTTGTTTTTGAACAAGGAAAGTATAATGCTCCAGTTCCCTTTTCTGCACTGATAATACAAACAAAATAATTAGGTTATACAGAAATTTTGAGAAAATATACAACTCGATGAAATGTGAAATTGTGGAGCGTGTATATTAGTTGGCTATGCTTTATCTCTGAAGTTGTCTTGTACTGTGGCAGGAAAGGCTTACATGCAAGGATCAAAAGATCAGTGAGAATTTTTATGTCAGAGGTGATGGCACTGTGAGTAGTCTGAGTACCCTCCATTGGAAAACAAGATTTATTTTTTTCCATTGAATACAGCATTAATATATATTTCCTCATTTCAGCGCGCTTTCTACTTTTCTGAGGAATACCTGAGGGATTTGTTTGAAGGCAATGGATTTCATACTGAAGAGATAGAATTATGTTGCAGACAAGTAGAAAACCGATCTCGGGAATTGATTATGAATAGGTATGTTAAAAAAAATCTCCTTTGACCTTCCAATGTTGTTTATTAGTTTCTGACAATTTTGCTGCTTGTGAATTGTGATGAAGTCACATTAGTAATCAGAGGCGGATATGGTCAATTGACATTTTTGCTCTGAAACCGATAGTAATCTGCCATGTTAAGTGGTTATAATTATGAACATAGATGAGGAGATTCGAAAGGCCTGGGACTCCCAGGTGTGTAAACTACACAACTGGTGATTAATGGTATCTGTTTTTATATGAGTTCTCAGTCCTCAAGCAATCCCAAGGCTAATTCACTTGTTTGCCTTCCTTATCAGTACCGGGCTGTTCTGTTTCATGCTATGGCATTAATGGTTTGTATTAGCTAGTTTGAGTCTGCGGCACGGTTCATCTGTACTCCCTATCTACTTGTCTCACCGCTCTTTAAGAGGTGTCTGGCTAGCTTTAGCCCATTTGATTGAGTTTCATTTTGCTGATGGGAAGTTTTGTATCCCTCTTTTTTTTCAGTGGGACTAGGTATTGCAAACTTTCATGTTTTGTTGTTATTCTAACTCCTTCACTTTATCACCGTCCTTATATCTTAGAGGGGTTCTGGGTTTGTTTTTCGTGATTTATTGTGGATTGTGTGTGGATTCTCGTCCGAGTGATTTGAACTTTAGAAAAGCAAATTTTGAAGAAATTACTATAAGCCCTTCCGAAGCTTTTATATTAAATTTTTGATGGACTCACACGGTAGCTCAGAGCAGAAGACATAGTAGGATAATCATCGTAGAAGATCTGGTGATTTTGCCGTTTTGAATAGTTATAACACTTATAAGTTGTAAATACAAAGTAACGACAGTATGAGGAACTTTGAAGTGTAAAACTGCACAGTGAAGAAGTAATGACGAATAAATGATAATTGATGATCCTTTCTGGTTTCTTAGCACTGTCTATTTATGACCTCTTTGGAGTAATCACAAGCAACTAGATGGAAGAAGGATATACCCATATGCCCTTCCCTCCTTTTAGAATGAGAGTATGAGCTTGGAGGCTTGGGTGGGCTATTCTAGGACAATAGTGTGTTCAGTAACTCCTTAAACCGGATTAGTTATTTTGGCAGTCCATCATCTAACATAATCAGATATCAGGATGTTGAAAATTCAGTACTTGACTCCCTTTGTTTGCAGTATAACCTCCTTTTCTCCTCTTTCTCTTTTTTTTTTTTTTTTAAGAGCAGGGGAGGGGTTGTTTTACTATGGTTATAAATCGTTTTATGAATAAAGCAGTGCCTTTTTAGTTCGATTAGTTGTTTTCTTCTGCCTTATGCTAGTCTGCTAGCAATTAATTTCAGGCGTTGGATACAAGGTGTGTTTTGCTTCAGAGATGACAAAAATGAACTGGACCTAAAACCTCTTTTGTACAAGGATTTGCATGCATTGAGTGTTGAAAATGAAGTCATGCAGAGAGTTACTGGGGAACCTCATACTGAAGAAGTCGACATATCTGAAGGTGTGGCTGTTGACATGTTTGGTGTTTCTCCTTCTGAAGATGAGGTGAGTGATCCATTCATCTCCAAACCTCATATCATTGACTCATGCATGCTGTGTGATGCTGCCTTCCATTCTTACATGGGAATGCTGCATGTGCTGCCAGAGCAACTCTATTTGTACCAATTTTCATATATAGCTGAACTTCCGCATCTGAATACAGACTTCTGACTGGATTTCATTATATTTTCTATCAAGGCCGGCTAGTTTGATTTGCTTCCCATATTCAATATATATTTACTATTTTGGTCGCTGTTTCGAATGCTTCCTGCAGTCTTTTGATGTGTGTTATATCCTGGTGATAATGTGAGCCCAAAATTTTATTTCAGGTTATTGACGTGAGTTTTGGGACCTTCAATTTCAAGATAAAGGTTGTTTCCAAAGAGTATCAACACACTTGCAAATCAACTGGCCTGATGCTCTGGGAATCTGCGCGGTTAATGGCATCTATCCTTGCACAGAATCCATGTATTACTGCAGGGAAACGAGTTCTGGAATTGGGCTGTGGTTGCGCTGGGATATGTTCTATGGTTGCTGCTCAATATGCTCAGCTTGTAGTTGCCACTGACGGAGATGATAGAGCATTGGACTTGTTGACGCAAAATGTTGCTACAAATTTGACACTGCCATCTAACTTACACATAAGTGCACTCCAGTGGGGCAATGATGAACACGTCGAAGTGATTAAGAAAGCGAACGTGGGATTTGATGTCATACTAGGAACAGACGTGACATACGTCTCAGAGGCTATTTTGCCGCTGTTTGCTACTGCTGAAAAGCTTATTACAACTGATGCCACCATCAGTACGGAGTCACAGCCTGCGCTAATTCTCTGCCACATCCTGCGAAGGGTAGACGAACCATCTATTCTTTCAGCGGCATCCCAATTTGGTTTTAAGCTGGTTGATAGGTGGCCTAGTGAAACTTCAAGTCACTCTCAAAGCATTATGAGTTCCTGGTTCTCGGGTTCAGATCTCAAGGACAGAATCCCAAGTACTGCTTTAAGCATCCTGTACTTCCAAAGAGCCTAATTTGTTAGCGATCTGAGTGGTTAAAGCTATATTCTGTAGAACATGACCTGACATCTGGGCTACTGAAGTTCGCAATTTTTTCAAACATTTATTCAGCTTTGAGTCTGTTAAGAGAAAGTCGTTGTCGCTAATCATCCCGGTGCTACTGTTTAACGATGTGTTAGTGAGTTAAGAGTGTCTCTATCTCCTATGCAGTGATATGTCGCTTAACAATTTTGTTACTTGCATTTTTTGTAATTTAGGGACATTGAAGGAGCGGGTGAATTAAACCCTTGTATCATGAATTCATGATTAACTATCCTAAATTTTACATTGGCAGAGTAATTCGTAATTCCTGGTTCTTTTTTTTTTTTGGTACTTGCCCAATCACCATTATCTGTTTTTAGGTTTTTTACGGTTCCTTTGAACCTAATGAAACGGAGGGATTATGATTTCGCATTGTCTGATGCTGCTTAATAACACCACCTTATTAACTTGTGCCAGAAATGGGTGAAGAACTCATCATTATGAACCCTTGAACTCTTCTAGGTAGCCATGGTAGGTATGTAACGAGCTTAGGGGCTAGGGCGGTTAACCGATATTGTGACACCTAGGAACTCCTACAGTCCTACAAAAACAAACAAACAAAAAAAAGACAATTTGTTTCGGTCTCATTTTGGGTAAAAAACAAGGCTTATTTAAATTTCGGTTTTCGCCAATTAGTACCACTTTTTCTAAAGCACGGTATTTGCATTTATGTAGAAGAAGCCCGTGCGGTATACCGACAGCAAAGTAGTTTATTTTGTACTTAGGAGCAGCTAATGATGCGGGGGTGGGGATATGAGAATTTTAACACCATTTTCCAAACAGGTTGGTTTTCTAACTAATAGGCCAACCTTAATTGCCAACAAAGTAGTTTAATTAAACATAATATCCCTAAACTTGACTGAATACAGAGTGGAACAATTAGCATGATGCAAATTGAGACTTGAGATCAATGGAACATCCTTGAGGGGTGTGATGCGCCCACAGAAATAAAGCTTGTATTGCAAGAAAGAGGAATTTAAAGTAGTGTACTAGAAATAAGTAGATTAATGTGCATGATGTAAGAAGAATAAACATGATGTTTGATCATGCAAAATCAGTAGTCAGAGAGCAAGCCTGAGTTCGACAGACAAGGAAACAGCTTCCATTTTAGAGCACACACAATGACACAACAACAATAATATATACCCAATATTTCTTATTTGTTGAAGGACTACGTACCAAGTGAGTTAGTGTCCCCCCCTTCTTTTGCACTTTTGTCCAACTAATCAGAGGGGCTAATTATGTTTACTAAAGTTTACATGTAATATTTTCACCTTTAAAAAGTAAATCATGTACTATTATTAACTAATGAAGTCTTTAAAAGCATTTTTGGACCACTTCCACCTCCTAATAATTAATTACAAGACACTAATTTTCAATTCATTTCTTAAATTATACAGGAGTTAGAATAAACGAATATCACTAGAGAATAGCGTGAGCGTCACTGCGTGTTCTGACATGAATACTAAAAGAGAAAGCAAGGAAAAAAAAAGACACTCTCTAATTAAATCCGTTTTATTATTATTATTATTATTATTTATTATTATTATTATTATTATTATTATTATTATTATATACGAACGGAAGGTTCAAGGATAATTTACAAGAAATTGGTGGGGAGCCGAGATACTATCTGAGCCCCCACACCTTTAGCTATGGAAAAAACCAATCCTACTAAAAATAAAAGCTGCAGCCTGCGCACCGATATCCTATTATTATTATTATTATTATTATTATTATTATTATTATTATTATTATTATTATTATTATTATTATATTTCAAGGATAATTTACAAGAAATTGGTAGGGAGCCGAGATACTATCTGAGCCCCCACACCTTTAGCTATGGAAAAACCAATCCTAGTAAAAATAAAAGATGCAGCCTGCGATATTATTATTATTATTATTATTATTATTATTATTATTATTATTATTATTATTATTATTATTATTATTATTATTATTATTATTATTATTATTATTACTACTACTACTATTAAATACTAATATGTTATATGGAATCATAATTTAGACAAAATTAAATCAAACGCAAAACAAACACCTTCTAGACATGGGAAGAGCTAGAGTTTGGTTCACCTTCACATTAGACACCTCTCTCCTTATACACTCCAAATCAACGCTTATGGTATATGGATGCATGTGTGGACGCACATGAAATGATAATCAATTACGAGATGAGGTGATTAGGGAGAAGTTAATTAAGGTGGCTTCTCTATCTTTCAGCTGAAGTTTTAGTAATTAAGACTCAATTGGAGTGTGAATAGTAGTAGGTTATCTATATCCATATATATATTACTAGTGTGTGTTCACACCATGCACTTTGAACCTTTCATTGCTTGTGCATTTGTGGTAAATCCGGTAAATGATGATTCATGTGAGTCAAGTTCAAATCATATTGAGACTAATATTATTTATTGTTACTTTTGTATTCTGGTCTTCTTTGATCTACATATTGCCTCCCTAAGTTATTAAAATTCGATCAGGATTCCCTATAATTATCCTTTTCCCTAGAGTTTACTATAAATGAAAACATCACTTTACTATATATGTTGATTTTTTTTTTAAATTAGCGTTTTTTTAGCTTGATTTAACATTTCTATCTAGTGAAGTCTAGAAACTTCAGGAAAAAATTACTCCCACGGTATAATCCGAGAATTATGATTTGTGATGCCCATAGAAGCCAAATTTAGAATTAAAGACTTAACAAAAAAACTAGTACGAGTACCTTTCGTTCATCTTCCCATAATCTCAACTTTCTCTTGTGTCTCCAAATATGTCGGGAATAAATGTGCTCATATATATCCTATTAGAGGCGCATGCAAACCCACAAGGGTTTAGGACCATAACCGCAATTTGTCTCCAAGGAAATTTTATCTCCCTTAAATTCAAAAATTTCCGCATCTCGATTTATCGGCAAAATATGGTACACTGTAATTTTCAAAAATGCCATCATAATCTTACGGCTTAAATTTCAAATTCTAACTCCACTCTTATTTATAATATTGGGTTATGTGAGCTAGCATCATTAGGTAATCAAAACTCATTTCTTAATTCACAGTAACTACTTATTGTAAAGGACAAGCTGCTGGGATTGAGAAGACACATTCCTGATTTGACACTTGCTCCCCCTGATTAAACATCAATATACTAAATCAATATCACAAATGAAGGTTTAGTGCTTACAGTAGGTTCTGGAATCTGGACCACTCCCCATTTCATAAATCAAGGAGATAATTAGATGATATAAAGAAGCCTGTTATTCTAGAACATGCTTACTTGCACACTTATAGCATTAGTACCACAATAATTTAATTTTATCACAAAGTTTCCTAAAAGACAGTCTCTCAATAAATTCTTGAGAGACCATCTTATGGTGCTCCAAAGTGACACTTTTTACAGTGTTTGTAACCGTTTCAATATTTTTAATGATCGTATTAGCTTAAAATTATATCAAAATACTTACAATTTTGAATAATTACATGATATATTAATATATTATGTATATTGAATAGAGTAACTCATTTACACTTCTTAGATTAAGTGTCATGATCATTAAACGATTACTGAAATAGCATGTTAGTCACTATTATTATATGAAACGAGGTCACGATATAAACAATAAGGGTAGTCTCTCAATGTTTTTTGTGATGACAAAGAATTGGAATATGAATTCGCAAACTAGTACTTGTATGATTATTGTATTTCCAATATAAAATGTGTATTTTATTTGTATAAATAAGAACAACCAATAGTAATATATACGATCGTTGCTTAGCTTTCAGTTATTGTAGCTTATTACAACGAGCTTTTCTTCTCAGTGAGCTGAGTGTTTTATAATTTATGGACCTTTTTTTTATAAGTTATACACTTGCACTAAAGTTAATGAGGTACTCAACAAGGTAATTATTCTCAAAATACAAATACTCCCTACATTGTCTAGCATTATTTCTTCAATTCATTCTCAGATCATGAATAAGTGCTTAAAATGTTTTAGAACTAGTCTACAATAATGTGGCTTCTCAATCACTCAATATGGCAAGAAAGGAAGAAAGGGAAGAGAACTACAGATCGATAGATTAGGGGATCTATATCTTCTGATAATAATAATCGAGAGGAATGTGTGAGTGAGTATGGTGTAACTTCTCATTTGCTGATTATCCCGATTTGGGAGGAACATATATCATGAATTATACTTACAAAATTACGGAGTATGCAATTACAGTACAAACTAATTTTGGTAACAACGATTTTCATTCCTTACCATTCATCTACAAAACAATCATGTATGTAACCAAAAAAAAAAAAAAAAAAATCATGTAGGGTACAGGTTTTAATGTTTAAGATTGTATTTTGTGATAATCTCTTCTCATGCTTGTCAGGTCAGAAATTTTCTTGTTATTGATAATAGTTCTTCTAATTTGCTTCTTGTTTTTATTTTTAGAAACACATTTTCATTTTGTTGCTTCTTAGCCAACATTGTTTATGGCTTGTATAAATTGTCTTTTGATGAATCATTGACAAAGAAGATCTTCGCTAGTTGCCTAAAAGGAGAAATAATATTTGAATGATCGATCTTAATTGATATTTTTAAACAAAAGTTGAAATCGTTATCAACTTTATTGGAAGAAATTATCCATGAAAGACAAATAGTTAGGTGATTGACAACAAGTTCAAAAGTTTTTATTGAATTGAAAAATTATTGAAACATAGACGGATCCTGACCCTAAATCTCAATGTATTAGGTTACATCAACCATTATTGAACATAAGTTCTAGGGTTTTTCTCCACCACAAGTCAATAAAATCAGCCACATGATTGGAGAGAGACACTCCCTTTCAATTCTTGATAACTCAAAATCTTGAAGATTACATCTGAAACAGAATTGTACAACATGGTTTTTACATTTACAACATGATAACAAACTCATACATCACCCTGGCAGAAATCAATCTTAGCATCTGCTTCTTCTGACCTACAAAACCAAACACTTCGATTTACTCTTTTAAAGAGACACTCGAAAAGTGTTCAGCATCAAAACTGATGGAAAACTGATGGAATGTCTCTACTTAAAGAATAATCAAATAAATAAAAGAACATATCCACAATAAATAAAAGACATTATTCCAAAAATAAAATCATAGAATCATCTTCTTCTATAGAAGATTAAGAGCCAGTGAGCCTCATTTAGCATCTCAATAAAGGTCAATTATAATACACTCGAGCAGCTAATGCTGCGGGGGTGGGGATATGACGATTTGATCCCCTATGACATTTGAACCCCCGACAAGGGGGGTTGGTTTCTTAACCACTAGGCTAACCAATAATTAAGGTGCATGTCCAAAAAAAAAAATTTGGACATCAGCCTTCTAACCTATATTTGCAGAAATGAATAAAAATGTCATATTTCAAGTCCGATTTACCTTTGATTTGAATATGTGAGAGGTGAACACGGTGAATCGAAAGAAATATACCAGCATAAATTATAAATGAATATTGACAAAACGGAAATTCAAGATTGATGATGGTATAATATTGATAGAGAGGCATATACATGAATATATGATGATCATGACCTAAAATAACAGACGCAGACGCAGACTCAGATCTAATGAAAAAAAAGAAACAGAAATGAAAATGAATAAAAATCATTTACAAATTACTAATTCTATGAACACAAACCTCAAAAATCAAAAAGATTGAGTCTTGATTACGCTCTTGCGGCGTTTGATATTCTGCGGCTTGATTTCGCTTAAAGATGGAATTCCCTAACAATACCAAATCACAAAATAATACAACAAAATTCATCATAAAACAAAAAACACAGATCTGAGAGAGAGAGAGAGAGAGAGAGTGGCGGGGGTGACAGATAGAGGGTGAGCACGCATAGCTTCAAGCATGTCATTCATGCATGAAAACCAACCATGTGTGCTCACTCTCTTCTGTCACCTCCCTCTTTACCCTTCTTCGATACGTTTCAGGTCGCCACATCACCGCCGTGTATATCGAACCCTAACCGAATGTTAGGGCATATAAACATATCATATCATGTCAAATCATATCATATCATATGTATTTGGTATATAAAGATATGAATGGTGATTGTTGTAGTTATGATGATAAGAAGGAAAGAAAGAAAGAAAACCCTAGGGAAAAAATTAGGGCATTATAATTAATATTTGTGGGTCAAAGGTAGCGTGCACTGTTCACGCTACCAGAAAGAGAAAAAAAATGTGGGTGTTTGAGAAAGCATTGGTGTTATGAAGAGAAGGCATGCTGGTGGGTTCCTTTTATAGAGGCCAAGGGTCGGCTCTTCCAAGTCGGTGGCATCAAACCCCCTTTCGAATAAATGTGTTCATCTAATCCCATTTAATTTGGACTGTTTTTTAATCGTAAAGTTGGATCAAATGGTCGGATCCTAATCTAACTCAAATCTTCAGTATTTTAAATTCTACTACTCAAATGTTCGATATCTATGTTCTGTCCGGTAAACCTTTAAAATGAGAAATGTTAGCTGGATCGCGAGTTACACAGATTATCACTTCCAAAAAAATAATAGTATTTGTTAAACGTTAGTAAACATACTTCATTCTTAAGCGCCTACAATGAGTGGAAGTGTTCATTTCCAGTTGCAATCATTTTTCTTTACTAATTAGTGAAGGATATATTTTAGTATATGGATATATCGTGAAATGACAGCAATATTCCAGCGTTTGTAGCTTCCTTTAAATATTCGTAGTATACTACCAACTTATATCACATATTAAAGCCTCATCTAAACACCGACCTACATCTATTTAAGTCAGGTTAGCAAGTGTCATGTTTATCAGTTCTAATCTTTCTTGTGTATCAAATATGATGCTAAGATCGATGAAAATGGGACATAGTTACGATCCATGACAGTTTTAAGCATAGCAAAAAATTACAAAATATGTATGGAACTTTTTCATCATCATCATGATTGTAAGCGGATTTTTTGACTTCAACTTCTGAATTTTTAAAGAACTTAAGTATTACTCTACTATATTTTCATTATTTTACTACATAGTACATTATCAGCTTCCGAGTGGTGGGCGAGGTTTGGCATGAAAATTGATCAAAACGACTACCCGACAAATTCTATCTCCATCGAAGTTTGTTATTTGGTGGTTTGAGTTATCACTAGTTTGCATGCCCGTGCCACGCCCGGGCTACGTATTTATTATATTTTTTATACTCTCTTGATAAGAAAATTGTTGGCTTTATCTTTGTTCTAATAAATTATCATAATAATTGTTTTCCATAAATTAGTTAACATTATACTACTCTATTATAATTCATTACCATATTCTAACCGATAATTATATTTAATGTTATTTTTATGTTCTATCCAATTAATGTACGCCAAGTGTCATCGTAGGATAGACTTGGTTTCAGGTTTTAATATATAGTATTAGATGTCGTTCATCATTTTTTGATAATTGATAAAGTGGTTGTGCAATAGAGAGGGGGTCTTACTCTAGGAATATTTTATTTGGCTAATATATAAGCTTGATGGAACTAAAAGAGTTTCTAAATTAATAATGAGTTTGTTAGAGATTTTCTTGCTAATTTGGTCAATTAGTTAAAATTATTACTTTTAAAATCAATCTGAACCTAAACCGATCGATTTCAACCTTGACTCGAATACAATCTGACCCAAATGCAACCCATTGAATGGAATCCTACCTATGGTTACTAGGATGTTCAAATTGTATAAAATGTAAATAGCTTGATTGATTTACAAACATTCAAAACTAACAACCTAAAAACTTAGATTTGAAACGGTCCAAATCTAAAACCTAAAAAACATAATGACACAAAGTTATTGGCAAGCTAATTAAAACAAATACCGACAAGGTAGGGGGCGGGATACCACCTTACCCGAGTGTATGCAACAAGAAACAAATTAAACTCGGCTCAAACCTACTCAACCCAATCTAAGGGTTCGTTTGGATACCCTCTATTTCCACAGGAATTTCATTTTCCTGGGAATTTGGTTTTGGATGGGTTGTTTGGATACTTCTTTTTATCCAAAGTGTAGGCATTGGAAAATCCATGGGCATTTCTAATTCCTATACACCATAGGAATTTAATTACCCACCCCCCCCCCCTTGGTCATTCAAAATTCCCATGCTTCCAATTTCAGAAAATTACTCTATTGCCCTCAAAATTTTAATACTCCCCTTACATTTGTGTAGTTGACCACTAAAAAACGTAAAGGGTAAAATAGTATTCTTGCTAATTAACATGGGAATTGAAGTAGTGAATCCAAACAACCCATGGGAAAAAAATGCTAGGGAATCCGAAATTCCTACATGGTATCCAAACGAATTTAGACAAATTCCTACGAGTTTACATTAGGAATTTAATTCCCGTTAATTCATACTTACCACGGTAATTTAATTCCCGCGGTATCCAAACGACACCTAAATCTATTTCACACGAGATCGCCCCAACCGAATATAACTCAACCCGACATAACCCAACTCGACTGCACCCATACAAGTGAGTGGTGGTTAACTGGTCAATACTATACTTTGTTTTCATATCATGGGGTTCAGTGTGCATTTTCCATTTCCAGTAGTCAACATGGGTTAATCCGCCGGATTAGGGATAAGATAAGGACGAATTAAGAAATGAAAAGTAGTCAGATTCTCCAAAGTCTCAGGTCGTGTTCTGACTTCTGCTGTTAGTTTGTTACGCATTGAATCTTTGGTCTATCCCACCATTTATTGATTTTTAGGTTACCAATGCATCTTGTGTTTCTGAACTTTGCCATACCATCACTCCAATTCCTTATCATCTGCACCCCAATGCATGTTTGTGTACATGAAATCTTGCAGTCTTTATTTTTAAGGCAAGCTGTTGTTTTATGTTGTCACTTGTCATTTTGGACATTTTCCTTTCCCTAATTGGGAGAGGGCTCGAAAACCGACCAGATCAAAGAAACTTGACCTAATTATATAGAACCGAAAATGAGGCTAACTTGATTCAACCGGACTCGACTGGATGACTAGTCGTCGACGAAGGACTGATAGAAATGACTTCAAAGAGTTCAAACCAAGCATGGCCCGTGCTGAATATAGCCCAAGCTACCCGATCGACTATACCTAGCTAATCAGATCACAAAGTACAAAACTACATATAATAATTTGCAAAGATTCAAAGTTCAAGATTGTCAATGATATAACAATAAAGATATTGGAGAAAATTGTCTAAATCCCGCAAGAGTAGATCAAATGCGATAACACAATCACCGTGCAACTCAAGCAAATTGAAACCCGATAAATAAACCATGACCTATCTACACTCATCAATACATCATGCAATGAATCGGTTCATCACATTATCGTGAAATCGGCTAATAAGGCGCCAGATTAACTAGCTAATTAACACTCTCCTATTCCTCAAAATACTCTTTTTGGTGATTGTTGTTTCCTTAACAAGTTGTACCCTAAAAAGAAAGGGTAACCTAGCTTATTAACTAGCTCTAAACTTTATTTGTAACGCCACTAAAAGAAAAGAAAACATAAAATTGCATGTTTTGCTTAATTTTGATCTCGGACCCTTCTGTGGAACCAACGCTCCAACTAATTGGAATCTCGATCTGGTCACCCAAATGCACAAAACACATGATACGTGGCCCTCAACCTTTGGAAGAAAGTGGAGACTAAAGTTAAAGCCAAGTCTTTATTGTTTTAATTTAATTTAATACTACTTGGTTATTATGAGTATACTTAACGAGAAAAATAATAATATATGGTACTTAATTATGAGTTTAGTATTAGGGAACAAAAGGTCAAATGGTATTTAGTCGTAAACAAGGTCACGCGGAAATCAAATACGGCGCTAAAGTAGTTATTGTTGGGTAAAGTATACATGCTTTTGCATTACACTATCATTAATCATCGACACTAACTATACTTCGCCTTTAACAACTACTAATTAAATTCCTCTCAAAAAAAAAAAAACTACTCCCTCCATGCCAAAATATATGACGTTTTCAAGTTACGAGACAAGTTTTGACTTTCAGTTTCATGAAAAAATATCTTGTCAAAAATTATAAAAATTATACCATTGGATTCGTTATAAAATATAGTTTCACATGATCATAATTTCATAATTTTTACCCTTATATTTTGAGAAATATCGAAATCCAAAGAAGTGTCTCGTAACTCGAAAACGTCATATATTTTGAAATGGAGGGAGTACTAGGGTCTGTTTGGTATCGTTTTTGTTTTCTGTTTTCTGTTTTTTTTTTAAACCAAAGTCCCGTTTTTAAAAACCAGAAAAAGTGGTTTTCAGTTTTCTGTTGTCAGTTTTCATTTTCAGTATGTCTATTATAGAAACATACAATTAAAAATTATCTTTGCAACTTATTTAACCAAATATTTTACACAAAAAACCAAAAACTGAAAACGGAAGTGATACCGAACGGGCCCTAAATTTATTGAAGAATCATGGACGGACAAGTGATCTCAAAAAAGAAAAATCAATAACAAGTGCTCTCGGCTTTAGAAACTACATACTTCACGTTTCTAGAGTTCCAAGGGTTGCTAAGAATCTTCGGGCTAATTCGGTATTGTTTTTTGTTTTTAGTATGAACTAGTTTGCATGTCCGGCTATCACCTGGACGGCTATCTATATGGTTTATACTTGTTTCGTAAAAATGTAGTTTTATTTTGTTATAATATTATTAGGAACGATATTTTACATAACTTTTTTCTTCCCCTTTTGTCACCCGCCATATTATATTATTATTTATTGTTACTAATTCATCATATTTTTATTTGCTTTCCACTTTTACGTGACCCATACTATTTCATTTTCATTACATATCCCGTCACCCGTTATATATATTATTTCATTTTCATCCCACTATCCCATCACCCCTTGTATTATATCAATTTATTAACATAAATTAGCTTTGCCATAATTAGCTAACTTATCACTACAAATTATAATGTGTTGCCATATATTACCCAATAATTACAGTATATATAATTTCATTGTGTTATCCAATTAATATGTGTCAAGTGTCCTAAGATAGACTTGTTTTCATGTTTTAATATATAGTCATTTCTAAAAACTTATATATATCAATAACACAATGAAAATTTATTTCTAAAACAAAAATGGACTAATGTCATTGATCGTTTTTCAACAAATTTGAACTGAACTAATCTAATTAAAATATGTCTGAACTGATCTCATCTGAATTGAAAAAACTTGAAATACAGTGTTGTTGAAATCCTATCAAACGGAACCTTAGTAACATATATGTTTTTGGTATGTTTTTGGCCTAACTTTTCAAGATGTTTTTAGTCCCTAAAACTATAAAGGGAAATTATCCAATATACCCCTGTGAGGTTCCCGAATTTTTCGAGTAACCCCTCAGGTTACCGAGCTATCCAATATACCCCTGAAATTTGCAAAATGCGTTTTTTTGTGTTTTTCACTAACGGCGTGTAACACCGTTAGTCCTCCAGTGAGTTTGACTTTTTCCTAAACAAATTGACCCCTAATAACATTAATTGTAAAAAATAGAAAAACAAAAAAAAAAAACTCAATTTCTCTCTCCTCCCTCCCCTCTTCCCCACCCAACTCACGCAGCCCCTCACCACCACATGACCACATCGCCACCGCACCACCAGCACCGCAAAAGTGAGCGTTGACGCCGGCGAACCCATCATTGGCCCCCTTATACGACGCCTCTTTGAATTCCCCTTCGTTTCCACCGCCTACTTCTTCGCGTTCTCTCCCATCAACTCACAAAAAACACTATCAGTGGGCGGGGGAGGGTTAATGGGCGGTGAGGGTAGGGTTTTTGGGCTCTATCGCCGGCAGATAAGGGCTGAGAAAAGGTTTGAGGGAGGAGAGAGAAAATGAAGGAAAGAAGTCGTGGCCTATGAAGGAGTGGGTGGTCGGGGTATGGGGTGGCCGGCGTGTGGTCGCGGGAGGGACTCGCGTCTAGTGGTGGGGGTGGAGGTGCGCTAGGTGGTGGTCGGTGTTGTGGCGCGGTGGTGAGGTGGTGGCTGCGTGGGGTTGGGTGGGGGTTGGGGAAAGGTGAAAGAGTATTGTTTTTTTGTTTTTTTTAATCTAATATATTACTGGTAAACTTGTTTTCAAAAAGTCAAACTTATCAGATGGCTAACGGTGTTAAGCTCCGTTTGTCACAAACATCAAAAAACCCGATTTTGCAAACCTCGGGGGCACGCTGGATAGCTCGGAAAGCAAAGGGGTATACCTGAAAAATTTGGTAACCTCAGGGGTATATTGGAAAATTTCCCAACAATAAACTTGGCCAAAAATAGAGTTTTTTTGGAGTTAAAAACTATTTAATAAAAGGACAATGCTAGAGGTCTATAGTGTAGACACCCAAAAGTGTCTACAATCAGCAATAATTTTACTACACTATCAAAATTTTACTACTCACACAATTAATTTTACTACCTGAAATTTTCATTACAATTAATTTTACTACTCTGATCTCAATTTTACTACTACTAACTCAATTTTACATTGTAGACAAATTAATTGTGTCTACACTGTAGACCTTTATCAATATGCTTAATAAAAACTCTTCCTCAAATATTGACCCTAAAAAAACAGAAGCATTAAATTGATGTTTCTGTTTCTGTTTCTCTTAAAATAATCTATATGTGAGATATTTCTTCAAACATTCACCCTTTGCAGGATGTTGAACCAAACGTACACTCTTTTTTTTTTTAAATCGTGTTTAAAGAAACTGATTATGAAATATTTAAAAAAATTTGGGCAAACAAACATTTGGTAAGTTTATCATAAGATGATAATTGGTGTTCCATTTTGTTAATTTTTGGCGTATGTGTTTATGGAGTACTTCCATACTTAAATTATATTCATGCAGATCTATGTAAATACTTACTAACTAATCGACATACTTGTATGCTGGAGTACCTATATATACAACTATGTACTCCCTTCTTCCCAAACTAAACTTCCTACATCATTTGAATATGTGAGAGAAATTCAACTGAAAAAGTAGGAAATTTATAATGGGACGAAGGTAGTATACTAATTCCCAGTCTAACAATATATGTAGCATATGGAACACTGATACTCAAACTTGTTGTCCAATGACATGACCCTTATATGGATCAGCATTTTAGAAAGCTCCGGCTGCCAAAATGCTGGGGCGGTGCACTTGAAAAACACCTCAAATATCAAAAATGTGTATCTACTCTCAAATACAACATTTGGGTGAGCTTGCTGGTAGATATTACCGAAATTCCAAGCTGCAGATTTACTGAATGCCACTGAGTTCTGTAGCAAACATACTATGTTTTCCTTTGGTCATACTCCGTACATTCGCTAATATTAGTTCAACAAAAATCTTTTGATCGTTTCCTTGAGTGTGTTTGAATGAAAACCCCTAATTATGATCTATATCCGCTTGAAGCATATGAATGTCGTATATAGTCATCCGTGATACTCCCTATGTTAGAATTTGTTCACCCAAGTAAAAATCAGCCAAATGATGACGTCGCTGGTCTCTTCTTTGTATGAGAAACCCAACAAACGATAAAAAGTCGATTTTCACTTACATCATATGTTTTCAAGCGAAACATACCGTTTTACAATTTGCGCGACAATAGACTTCTCATGTTTTCTGAAATTGTTCGTAAGACTCGATTCATTGAGCTCAGACTACATCTAATGACGATTACAGGTTTTGCGACGTTTAGGAAAAAATTCATATACGGAGCGTAGCAGGACACAAATGTATGTGACGTAGCGATAAATGGTTTCAACTTTTTAATTTCGTGACAGCGAAAAGTATAGAGCCCGAAATTTATTACTAAAGAATATATGACTATAAGTAGTTGCTATAACAATAGTCATCTTAAAGTTGAATAATTTGCACCATATATATCCTGAACCCACTTAATTCTTGGGGCAGACACATTTTTTTTTTTTTGGTACATATTCTTGGGGCAGACACATTAACACAAGGCCATATAATTGGATGGTAAAATAACTAAATTATTTAAAAAATATTAGTTAATTTGAAAAATAGTTAATATAGTAATTAGTTGATTTATGATAATTTAAATAAATACAGTAGAAATTTTAGCTTGGTGTTTTGAAAGTACGAATAATACTATTGATTCTTATTTATATCTAATCTAATAAAATAAAGCTAATCCAAAATATAATATATTAAAATTTCTTATAACATTACAGAAAAAAAACCCACACGGGTGTTCATAACGGGATTTTGCGATTTAAGGTGAATTTCAATCTAAAAGGTGTTGTGGGTATTTTATTATTAGGAACAATAATTGCATTTATATATAAAGCGGTTGTGCGAAGCACGGACCATCAAACTTGTATACTATAATTGTCTAACATCACTGATGATGTGGCCTAACATTAGATGTTAGGACTTTTTGTCTAAAACTACTTAATACAACGCACGAATTGTAAAACACTCCCTAATCAAAAATTTCTTGTCTGTCACTATCTAATATAACGTATTTTTTGTCTAACACTACCATAAATGAGATTCCTATAAAAAATAAAGTCCATTTACCGGTGTGGACTTGCCCCGAGCATTCTTGACCGTGCATTAGTTAGATCTAATGGTCTACTATGTAAGACAATAAAGGAAAAAAGCCCATTTATATCCTCTCTCCTTCGTTCCCATACCCCTTCCTTTTCTCTCTGCTCTCTCCTTCCACAATGGTCACGGACTTACGGCGCCACCACACGACCTCCTCCACCCCCACATCATCTAGCTAATGATGACCAAGCTAAGATTGATCAAGCGAGTCTACACTGATATATACACTTTATTTTGTCGGGATCTCATTTATGGTAGTGTTAGACAATACGTTGTACTCTGTGTAAGGTAGTGTTAGATAATAATTTTTTTATTAGGTAATGTTTCACAATTTATGCGTTGTATTAGGTAATGTTTGACAAAAAAGTTCTAAGTTGTAGAAAAAAAGCCACCTAATCACTGACCCATTGCAGGTGTTGGCTCCAAATGATATAATTTCAGGGTCCAAACATGAGAATTAGCTCAAGTTATGCAAGTTTAAAGGCGTCTTAGATTGTTAACTCGTGCATGTATGCTTACTCGAGAGAGTTGAATCGAAGTTCAACGCGCATATGGTAGCTTGGTGTGAAAGATATCGAGATATTAGCAGAATATCGAAATATTAGGAAGATCTATTTATTAGGGAATATATGTTTTATGTTAGGTAACTGTTGATGACAAAAATAATTTTGTTTTAGCGATGGAGGACTTTAGTCCAGTTTGTACGTTGGGCTAAAGAGAAGGAGAAACCCACTCAATCACAATATTGAGTTTGGGCTGACAGCAAAGCAGGGAGCCTTCTTTTCAAATCAAGAGTAACAAGGCGCCAAAACTCAAGAGCAGTTGGAAGCAACAAGCATAAACCGCCACAAATATCTCTCCCCATGACTAAAGAAGCAACAGGAGTTGAAGTAACCGTTAGGGGATTTATCCTATAAATAGTAGAGAATAAAGTAGCATTAAGGATAATCAATCAAGCATCAACAACATTATCAAAGTCTTTTAGTTCTTTCTTTTTAAGTGTACATCGGGCAGGCTCGCCCCGTAGCGCGAGTAGTTCATGTTTTAGGATAACTTTTCCTTTTCCATGGTGAAGATAGAAGACATGGAGCTAATTGATTCCATCTCTTCCTGGACTCTTTATTAGCAAACCTGACATTACTTTCAATTAAAGAATTACTATCTTAGTTTGTAAGAATCCCTTCTTTGTACTTGCTTTTAGTACTTTTGTTCTATGACATTCAGTTCATCGCGGTCAGTCTAATTTAAGTGCTCTGAGAAAAGACATTTCATATAAGTGTCCTTAAATTTAGCGTTCAACAGTAACTAGAATAATCGGAGAATATCTCCAATTTAATGGTCAATTTATGTAACAATATATATAAGGCTTTACGTCGAGATCAGTGTGACAACGACAACTATCATTCTACCCCTAATTCTAGTTTATTGATCACTTAGTCCACTCTGGGTTGTGAGTGAGAGTAGTTGAAACATACTCCATCTCTGATTTTATCCCATTTCGTGTCTAACTTAACTAATACGGACTACCCCAAGATATGTGAATCTACGGAGTATTTATAGTATGTATGTTGCTCTAAAAAGAGGGTAAAAGGAGAATTGATAAGTCATGCACTCATGCATGCTGTGATCGAAACTTTATTCCACTTTCGGCAACAAAAATGGGCATCGTATGTGTAGGCATCTCGAAACCAGGTGGCAACCTGGAATTGGTGTCTCTCTGAGGCTCGCAAGTCAAAATCTATCCATAGAGATCGCAGTATTGATCCACAAGCCAATCACATTTCCCATTTTTGGCATACCAACTGAAGTTGATTGGTTCATCATCAAACAAATTTTGTCCCGTTTCCCTTGTCATCAAAAGGGTACGTAATACAGTACTGTTTTGTTTTTAGGGTATGTGATACTAGGGTAGTTGGGTGTGATGTTATGAACTTGTCAAATAATCCGTGCAAATTGGTAATGCTAACTTGTCTCGAGAAAATCTACGCGAAATGTTTGAAAATTCGAGAAAGAGTTAAATAGAACAAATCTTGCTTTAAGCTTGAATCAAATTGTCGCACTTGATTTCAGACTAAAAGTCGAAGTTAAATATTTGTAAACCATCCCGTCGTGTAACTTGATTAGAATTATGCCTAACAAATACTATTTGAAAATGAAAGGATTTCCATCAATCAATTTCACTAGGAAGATATCACAATTTAACTTCATAGCAAAACCATCTATTAATTTTGTAGTGACTCGTGAGTGCTAGTGTGACATGCAAAATACAAACAATATAACCAGAAAAACATGTCCACACAACAAATATAATCTTCATCAAATTATACAGTGTAAAATTCTTCGACAACACTAGCTAACGTAGCACTCAAGAAGCGTGTCAAAGACGGCAAGAAATTTGAAATGAATGGAATGACTAATTAAATAGCCCCCCGCACAAATAATGCAGAACTTAACAATTACTCCGTATAACGAATAAAAAGAAAAAGGACAATTATACTAGAATGTATTAGGGCTCGAGTCGGGTACATTCTAGTAATGATTAAGTTATTCATATCAAACGCGTATCTCTTGGACGATTTAAAAGATAATATAATATTATAATTGGTTGATTAATGGTAAGAGCTGCCTTATTATAACAACTAACAAAGACGAAGCAGAAAGACAGACATTCATGAGTGAGCCGTGGGTACAGCCGTACAGGATTTACAGTGGGTGGAATTACAAAACATTACAATCTGTGATCGAAAGATTAAGGAATTATAAATGTAAAGTATAAAGATAAAACATGTGCCCTAATCACATGCTTCGCCTAATTAGCAAGTACAGATTAAAGCAAGTAACTAACAACAACATAACAGATAGACTTCTCATTTACTTAATTAACCACGTACAGGTTAGTACTTGGTTGCTTGTGCACTGTCCCGGCGACACTGTCCGCGCCGCCCTTCGAAAGTCGACTCTCTTTCGGCTTCATCATCAACTTTACTTTCATGGTGGCTCAAAATAGAGCTTACATTATTCAACCGTGCTCCGTACTTGTTCGATTAATTAGTACTTGGTGTACCGTCTCTTAGTTAGTTTATTTACGTGTACTGTTCGTTCTTTTAGCTAGTAGCGACGTACGTACCACATGCAAGGAAACTTCTTAGCGTTTTTAAGTTGTCTGTTGTCATATTGTACCCCAAGGTTATAATATTTCCGGACTGAATTTTTACGTACGATTCCAGTAGACTTGAGATTTTTCGATTCACAGTGCTTTGGGCAAGTGAGATGAGAATTAGAGGGAAATTCCTACAATAATCTTTATCTCACACCTCCTATTCTACTCCGTATTTACGTACCCCTATTACATGGTAATTTTTTTTTTTTGAAAGTAGTCAAATCTGATAATACGCTTCGGCAATATTATCTACTAAATCAAAAGCCTGCTAGGTGACCGAAATCGCTCAGGAAACGATCATATACTCGTATACATAATTACATATCCATCCAGAACTTAGCAAGCCGTAATTTATTTGCTTCATCGATCTTCAACCGGGGAGTAAATTCCAGCAAAAAGAGCGAATGATATTCGAGAACAAAAGGATTCATTCAACAATGGACTCGCACCATCACCCCATCCGTAGATAGAATGTTGAAACCCCAGCCACAGATAGATAGGTAAAGAGCAGGACCATTTCACTAAAATCCAACACGAGAACGAATCCAAGCATCTCACAACTTATCTTATAGAGAGTTTTGAGATAGTTGCTAAGCTTTGTGATATACCGGAATAAAGACCGGAAAATATCCGATACAAATTAAAAAGAAGAGATTTGGCCTGGTCACAAAAGGGTGGAGTCGCGATACCCGGATTCACAGAAATGGGGGCTGAACCCCAGCCGCAGATTGAAAGAAAAGATCAGAGCAACTAAAATGTCAGAATAAATGCAAAGTTTTCTAATCCCCACCAGGGCATAACATCTTAAGATGCCTATAGTATACAAAAGGACGACAGAGATTTGTCAACGACGAATATCGTTTCGTTTCATTCCCAGAACAATGCCTTTTCCAGAACATTGCCTTCAGATTTATTCCGATATGGCATGATGCTCTTGACCACCAAAATGAAAAGTCGACTTTGTTTTACTCGAAGGTCAGAGTACAGCACGTTTGTAGAACTGTATCATCAAGCAAATCCCAACCCCGCCTTCCTACAATGCTGACTGTTTGGTGTGCTCGTAAAACTGGAGCTTTGGCTTCCAGTTAACAGAGCCCAGGTACCTCATAGGAATATACTTGCATTACTTTAACTCATTTTCGCTAAATAACTGGTGTAATCTTTTAACAGCGCTGTGAACTCTTGTACGAGTTTCTTTCGGTATATGGCTAACAATTTGAACAATACAAGACATTAAAAGCCTATTACTAGATCGCAGATCACGGTCATGCACATGAGCACATCAGAAGATAAGGCTGTTCCTACAAATACACTACTACTACTACTACGCTTACAAGACATTCAGGTACTGAATCAATCGAAATCCAAAACTGGTGAAGAAAACAAACTATCTTGTGCCTTAGACAGACAGTACCAATAGGGCAGAGGGCGGGTTGAAAGATTATCCCTAGAGTTACTCTAATGAACCAGAATGGCGATATAGATAGATGAGACCATATACAGGAGGGATCAGGGATGGATCATGAGTTAGCGACGATTATTTGTGATGAGAATGAGACCAGAGATATGAGATCATAGACAGGATGGATGGGTCGTGAGTTAGTGACGACTATCCATGATGAGAACAGAGACCAGGGCTATTAGTCCCACAGTAGAACATTAGAAACATCAGCAGCCAAAGAACGAACATGGAGCGGATAAAGCTAATGTCGACATGTCGTGTCAATCATATTTAGGAACACAACCAAAATTATCACCTGTCCAGAAAGATAATAGTAGTACTACGAATTACGGAAGGTTAAAAATATGTAGGATTGCCTACAACTATAGTTCCACACGGTGAAAAAGCAATCCTTAAGAAAAGATTGACGCGAAGTTTGCTCAACATCAAAGCAATAAAAGCAAAAATATATGACAAAGCGACAAGTAAAAATATATGATACTCTGCTTGAACCAAAATACCATACAGTTCAGAATATTTCTAAGCTCCTACAAAATTTAACCTGGGGCATATACAACACAATTAAGTGAATGTTCCCAGGATATACCCAAAAACGATAAAAAGACACGACATACTAATACCAGTAATAACTATGACTGCTGTCTTCAGAAATAATGATGATCTCACAGAGTAAACAACAAATGCCCAAATCTCTTACTTACTGGACAGACAAACATACCTCAAAACACAGTGACAATAGCACTAGTTGCCATTTAGATAAGATCCGCAACATTAGCAGGGAGCTCCTCAACGAGAACATTGTAAAATTTCTGGATATCAGCGAGCATCCTCTCATCATCACGGGTCACAAAATTAATGGCAACACCCTTCCTTCCAAAACGTCCACCTCGTCCAATCCTGTGGAGGTAGTTCTCCGGTTGAGTTGGCAAATCAAAGTTGATCACCAACGAGACTTGCTGCACATCAATACCACGAGCCAGAAGGTCGGTAGTAATTAGCACACGAGATGATCCAGAGCGGAACTCACGCATAATAATATCCCTATCCTTCTGTTCCATGTCTCCATGAGTGGCCGACACAGTATGGTCACGGGCCCTCATTTGGCCAGTCAGCAAGTCAACCTTTCTCCTGGTGTTGACGAAGATAACACTTTGAGTGATTGCCAAAGTTTCATAAAGGTCGCAGAGGGTCTCAAGCTTCCACTCTTCCTTGTCAACATTGACATAGAACTGCTTAATACCCTCAAGGGTAAGCTCATCACGCTTCACAAGAATCCTCACAGGTTTGTTCATGAACTTCCTGGTTATCTCGAGGGCCTCAGGGGGCATGGTAGCAGAAAATACTCCTACCTGAATCTTAGGTGGAAGTTGCTGAAATATTTCATAGATCTGCAGAGAAGCAGGATTAAATTCTATTAGAGAACGTGCCAAACCAGTCTCAAAGAGACACCCCACCCAAAATTATTTCTATTAAAATAAAGAGAATAAAAAAAAATATGAACAAACAACAGTCGTAAACACTCTCAGAAGTCACAAACACCCTTGTCTGACAGTTAAATAATTGGATCATTAGGTGTCAGCAAACGTTAAGAAAAACATTGTAATGTATTGAAAAACCGACACTCCAATAGCTTATTTGGTACAAAAACATCACATCAAAAGCAATACACATCACACAACTGTAAAAAGAGAATAGACATTGACTAGCGCAACTAGCAATAACATCACAGGAACATGTCACCATAATTTAGTGCAAACACAATATATAAACAGATACGGATGCAGCTTCCCCACCAAAACAGCCAAATGAAAATTAAGTATGATTCTCTTAATCCTTCAAGCCATCAAGCCAAATGCCAAATTTTCAAATTCTGCAACTGAAATAAATTTTTCAGTAAATCACCTCTCTTGAGTCTTGACACAAAGTTCCGAGATAACACCTCATAATAGTATACATCCTTTCCAAGTAAAAGCGAATATTAGGTATTCGAGGGAGGGGAAAAAAAAGAGTAAAGCTATACAAATTCTAGATCAACCCACCCCAGCACCATAGAAAGGAGAAAACAAATGGGTTTATCAAAATGTATTCCAGGGAAGGACAAAGACAAAGTAAAGAAAAGCTTTCATAAGTGATCATAACGTTGCCCCGTGAAATTTGCACCAACAATTTAAAACATACCAGGCAGAATGCCATTAATGACCAAGCAAGTAAGCATTATGAAGAAGCAACAAGATTAAAATACCATTAAAACGTTCAAGATTCAGTGAAACCTGACATAAAAACAAATCTTTGCGGCAAGATACAAAGTTCAAAGCCACTCGAGCACATAAACAATAGAAGCAACAAAACGTAGCCAGCACAATCCTAAAATTTTATTAGTATTTAAAGAACATGTCAGTACGCAATTGAGCAATATACCTGGTCCTTGAAACCACGGGAAAGCATCTCATCAGCCTCATCAAGAACAAACATCCGGATGTTATTGGCACGAAGAGACTGCCTACGCAACATATCAAAGACACGACCAGGAGTGCCAACAACCACATGTATTCCAGCAGCAAGGATTTTTTGGTCGTCACGGATACTGGTTCCACCAACACATGCATGAACCTTGACACCTAGGTAGTCACCGAGGGCACGCATAACCTTCTCAATTTGCTGAGCAAGCTCCCTGGTAGGAGCAAGCACCAGAGCTTGGCAATCCAACAACTCGGGATCCAATTGCTGCAGGATACCAGAGCAAAAGGTTGCAGTCTTCCCAGTACCAGACTGAGCTTGTTGAATCACATCAAGACCCTTGGTGAAGGGAACAATTCCCCTCTGTTGAATGGCAGAAGGCTTCTCAAAACCTGACAAGATATGAACTTAAAACGATTCCTCTTTTAAAAAATTCAAAAACAAAAAAAAAAAAAGCATTAATGAAATTACCATAAGAATAAATTCCTCTGAGAAGATTCTCTTTCAAACCCATTGAATCAAAGGTATCGTAAACCTCATCATAAGAAGTGAAGAAATCTTTTCCTTCCTCAGAAAGCCTTCATCACAGGATAAACAATAGTCAAGAACTCAAGATCTTGTAAAACCGCAATGCCCTAGTATTGATTACAAGAGACAAAGCAATAAACTGCCCAAAATACTCATAAGGTTCAGAAAAAAGACGGTCCCACAATAAAACGGACGAGAAACACTTACACTTCCATCTTGGAGTCATACTGACGAGCATCAAACTGAGAGCCTTCAGGAGCTAGTCCAGCCATGACTGCAGCAGCAAAAGTAACAACCAAGACCGATAAATACCAAGTAGCGAAAAGTGAAAACACCAATAAGGCACATCTACTAATACATCAACCAATCCAGAATAGTATTCAATCCTCAAAAAAGAATACAACCAGCTTGTTTTCTCAATTCCAAGGGCGACAAAACAATAGGACACAAAGCCTAGCTCATTGACACTACCGCTAAATCCAAGTACACATCTTTTACCACGGAAAGCTTCAATCAACCCAATGAAAAACACGAGTCCGAACTAACCCTTTCGGATAATAAGCAACGATAGTACCCGGAAAACATCGAATTACACAGCTTAGTACCAACAGCTTTTACAATTCATTGCTAACAGCAAAACCCATGATCAAAAAGCACATTAAAACATATAGCAGCACAAAACACAAAACCCTCAAATCCGAGACATGCAACAACGAATCCCAGACATAAATTAATCCAAACAATCACCAAAGATTGAAACTTTCTTCTGAATTCTCATCAAAAAAAGGTTAAATTCCAAGAATTCTCATCAAAAACAAGTTAAATGCCAAGAATTCCCAATCTTCTACCACAAGATATCATAAAAATAAATAACAATACACAAATCATAGATAATAAATCAAGAATTCGAACAAAAAAACAAAAAATCGACATGATACGAGTAATCTCATCAAATCTGCTAAAAAGATGCAAAATTCGACAACAATTTAATAAAAGAGTAATAATTCGATCGAAAGAGGGAAGAAAAACTCACTTGAATTGAATGAAAATTGGGGAAAATAGGATTAATCGTAGAATTCGTTGAAAAAACGGAGAATTAGGGTTACAGCCGTAGGGGAACTGATGACAACACGCACACTAGAGATTGCTCTTTGCTCTTGTTTCTTAGATATTGAGGGTAGCTTTGGTATTCTCTCTTCCCTATTTATACAAACCGTAATTTTATTTTACTTTCCCAAATAGAATAGTACTCCGTAGGTCGGTTCAATTAAAAATTACTTTTTCAAATCTTTTCCTCTTTTTTTTTTTGTATTTTTATTTTATTATTGTTATGGGAAGTAAGGGCAAAAACACAATTGCAATTTATTTCAAAAAAACAAAAACACAGTTGCAATTTGCAAGAGAGTATTGCTTTCTCGAATCGGAGTTGAGGTCGGGATCGGAACTGAAACCGTTGTTGACGGGATAGAAGTCGGGTCCGATTATTAGAATTTAGGACACTATGGTTGCTTCCGATCTCGGAAAACTTGAAATTGACACCCGTTGGGTAACTACTAATTAAGCAGGGGTTTCGAGGGGGTGTATGAGACGGGCGCGTTATCATTGTTTGCCATGAGTATTCAATTGGTATCAAAGTAATAAATGGACGTATCCGGCTATCCATGCATGTCAGATTTATAGAATTCTTCCTCTTTCTAGCGGGAACGAGGACCCATTCTTGGAATCTGCAGAACCCTTTGATAGCAGGTTCGGGTTGAGTCTTAAATTTTTAGGAACCAGGTCCGCAACCGCAATTTCGAGCGGGTAAACACGCCTATGCTCACCCCACCGTGGAGTTGCCAACATGATAAGTGGTGCATTCTCTTATCGAAATCGTTTGCTTTCTGCTACGGGTTAGGAACTGTTATATGACATATATGCACAAGAAAGGAATTCATTTTCACAAATTTAATTATTATTATTATGCACTTTATAAGGATAGTCTATGATGCATATATGACATGAAAATTTCACCTCGTGTTTTCACCGTTTGGAATAACTGCTACAGTATGCATTCAAGATTGATAAGACCATAAGGGCAAGAAAACTCCCATCCATATTTTATTATCGTTGGATGTTTCGTTCATATCTCAATTTCATATGTCTAACTTAGCTAGATCAAGGGTAATATAAACTTTTAAGTCACACCACGATTATATGGAAAAATATCGGAACGATCACAATATAAAACAATTGGTGTAGATATGTACAAGGTATTGACAAAACACCCTCTTCCTTAATAACCCAAATGGGATACTACCATATTTGACTTGACCACCAAACTCCAAAGAAATCCATATCAATAATAGCGTGAGTAGACAAATGCCTTTCAGAAAGACAGAACTAATAATCATCCCCTTAAACACGCAATTGTTAGCATTAACTTGGTTTTTGACTCAACTACACATTTGGTCAATTGGTCATAACCAACAAAGTGTGAGCTATACAAACATTTCACACATGAGTAAACCCAATCAATACATATTAATGCTTCGTTGGTTGCATTTAAACCCGTTAAAATTTATCAAATGGGCACATTACGGGTTAAGGTAACTTCGAGTTTGATTAGAATACGAGGTCAGAGGAATACGAAGTCACGTCAGAGTTATGGCCGACCAATAAGTCAAAACTACATTTGGGTGATTTTTTCCCTTTCTTCCTTTCTACAACAACCAATATTATTTTGTTTTATATTTTATCTTGTATATTATAATCATATTTCGCATATATTAGTTTATTATCAAGTCCTTTCTTAGGTCGGGCCAATAATTTGAAATGGGGTAGCAAAAACTGGTTTTCAAGTCGGGTTTGCCGGTTCTCGATGTCGAGTCAACTAAAATCACACAAAAGAAAGAAAAAACCAAGTATACCCCCTATATTAAACAAAGATCACAAAAACAGAGCAAACATTTTCTTGCTCCTCTGGCTTGAAAATTCCAACCAAAGTCAAGACCAAAGAAAACCCATCAAACATTTCTATGGAAACGTATGGAAGAAGATCATCATCATCTTCTTCTTCATATGATCAAAACAAGATGCAGCTAGATTTATATCATGGCAACAACAACAACAACAACAACAACAATATGAGGAGGAATTATGATATGAGGAGTCATAGTGTAAAAAACTCATCATATGAAATACCATATGAATTTGATTACCAGCTAAAGAGGAGCAAAACATCATCTGGGAATGTTTGGTGTTTTAGTGATCCAGAGTTCAAGAGGAAGAAAAGGGTTGCTAATTATAGAGCTTTAACTGTTGAGCGTAAAGTCAAAGGCTCTTTCAGGAGAAGTTTCACCTGGATTAAGGACAAATTACTTGTTTGGTGGTAATTTTTTTTGGTTCGTATTATGATTTTGAGTTTTATTTTATTTATTCGTAAAATTGTACGCATGAACTTAAATTTGATAAAAATTAAGTCCCAACATAATTTGTAAGTCCCTTGAGTTTTACTTAATTTTGTTTTGTTTAATTTGGGCTCTTTTAGAATTTAGAAAAAAATTCTCTTTTATAAAAATGTCTTTAGGATTTTCATTTTATTTTATTGAGAGGAGTTTTAATTTGTTAAATTGATTTGTACTTGGGGGTTGGCTGTGTAATGCATTGACTTGTGTATACTTTTCTGTCTTTGAGCTGTAAATTTGAGTATATTCATTTTTTTTTTAATGTGGTTAGCTAGTCTTAATAAGTTGTACTCCTTCCGTTTTCAATTTCCACAGGACGTAAATTTAGTTTTGAGTCATTTTCTCGATTGTTAGCATTTTCATATATTTGTCGAGTTTTGTGTCTCGTTTACCATTACCACCTGTTTCTTCGATCATTGTTTAGCTTGTCACGAGTATTAAATTCAATAGATAGATTGATTAATGATACTCAAGTAGATGCTTCGCATGTTGGTACGTAGTGAGACTAAGCTAGCACAAAGCTCTAAAGACATTATAATTCAAAAAAATTGTGATTTATTTGTTCAATCGTAGTGAAAATTTGAATGCAAATTGGTTTCGGAACTTGATGTAAAAATAACATGGGGTGATCTTGACTTGCTCTCACAACATCTAATATTGTCAACGCTTGGAAAACGGAGATGAGGAGCGAAAATCACCCCAATTCGAGCGCCCGATTGTAAATCATAACATTTCAAACCTTTGAGAATGTTGATCAATGCAAATTGTGTTATGAAGTTAAATTTTGTTGATGGAATCTTGTTTTTGGTAGATGTTAAAACAAAACTACATATTTATCAGGACCATAATTAAGGTGAGATGACTCATTACGCCCATTCTCATGTATTAATCTGATATCATAACCGACTAAACTCCCATCAAAGGCGAACATTGAACATATGTATAATTACCTTTCATGCACCCATAAGATTAGAGGTTTTATTATCTCCAAATGAGTACGTCTTGATGATTCTTTTTTCACCTCTCTTTCCGTCCATCTCGTTAGATGACACACTCTCTCTCTCTCTCTCCCCCTCTCCCTACTACGCACATGTGTCAGTCTCATGAGATGATGCTAACCCATAATGTAATGGTTCATATGTGAACTATCGTTAAATGACACTGACATTGCTATCGTTTACATGATAAACTACTATCGTTAATTTATTTAAGTAAAATGAGACTCACAAGTCAATAGTACAACGAAGGAAAAATATGCCGAACTTGAAATCTAATTTGCAGGTACCCTCATGGCCTCATCTGAACCAAATAGGTCAACACATCCTTGGGCTTGTAATAAGAACTTTGGCAAATTTAAATCATATAATTGGATCGTCTTTTCGATCTTATATACAAATATGTTAGTATAACAAATTTCCATTTACAAACTCGTTGACCTTTTGTGTACAATTAATAGTCACTGGAGTAGATAAATTCAATTCATAATCACATACTCACTTGAGTGAAATCTACCTCCGCCGTCATTAAGTACATTAACCCTTTCCAATAAACCCAAAAACATTTGGACAAAATCACAAAATTGAAGGGAAAAAGAACGTTACAAAGGGTCGAAAGTAGGACGGAAGGAGGGTCACCTGACTTTGTAGGTTCGCAAAGTTTGGGTAGCTTATGTGCCTTGGAAACAAAACTTGGTCACAGGACACAAAAGACATACTCCAGTACACAGAAAACGCCATTACGCAACAAAAAAAACCATTACAAAAAAAATTAGAAAATTACCCATAGAAATCATCATCGGAGTTATAGAAGTCGATTGAAGAGGAGAGAGAATAGCCACATCCCCATAGAACTCGATGTGGGAATCAGTGGCATTAACGTTGGCGGCAACAGCTGGTAACAACATCGGAAAAGTGTTGCAGAAGAAAGGCACCCTCATTTTGCCCCCCCTCTCTCTCAAGCTCAAGGTACATCTCTTTTCTTTTCATTTCATTTTTATTACTATTGTATCTTCTTGTGCAAATTTCATCATTTATTTCTTGATTTCCACATTTGGGTATTGTGTGATTTGATGATATTAAACCCCCCCCCCCTTTTTTTTTCTAATTTGTTGTTTTTGGTGGTAGGTTGATTCATAAATCATAGATTTGGGTCCATTCTTTGATCCTATGTAAAGGGTTTTGTTTTTGTTGGATTGAAGTAAATATAGAATTGTGGATTTGTGAGGGTGTGAAGTTAGTAATGTTTGGGAGGTTGATTGTGGAGTACATTGTTGGGTGAAAGTGGTTGACTTGGGGGTTTTGGTGCTACTATTTGATCGAAAGCGCGGCATCATATGCTATCGATTCGTTGTTCGTAATGTAGGGCTGATACTTGTGCAGCTCTTTGTTTTCTTTTGATTTTGAACGCTTGTCCGCGATTTCAATTGCTGGGATAATAGGTTAGCATTATGAGCAACTTAAGTGGTCTATACTGGTTTTGCTATACTATGTTTGCATTCACGATGAGTAGATTAATGAACGTTTGATGTGACTAAGGATGCAAGCAGAGGTCATGATGTGTTTAGTTACTTGTATATGATGGATCAACATGTTTATGTTCGTATAAGACATCGTGTCAAGATCATCTTGGTGTAAAATGTTGGTAGGCTAGCCTCGCCATCATTTTCGTGTTTGGTGTGGACTGCTTCGATTCTAAAGATAAAAACCACTAGTCATGTGGTTGTATGAGATAGAGTTGTGCACCAATGCACCTTTCATAATGAACCGATTCAAATCCTGACTAAGTCGTAATTGAAAAACTTGACTTTAGTTCGTCTCTTAGAGTTAATTGTGGTTTTTCTGGGACTACTTATGAGTTATGAGTTAGTGATCGGCTACACTGCCTATTGAATCTTTGTTTATAGGAGTTCTTATACCCCTAGTGGATGGAGTTCAAACAGTTAGAAGAGTGTCAAGGAGTTTGTCTTTTTTTTTTTTCAGATAGTCTGCTGAAAATCATTCTTTAGGTACTCTTTCTGGATCAGTATGGATATTCGAAGATGTGGTTCGTCTTTTTTCTTTCCTTTTGTTTTATTTTATGTTTTCGGGATCTTGATCTTTCTTGTTTTTCCTTGATGTACCATGACCCAACTCTTTTCAGTAATCTAGGTACCCCCATCCCCTTTTATGATCTTATATGCTGTCAAGAGCACCACAATGTATATACTCTTTTAAGCTCCTTGTATATTCTATCTGTCCTGAAAATATTTGATCTGGGGAAAACTGAGAAGAAAACAACTGTAAATATGTTATGCGAGTATGCGACCCTTGGACAAGTTCCTAATCTAGTCTTGACCTTTGATTGCTGATTTGATGTGGCGAGATGTGAACTATTTTTTTTTTTTTGGGTACATGAGATGTGAACTATTGATGCGAACCTTTTCTTCCTGTTATAATCAAACATTGGTGGATAACTTCTCTCTTATCTTACATCTATTTAGGTGCTCAGAGCATATGTATTCAACACAGCTTGGATATCTGGCTTTGTATTGGACATTGGTGGTGCCCTTTTGATGTTGAGGGCGTTGTCTCTTGCTCCTGTAAGATCTTGACTAGTACTCTTAGTTTATACATTTTTAGAAATTGTGATATCAATTTGTTGCATCCTTTAGCTCTGTCTAGTAAATGGGAGAAACAGAACTTAGTTTTTTGTTGCTTGTGATGATAGCATATATGCAGAAATTTTGTTGTGAGGGAAGGGCTTATGCCCGAGGGTGCGTGAAAAACGATAATCCCTGGACTGTTGTAACTTGCAACTAGTTTTGTTAGTTTGCCATACATAAATAGTATGGAGTAGGTATTTGTCTAATTTAGTATTGTTTTCTAACGTGGTTAAAAATATAATCAAGGGCAGAGAATGGTCATGGTGGAACTTTGTGCCTGTTTTCATTTGCTTTGTTATCCAAAAAATTCATTTCAGTATATATCAAACTCAAACTTACCTTGCTCAGATAAGTTTAGCTGCTGACTTCTTGGATCATAAAAAGGCTGTTGTCTGGGACTTACTTCTTGCATCTTCCTTGGCCTTTGACTTTTGCTTATACATCTAAAGCTTTATTTATTATAATAATATGTCTGCTTTGAGTTTATAGATCAATGTTGCAAGCAAGAGGTCTTGCAACTGGCGTTATTGACGTTTCTGTATAGTTAAAGTGTTATCTAATTCTGTACCACATGCTAATACACTGTCCAATTCAGGGTTTCGGGGTTCTCCCCAATCTCCTGTGTATTGCGTACTAGTAATCATATTCATATCACGTTGTGTGAATACTAATCTGAATATGAATCCTCTAGAAGCATAAAGTTGCACGATTAGGTGCATATTGTGTATTCAAATTACCTATCAGTATTACGATGTACTCGGTGACAATGGTCCAATTGGGCTATGGACTTTTGGGAATAAGTTAAATTTAACTTCTTCTATAAAGACATGAGCTTGTAGTTGAAGCAGACAGCTGCTTGCAGCAAGTGTACTCTCATTTTCATTTCTTTTTTTTGTTTTATTAGTCTGGATATCCATATAATTTTCTCAAGTGTTCCTCGCTCAGTAATATTTTTTGAAACTTTAATGTTTCTGTTACTCATGTAGAATATGTTCTTTCATATCTGTTCTTGTGCCACCCATATAAAAGCAACTCGTTTTGGTACACCAGTGTGTATTGCTAGTAAAAAAAAAGTCGTGCTTCTTACTATCTTGCATTTCTAAGAATTTTAATTTTGCTGAGAATAATTGGTGGGATGCCTTTTGACCACATTCCTCAGGTTTCTGTCATCCAACCTGTTTCTGGGTGCGGACTTGCTATTCTCTCCATTTTCTCCCACTTCTACTTGAAAGAACTTATGAATACTGTAGACTGGATCGGAATTGCATTGGCTGGCATCGGTACCATAGGTAATGTAAGTTCAAGTTGTCTTTTGAGTTTTGTTGGTTAAAGCTTTTAAATGATCAATGAAGGTTTTTACGTTGTTTATAGACCATTGACTTGAAGGGCTTGGAGAATGATATTACATATTGAGTCTTGATATCTGTACATGGGCATCCAATGTATATTGCTTTATTAGATTTTTGTGAAAGGACAGTCACCCTTTTCTGTATTGATATTATTTCAAACTGAGGCTTGAAATGATTGGACATGCCAGATTGCCAGATAATTGGGATAAGGGACATCAACTGATTACCATTCCAATTAATGATACAGGAGTTGGCTTTCTATAGTATAAATTTTGTTGTGGCAATTTTTAGATCTAGGAAGAACCGCAATAATCGTCTTTTTGTTGATATTCAAAATATAGACCTTTGTTTTTCCAGATAACCAATAACTCGAAAAGGCTTTATTATGTTATTGAAGGATACTTCTCTTTTCTTTTGTTTTTTGGCAAAACTCTCTTACCCTTACTTCATTTGTATTAAAACATTTGACAAAGTCAGTATCTGACATGATGGAAGAGATGTTTTGTCGTTATATAAGGTGGGGGTGTTACATGTTACAAGAAAAAATGAAGCTGAGGTCTGAGTGCTGGTGTATGATGTTTTATGCTAGTTACGCTGTTTGCTAGACTTCTCAACTTCTTCCTTTTTTTCTTTTTTTGATAAGGTCATGTCTGGTATTTTCTTGATGGGCATGCTGCTTTACTTAACATATGTATGTATCATGTAGGAGTTGGTGCTGGAGGCGAGGAACAAAAGGCCTTTCCTATCTCTATCTTCCACTTACCTTGGCTGGCTGTTGTTGTTGCCATCTTGTTTGTAGGTACCTTGCTCTAAGCACCAACTGATATTAGATAATGATCTTCTTTATTTCACTTTCTTATTGTTAGCTGGCCTAACGGTCAGGTATATGTCATGAAAAATTCCTTAATGCATAAACATCAATAGTCTTCTAGGGGACAAGCTTAAAACTTTTTTATGAAGCATTGTCTACCTAATAGCCATCTTAAAGAGCCTTAGTAGACACCAAGATTTTCTTTAAGTATGTAATGTAATGCTGTAGCAAGTATGAAGGGGTTGCATTGCTTATATATGACAACATTTAGTAACAGGAAGATTCAATGTTTAAAAACATGCTAATTCTACAATGGCTACCAAGGTATGGTAGCCATTGTAAATGGTTCAATCATAACCATTGATTTTCTTGAATAAATCCTAACCTTCCATCAGTTTGACCATGTGAAATTATTAAAACTAAAATTAAAATTAACAAAATCAAGCACCAATATCACAAAACCACTTATTCTCTCTCCTCCTCCACCCCAACAACCACCGTCATCCCAACTCAACCACCACCAACCCGTCGGCCGTTGCCCAACACTACCTTTGGGTCCAACGGTCACCGACTACCACGCGCCCCCACCCCTTGGGTCACTGCCGCTCTTTCTTCCACCTCCATGGCTCCATCTTCTATTCCTTTTCTCCAATTTCTTGGGCGGCGGTGAATGTTAGGGTGGCGACATTTGAGGTTGAGTCTGGATTCTGGAAAGGGGCGAGACGGGGTTTTCGTGGGGTGTTTGCTGGGGAATCAATTGGGTGGAAAAGGGCCAAAGAAGTGTGTTGAGAGGAGAGAGAATCGTGCGTGGATGACTAACGGGTGGCCGCCGATGACTCAAGCGATATGGGCGTCGTATAACCGGCTGGAATGGTGGTGTTCGCTGAGGGACGGTGGGGGCGCCAACGGTGGACGGCTGCGGAAGGGTAGTTGAGAGAGAACAGATAGGGTTGGGCTCTGGGAATATATTTAATGTTTTTTTTTTTTATTATTTGGTCAAAATATGGACGGCTATGATTAAATCTCATAAATGAACGGCCAGATCTGTTTGTTTTTACAATGGCTACCATACCTTGGTAGCCATTGTAGAATCACTCTTAAAAACATATAGCAAAACAAATATTAGACCACTAGATAAAGCTTTGTGTTGGTAGTTAGTGTTCGCTGGAATTTTCTCATGCGGATTCTTCTCTTACTTTTATCATTGGATAGCAAATTAGCTTGATCAATCTATCTGCAGTGAAGCCGATTGCTGTCACTTGGCCGAGTTAGTTTCTGTTATTGATATGCGCCTGATACTGGGCCACTTCTCTTTAGATCACTACTCTAAATCTTAGTTTAAAAAAGCTAGCCGCAAGGCGCCATGAGGCGCAGCTGCCATCGCCTCAGAAGCCTGAGGCGCACAAGTGTGCATGAGGCGCACCTGAGGCGCAGTGAGGCGCACCGAGGCGCACTGAGGCGCATGCCCTGAGGCGCACACGAGGCGCATGAATCTGAAATTTTCAGTTTTCTTTCTCTTGTAACCTTATTTCTACCCTTCCGTTTGCCCCTTAATCCCTTGTTTATACTTCTTCACCCATAGGTCCTCTTTAAACACCCAAAAATGGGTAATTTTTGCAAATTATGGTTTCAAAAAATAGAATTTTGTTTGCTAAATGAATGCGCCTCGTGTGCATGAGGCGTGCGCCTTCGCCTCGCGCTTCGCGCCTCATCGCAACGGCCTACCAGCGCCTCAGTGCGCCTCGCGCCTCCTTAAACTAAGCTCTAAATAAATAAAATCATAGAGAATTTAAGATTGATAAATAATCACACAGAAATCTCAAAATTCTTCGAAACCTTTCGTGGCAGACACAGAAGTTAGTCAGAATTGGTGCTGGGGTTATAATTTCCTTGCAATGGTTTGGGCGAGGCGATACTTGTGATAGTTGACTCAGTTTTGCCCCTATGGTCCTGTATCATTCTGTACGTGGTAGGAATTTTTAGGAAACATAAAACTACAAAACAGAGTAACTTCTCGAAACAGCGTTAACCCCGCATCTGAGGCATAAGGGAAAGTAAATCAGTATCTTGTTCAGTTACTCCTTTACTTGATTTCAAGGCTTTATAAAGAATGAGCTACTAGATTTAATTGCTGTATTATGATCCTAACGATTCATATATTTTCTTCCTAATTTTAAGTTACTGTTTCTTAGTATTTACTATTTTTAGTAGTTCTTCCTCTGTCAGAAAAGCAAATAAAAAATGTAAAGTAGTGCTAGTAGAGGAATATTAGAAAAAAGTGGGAGACAGAATGCGAGGATTAACATAAAAGGAGAGAGAATGTAAGAGTAGATGTAAAGATTAGAAAAAAGTAGGAGAGAGAAGATGTCCCAAAATAGATGAGGTGTGTATAGGGTTTCAATTGGAGTGGAGGGAGTAGAATTTTTGTATTTTTTAAAATGAGTTAGTGGGTAGCCAATGTTGTTAATAGTTGTTCAGGAAGTGGTCTTGTTTTTGTTTAGTGGGTCACATTAGTTATCATTAGTGGTTTTCTAATTTCGAGCAAGTAAGTTAATGATGGTATTAGTATTTAAGTAGGGTTCTATGTGTGTTTTGATATGTAGTAAATGTAAGTTTTGTTTATCCTCCTCAAAAAAGAAGTATTTGAGAACATTCTCAACCAAAAGCCTAAGCTGATGGTTGACATGGTTCTCTAATATGGTATCAGAGCATTCGCTAACTCTCCTAGGGATATTTTGGACAAGTCTTTGGAAACCTCAAAGTGAAGCAACTTTAGACTCATAATCACTAGAAATTAAAAACTAAAAATGCTATTACCACTCCTTCATTAGGAAATTTTTCACCAAGTAGCCTAACTTTGTTTGCAATGATCATAAGCTTACCCACATAATCTTTGATAGTATCGGATTTTTTCATTCTATACATCTCAAACTCTCTTAAGATTCAGCCCTTGCATCAATTTGGTTTGCTCATTGCCTTCGAACTCTTCCTTCACGTCTCCAAAAATGGATAATTATCAATCTTGGGCTATTTAAATGAATTTCATCTAAAAGCATTGAATTTTTGGGAGATAGTTGGGAGTGAATTTAATCCTATCCCTCTTCTTCTTCCTAAAAACCCTGTTTAACCCAAATAAATATACGAGGAGGATAAAGCAAAGAAACAAAAAGCCTTATATTGTATTCCTTCTGGTGTGTTTGATGAGATAGTTACAATCTAATACTATATATTAAAACCTGAAACCAAGTCTTTCCTACGACGACACTTGGCATACATTAATTGGATAGAACATAAAAATAGTATTAAAATACAATTATCGGTTAAGATATGGTAATAAATAATCATACATTAATTGGATAGAACATAAAAATAGCATTAAATACAATTATCGGTTAGAATATGGTATATTATTAGGTAATTTATGGAAATTAATCATGGTAATTTATTAGAGCAAAGATAAGGCAACATTTTTTTATAAAACATGTATACACAATATAAATATATAGCCCGGGCGTGGCACGGGCATGCAAACTAGTTATAGTGAATTCTGAGTCGCCAAAGGAAGCATGGGAGTCATTGGAGGAAGAATTTGCAGGCAATGAGCAAACCAAACTGATGCTAGTGCTCAATCTCAAGAGAGAGTTCGAGATGCAAAGGATGAAAAAAATCCGACACTATCAAGGATTATGTGGGTAAACTTATGGCCATTGTTAACCAAATTAGCCCACTTGGTGAGAAATTTCCTAATGAAAGAGTGGTAGAAAAAAGTTTAGTCTCTATTTCTAGTGAATATGAGTCTCAACTCTAAAATTTCTTCACTTGAGGTTTCCACAGACTTGTCCAAAGTATCCCTAGTGAACCATCTCAACCATCAGCTTAGGCTTTGGTTTAGATGGTTCTCTGAAAGAAAAATTAGGTCCAGCTACCTTGTTGCGAGTTCACTCCAGTCATTAGCCCTGCCTTGCCAGGAAGTAGAAAACAAGAAGCAGAGGACAGCTGATAGGAGCTTTTAGTATGATTCGTTCTAGATTTTGCGAGTGTTGAGGTGAGACAAGCAGAGGCAGTCACAGCCCTGAGAACCTTGGATCATTCGGTAGCAATTTTAGAAAGCCTGAATGCCACTCTACGTTTCACATTATCAAGTTTGTTTATTGCTTGATTGGAAAGATAGTATTAGAACTATGTAATCCAATATTTCTGCTGAGTCTATTCAATAAGAAAGAAGCAGTATATTCCTTGTCTGATTTTCCAAAATTGCTATCATTGTGTTTAAGCCATGAATACAGAGCTGGAACAACTGGGACCTTTCAGTTTTGGTTCATTGAAACACTGAACATGATTCTGTTCTTGCTAGCTTGCTACTCTCTAGCTTCTAAGTAAGCAGTGTGTTTTGTCACTTTTTTGTTGGCGTAGACAAACAATTCTCCTAGCATTTGAGAGAACAACACTATTACTAATCTCCACTACCTAGTATAAAATCTACCTTAGGTTGAGGCTAGTTCACCCATGTACACTTTAATCTTGAGAGTTGGAAGGGAGACTATTCTGGAAAGGCCCACAAAGGGTTCTTTGTATCAGAAGCTAGAATTGTTGCCTGTAATTCAATCATCAAGCTAAACCAAGTGCATTTTGACGTGCACTTACTATAAATCGATGTCCGAGTGGACCATAGTATGTCACACTCCATATTATGACTGTAGACCAAAGGTCTGTAACTCATTAAATGTTACCTAGCTTTTTCTATGAGCTTACGACTTAGTTTGATAATGACCGCCTTCTACTCTTGTGATGTTATGCACCAGATCGGCGTCCTCTCTAGAAAATAGATGATAGATTTTTGGATAGATGCTGCATTCAATAATTGTTGCTAGAATATATCTTTTCTTGCTATAAGTTTAGCTTCACAGAGCTGGCTTTCTCATACCAAGCTTTATTTTGTTTGAGGAATTAATGTGATTGATGACAGGTTATCTTGAATGGATGGCTTCGGATATACAGGCGGCAAAGAAGAGAACAAGAATTGGTATCTAATTGAATTTCTTTTGTCTCTCCTACTAAAATGTTAGGAATTTAAATGAAGAAGTTCTTACACTATTCCTTTCTGCAACCAATTTACAGATGCAATCTGAAGTTGTTGAAGAAGTTATATTGGGGTTGGAGTCCGGCATTTTATTTGGGTATAATCTGAGTTCTCTCCTAGAAGTTCCCATTGTGTCCTGTGTCGTATATTTTGTAAGTGAATTGCATACTGGTTGTAATCTTCTTCTCTGCATTAAGCCAGATGCAATTGTAGTTTTACTGCCACTGAAGTACTGAACCATGGTGCATTTAACTTGTTACCTAATTGGGTCTTGTTCTTTTCACCCTGCGCTTCTAAGTTTTCATGCGAAATTCGAAATATACCCATATGAGGTCTCTGCTATATTTGGATGGATGTAGTGTCAGCTCAATCATGAAAACGTGTTTGTGGTGTAGACGTGTAGTATTTGGTAAGTAGAGTTACAAGGTAATGTATGAAGAGAAGTTCTAGAAATTTCATCTCAATCTGTGTCTAGTGGTATTAATTGTACCTTTGCATCCTTCCCCCCCTTGGTCGAAGTATCAAGTGTGTACTTAGTAAGTCACTTTCTTTTTTCCTATTCTTAATCTATTTCCCTTGATGCTCAGAATACATCTTGTTGCTGTATGGCGTTTTCCTTGTTAATTTATGGGTATTCACTTATATGTCTGTGCTTATGATCCAAATTTAATTTAGGATGGCGTCTGTCATATCAAAGCTGGGATTTGTGCTTTTGGAGCAGGGTTTCTCAACAATGCTTCTTCCACTATGCATAGGTTTTAGTTTATGCTGCAGTGGTTCAGGATTCTTTTACCAGGTAATTAATGTACCAAAGCTCTTAAGAGTAGGGATACAACCGTTTGCCCAAGTAATCAGTTGTCCCATTCACTTGAGCTTATTGTTCTACATATTTATCAATGTTATCTTAGTGTTTAAATTGTAGATGAGTACCCATATACCTCTGTGTTTGACCCCAGAGCAGTCATGATCTAATTAGCTAAGGTCTAATCTTTCCTATAAGTTGAGTAAAATCTTTCCTTTCTCTGATATTAACTCCCTGATGCCTTTCAAACAGACTAGGGGCTTAAAGCATGGCAGAGCTATAGTAGTTTCCACATGTGCGGCTGTGGCATCAATCGTGACTGGTGTACTTGCTGGCATGTTTGCTTTGGGTGAACGCTTGCCTACAGCTCCAGGACCTCGTTTCTTGTTGTTGCTTGGATGGTAATTCTCATTCTCTTTTTATCTGCTGGTGTAAAATAAAATTGTCTGCAAATGTAGATGGGATTCGGATTTACATTTTGGATTTAATGTTCATTCGAGAATTTGCTAGTATTAACGGATAGTATAAGAAACGTAGTATAATCGAGTCTGTATACTCTGTTCAAATAGTGTGCATTTGTATGGGCAACATTAACAAGATACCTGCTGGCTGCATCTAGGCTTCCAGTTATCTATTACTATATACTAATACAAACTAAAACAACAGACTACATTCGCTGCTTCATCCAAAGTATGCAAAAGGCAATTTCTTCAATAGACTCCTAGGAGTCGAAACAAAAACAGGATTTCGAACTTGCCAGGCGGAGCAGTGTAGAAACCTATATAGCTGATTACTCTCATGGATTCTTATACTCGTTTGGTTTAGGAACCCATATAGCTAGTTGTCTGGTTCAGCTAAGGCATAAGACACTGTTTGTCGTGCTCACCTTAGGCAGCGTGTACATTATATGGCCTCAAAATGGACCATACACATTAATTGTTTTTCTAGTCAGTTGCTAAGCTCTTTACCATCATAAATCAGCTTTTATATCTGTCTATCGATGATCTTTAATGTGAAAACATATTTTGTAGTAATATGTTATGTACCCAGAATTTTTAATTTATCTACTGGTTATTATATGTGTTCAGCTTAAGATTCTAGTGGCACTAATTTTGTCAGGCTAAGTGAGAGGGAGAGTGAAATTGATTTGGTAGTTCTTCTAGTGTTTTTTGTAAGCGCTTTTATTACTGGTTGAGATAACCATGTTCCGCATTTCTTATATAATCATATTTTGGCTTTATAATTAATATAACCAAAATTCTGTATGCAGGCTGCTTATAATTGTAGGCGTAATCCTGTTGGTGAGCTCAACGAGGTTGGTTCGGTTGCTTCCGGGTGTAGCCAGACGTTCTAAGCGAGGTGGGTTGGACAAGAGCTTTAGCATTAAGCAGCCCGGGACAATCCGCACAAGGGACCCAAATCCTAGTGCTGTGATTCACACAAACACTCTGCATAGTTTGCTGACTTCACCAACAAAGGCGAAACCATAAACAGAAAATAGCGGAGATTGTACATTCTTGATCTGCACTCTGGTGGGTTTTCTGTTGCATTTGCACAAAACTATAGTTAGCTGAGTTTTCACATGTACACTATTTTTGCACAAGATGTATTTTCTTTGTTTTGATCAAATGCTATCTGTTAGGTTGGTTGTTGATCCTCTGGAGATGCGATTCTAATATACATGTTAGCATGTAGAAATGTTGTTTGGGTTCAGATTTTTGCAATGAGTTGTGAGTTTTGTAGTGTACTCGTACTGTGCTGGTAGAATGGCGTAAGTTTGATTAAGAATATGTTACATAGCGGACTGCCCCCCACCACGATTGTGCTGCAGAGAGTTACATATCCCGGCGTTATGGTCTATGAAGCATCTTCACTCCATACTTGCACTTTCAATATTTCGATAATCTTTGAATGCTCGTCCCTATTTTTCGAAGGTCTTGTATCTTTAAGTTTTCTGCTTTCCAGGAAGACAGGACCACGATACAGGGATTGCAAGATTATGAGTCTCAGATCCGAATGCTCCTGAAAAATCGAGTCATGTCGTGTCAACTTCAAAGTGCGTTATGCTTTGCCCCGACTCTGGAGAAGTTGATGTTCAATAGGTTAAGATATCATTGCTCAATTTTTGCACGCTACGGAATTAGGCAACTGGGTATAAAGGTATTCGAGTGCATGATTCTTGGTTCAACCCAAAAGACCTCTTTATTTATACTGCCCCTATGGTTTCCTAAAGGTTACTCGTTTACTCTTGACATCATTTACATGACTGTAAAGTGTAAACCCTGAAAAGATTTCACACCTTGCAATAATACTAATTATTAGAGTTGAGAAAATCGCTGAATTACGATAATTATTATCACGTCATTTGAAGATTGGTCGATGGTTTCAGGTTCAAGACATTATTGGGTCGACTTATTTTGTTACTAGTTGTAAGTCGCTTACATTCAGTTTTTCATAAACTTTAATCAACAATCATTTGTTGCTATCGGATCAAAGGTCATTTCGGGTAGGATTGAGATCCCCCGGAGTTGAAATATAACTCTACACGATTGAGTTTACTTAAAATGAAAAATGAACTCTACCATGTGCATTTATCTTTATTTTCATAAATAAATTTTGGAATATATTTTTCTTTTATAGTAAACTCTACTAACTTTATGAAAAATAACTCCAAGGGATCTAAACCCTATCGAATATAGGTTCACCAATGTCTAAATGTGTCTGGGTCATGTTTCTCCGTGTCGAATAAGCTTTACCAGCTCAACTGCTCGAGGTATACCCTACTCATAAATCTCTCTTAATCCATTACCTACCCAAAGTAACAAATTACTGTTTCCCTAAAAATGCTAAGCCATTAAAAGAACGGATAATGCACATGGTACCCCTGTACTTTGGGGTTTGCGTACGGTACCCCTGTACTTCAATTTAGTGCACACGGTACCCCCGTACTTTTGAAAACTGCACACCATACCCTTTTTTGCTTCTTCTCTTATAACATCATTAGAGAATCTTTTTAGTGCTTATTTAAGCAACTATTTTACATCATTAACATACTAACTACATATTAAACATTAACTTATCACTCTTAATACACATTAACCTACTTTGTAAGTTAGTACGTGGTGGTGGTGGGCAAGGAAGGGGAAGGGGAAAAGGGAGAGGAGAGAGAAAAATTAAGGGGTGGGGTTAATGTTTTTCTAATTATTATCATCAATTTATTTAAAATTATTTGGTAATAATTAACTTAAGTTAATTGTAGTCATATCAACACTATTAAGCATAAACTAACGAGATTGGAGTTGAAAAAGGGGCACACTGTGCAGTTCTTAAAAGTACGAGGGTACCATGTGCACTAAGTTGAAGTACAGGGATACCGTGTGCAAACCCCTAAAGTACAGGGGTACCGCATCCATTTTCCGTTAAAAGAATCTCCAAACTGATTGCAATGATCCAAAAATGGAGAAGGGAGTAGGGGCAATAATGATGTTTGTGTGGAGTAATTGAGTAAATGACAAGACTGAAGATTCTGACCCATTCATGAACTGCTGACTGATGGTTCTCGTTCACATAGTGCTGCATTATGCATGGCAAGGTCCCAACTTTAAAGGGACATGTACCAAATAGTGCTAGTCTAATGATGTTAATTTGTGAGTTCAAAATTGGTAAGTTCAAAATTTCTACTAAGGGCTCTTTCGAGATGACGGTTTAATTCATTTATTTAAGTTCTCTGTTTCGTTTCAAGTTTGAATAATCTCGCTCGTAAAATTGGGTTGGTTAATCCAAAATGGGTCTGACTTGACATGCTCATTGTTGACATAAGATAGAACAAAGATGAAAGAACATCCAAGGACATGTGATTATGTGATGTTAAGTTGCATTGACAACTTGGGGAAAAATGGAGTTTTTAGAATGAAAGGACTCAAGATTCTCAACATGTTTATTGTTTATTGACTACTTTTACTTTCCAAAACTTTTGTCATTTCTTATGTGAGTTGGGAATTTAGTATGTTGTTGAGGGTCATTCACACTCACGACTCACGAGCCACAACCTCTTAGATATCTATCGTCTTTTATATTCTTAACAATTCATTTGAATATGCGAAAGAAATTTAAACCAAGCATTGACAATTTGAGTGAACAACCGAGAGTTATAAGAGGTCCTACGGAACCAAGAACACTGCTAAAGATTATGATTTGGTTATATAAATTGAAAGAGGGACTGTGCACTTTCACCCCTACAGAACGTATCCTTAGTTGTCACACACAGATGTTAATTCAAAGCATTTATAACTGATTATCAAGATCCTGTTCATCAACATGCAAAAAAATTGTCTTCCTCACTTTCTGCCTGATTTTGAAAATCCATTTTGTCAGTTGAACTATTCATTATCCAGATTGTCATCCGAATCACGACCGACGATATGTCGGTCGAGATTGAATGGAGTTGGCTAAACCGATTTATTTTCGAGCTGTAAGTCCTCTTATCCGCTAAAGCTCAATTGAACAATTGGTAAATGTACCCTAATACAAACCATTCAAACTTGTTATGTTGCGTCAAATGAAATCGAGAAGTCCAACTATTTGTTGGGCACTTGAGCTGAAACGGAGTTGTAAAACTCAGTGAACTCAACAGAACCTTGTTACATCCTCTGATTTCTTGTCTTTTGATTTCAACATTGCACATTTGTAGTTTTGCACCCTCAAAATCTAACATCTCAGACAGTGAAGCGAACTTGTGATAGTTCAGAAATTAGAAGAATGGCTTACAGAGTACAGACATAAAGTTTTCAGCCTTGGTACCAAATGTGACAATGAAACCGAGAACATAGATAAGGTTAGGACTCGAAATTCACACCACGCCCTCGTGGTGAAGCTGGTGTAGCTGTTGGTGCTGGTGCTGGTGCTGGTAACTTTGGTAAGTTATTGACCTCAAAAAAAAAAAAAAACTTTGGTAAGTTACTTGTATGAATTGTGAATTTGTGATGCAGGTGATGGTTGCTAAAGCAACTGCAAATTGCATTAGTATATCAGCCCAACATGAGTACATGACATGATGACAATATTATATCAGTCCACCAAACAGATCTTAACAAGAGGGCTTAAAAACTAATCATAACTGACCAGCTAATATTTTACGAGGACCAACGAACGAAAGACATCTGGACATTCCACTAATCATGGTTCCAAATCTTCATCAGAATGTGTGAATTTTATAGACGTTGACAAATCAAGTATGACCAGAGTTCTCATTGACCAGGCATTATTCTGAGCAATGAGTGTTCCACTAGAATGGTGATTTTTAATCATTCATCAGTACAAAAGCATACAACTAAATGGTGAATCTTAAGCATGAGTACCGAAATCAAACTGGGGCATTACTTTTTGCCCTTTCTCCTATAACTTCAATGATGGAGCGACGGTCTCATCCAAATCAAGCTCTAGAACATAATACAGGTGGAAAGTTCATTGTCGTGGGTAGTCGCCTAGTTGCTGCATTTGCCAGCTTTCATGAGGAGCAATGTGTTGATGAGTGGGAGTGAATTGCTGCGAAACAGATTCAATCAAATTCAGAAACCAGAACGACATTTCATATTACGTCATAAATCTGCTTATGAAGCTTTACTAAAACTCAGACATGTAGATAGAAGACAGTGAAATTTTTATGTGAGAATGCGCAGGAGTGCAGGCCATATTTTTTAATGCATAGATAACAAAGAATCATTCATGTCGGCGAGTAATCAGCATGCAGCAAGAACATGGTTCTTAAGAATCAGTGTATTCATCCTGACTCATAGAACCAATTCATGTCGGATGTTCATCTCTCAGACGACAAAGTTTAACCAATACAACAGATAATTAGTAATAAGTTACACCACTAAGAACATTCAAGCCGTATAATCAATAATTCGAATGGAGGAAATGAAGCATATAAACTAATATGTACGAGTAGGAAATAACCTCCATTTTCGCCAAGAGCTCTTCTGCAGTTGAGGCAGATATAACAATGCCCCGAGCTTCTGGCTTGATAAATCCTTCCTTAACACCATTGTCGAATAATTGAAGCAAACAATCGTAATATCCAGCAACATTTAGAAGGGCAACCTGTGAAATACAAGACAAACAAATTACAATGATAATAAATCATAAACCCTATTCCAATTTCGAAACATTTGAACAAAACTTTCATGAACTATACCGGTTTTTTGTGGATACCAAGCTGAGCCCATGTTATCATTTCCAAAGTTTCCTCCATTGTACCATACCCTCCTAACAAATGTGGAACTCAATCAGACACTTTATACAGAGTATTATCAGTAAGACCTCTCATTGCTCGACTTAATAGGTCATATAACTACCTGGAAGAGCAATGAAGGCCTCAGATTCTCGAGCCATGTCTGCTTTCCGTTCATGCATATCAGCAACAACTTTTACTTCCCCAACACTTTCTCCTGATATCTGATCATCTCATACAATTCTAGTCATAAGAAACAGAACCACAACATTTTGCATCGGAGCGTGATAGGGCTGTTTGTTTAGACAATCTACGATACAAACACCACATAAAAGGTGCAGAGGATTCAAAATTTTCCAACAGGGCTAGCACATTTTGGTTAGAAAACCAACTTCATTTATAGAGAAAATTACTAACTCTGTACTTCACTATTCAATTCCAAGCTACATGGAAGTTGCACTGACAACTGACAAGACATCACAGGCATGATAAATCTCTGTACCATTACATTTAAGTATTTAACACACACTTCCGTTCTTTTAAATTGTTAACGTTTGAACACGTGAGACAAATTTAAACCAAACGTTAACAAACAACGATGAAGATAAACCCCCACACACTAACCCACTACATAATTGTGAAAGACACATACCTCAATAGGCATAAGAGCTTTTGGGATTACACTGCATAAACAGGAGCACACAAATCGTCAAATTCAAGCCAAACAAAATGATGGAAGTTACAAAAATTCAATGTTTCAAAAAATACAGGACATTTGAATTACCCCAAAACATTGCAGCCACCTTCAAACATTCTCCGGGAAATTAAGCCCATTAATCCCACACTTCCTCCACCATAAACCAAATCCATCTTCCTTTTCACCTACATGTCACACACCCAATCAAATACCATATAAGCTCAATGCCCATGACGTAGTTGTAACACGTGTAAAAGAACCATCTCGACCAAAAGTCTAATTCGATTATTAATAGTTGCGGCCTAGTCAATGGTTTTATACTAAATACGCCCTCGAAAGACGATAAGTTGAACCAAATTGAAGCACCCATTTCATCAAATTACATGAAATTATCATTACTAGCTACAAACTACAAAAAAAACCCACCAATATAATTGATTCTCAACATAATTATGATCATTCATTTAACTAGTGGGAGTAATAATATTGATAAACCATGAAAGATTGTAATAAAGAAGAGTAAATCACAAGGAACAAAAAAAAGGATGATGATAAGAACAAACCAGTTCATTGGCCAAATCAATGGCAGCATCACTGAAAGCTTGACTTTTACCAGGATTGCTCCCACAAAAGACACAAACTTTCTTGAATTTACTGCCTGTTTGATTCTCTTCCATTTTTCTCAAAGTAAAAGAAAGATAAGAAAATAGAAAATAGGAGAGAAAAAAAGGATACTTGCAAAATTTGCAAGGAAGTGTGTTTTTTTTTAAATGTAAAGGTGGATAGAGAAGACCAAGTCCTACTCAGATTTTATAGATCAACAAAAAGGTGGAAAAGCCCAGAAAGATAACAAAATTAGAGATTTTGGGTTGGTCTCCAAACAGTTGTTAATTGTTAAAAGAAGCTGACCCAAAAAATAAAATAAAAATAAGTATACTAGTATTTTTTTTGTTAATTGTACTTGATTGTGTTTGGCCGAATTCTTGGGCTAATTTATTGGATTTAGATTTTGAAATTTAGCTAAACTGATTAAATTTAGAAACAATTAAGGGCTTGTTTGGTATCGTTTTCTTTTTTCAATTTTTTTTCTTGAAAAACCAAAGGCCCGATTTTTAAGACCAGAAAAAAATGTGTTTACGGTTTTCATTTTCTATATGACTATTATGGATACAAACAATTTGTAACTTATTTAACTAAATTTTTTACGATAAAAAACCAAAAACTGAAAGTGGCAATGATACTAAATGTAAACGGGCAAGTTCTTATAAAGCAAAGTCTCATATGAATTCTTTAACTTGGACCTCCTCCTTCAAAAACTGCTCCATATAATTATAGTGGGAAAAGATGAAGCTTTACAAATTACAAATATAAGAGTTTCGACACTTTTGGAGAGTTTGTATAATGTTGTGCCCAATTGAAGTGTTGGCGCTACCAAAACCGTTGTATAACAGTATAAGCAAAAGCAACTAATATTGGTAAGTTGAGAATTGGCTACTATATATGGAGCTGAGGTTGACCGATCGTGTTTCTAGTTACTTTGATTTTAAAGTTTAGGAAAATTTAACAAGAATAATCCCAACTTTGCTTTGTTCTCCCAAAATAATCCTAACTTTTATTTATTCCATAATAATCCTAACTTTCAATTTTGTTTCTGAAATGATCCCAATATTTTCCGAACTTAATTACATGTCATTTAATTTTACTCCGAACCTAGATTTTTTGCAATTTACAACCCGAATCTAGAAAAAAAACTCACTACTCCTATTTTCTCTCTCATCCCCACCCTTGCTATGCCCCCTACCTTGATCACACAACCATGGTGGCTTGCAGTTGGAATTGTAGTATAACGGATCGTTTTGGCTTAGGATTGAGGAAAGATAGTGAGAATTTGGACTAAATGATTTAATTTTAAGTTTGACCCTTAAATCTTATTAGGATGAATGCATGACATGTGATTGGTTGTGGTTTGTGGCTAAATGTTGGGTTGTGTAGAACTATAGAATTATAAAAAAAGTATGAATTTGTAGGTTTGGAGTACATATCAGTAGGTTTGGAAATATTAGGACTATTTTCGGAAACAAAGTTAAAAGTTGGGATTATTTTGGGATAAATGAAAGTTGGGTTTATTTGGGAAAAACCAACCAAAGTTGGGATTATTCTTGTTAAATTTTCCTAAAGTTTATGATGGTACTAATGATTTTCTAGAGATATTAACCATCATGGATTCATGGATGTTGTGTGACAATGTACTTATAGTGTATACTTTTTCTTTAGAAAACTAATAGGGGTTGTTGTAGACTGAGACAAAAAATGTAAGGCGATCTTTGATAAAAAAAAAACATGTAAGGCGATCGATAATATAAGATGTTGAAATTATTACGAAGAAGTTTGGTCAAACCACGGCCAAGTTTAGTTAAGAAGATGAATTAACTTTCCTTCAAAAGAAAAATAAGCTCTAATAATATACTTGTATGTGTTTGATACATGTTTAAACATGAGTCAAACATGTTTAAAAAATAAAGTCAAGTCAAATTTAAAGTGTCACGGTGTTTGGTTTGATTGTGTAGTATATGCTACAGTGCTACAAGTACTTATTATACATTTATACTTATTGGTTGAATAGAAGAAACAATTACTTTTTTTTTTTTTGACAACGAAAGAAACGATTACTTATTTACTAATATATTGCACATATTTAAAATATCCGTGTCATCTAATATGATGAGAACGCAAAAACAACGTTAAAAAAAACGGCAAATGCACGTGGTGTCCCTGAGTTTTGACGTTTTGCACATGGTGTCCCTGCTTTTAAAACTACTACTCTCTGGTGTCCCTCAGTTTTACACAATACGGCACGTGGTGTCCCTGGATCTAACGGTGTTAACAGAGTTCCGTTAAGTGATGACGTGGACGTCATTAGTGGTTGGAGGGGAAATAATTAGTGTTATTAATTATATTTTAATAAAAAAAATTATAATAAAAAATACATAATAAATAAAAATTCTCTAAAAATTCCAAACAATTTCAAAAAAAATCCAGATATTGATTTTTCTAAAAATAATTTTGAATATTGATTTTCGATTTTTTTTTTCCGAAATTATGTTATTGATGAAAACCACAGTGCACACGGTGTCCCTGAGTTCTACACTTTTGTGCACATGGTGTCCCCCAATTTTACAATTTGTGTATGTGGTGTCCCTGAGTTTTCCAATTTAATGCATATGGTGTCCCTTCTTTACATTGAATCCGTTTTTTTCGTGAAATTATTGCTTCATAGTTGTGATTTACGTTTACATTAGATTCCAAATGTGTAATAGCCTGTAATTGCATCAATTTCACGAAAAAAACGGATTCGATGTGAAGTAAGGACACCATTTGCATTAAATTGGAAAACTTAGGGACACCACATACACAAATTGTAAAACTCAGGGACACCATGTGCACTGTGTTTTTTACCAATAACATAATTTCGGGGAAAAAAATTCGAAAAATCAATATTCAAAATTATTTTTGGAAAAATCAATATCCGGATATTAATCGATTTTTTTTCTGAAATTATAGAGAATTTTTTTTTTTGTATTTTTTTTTATCAAAATATAATTAACTACACTAATTATTTTCCCTCCAACCACTAATGACGTCCACGTCATCACTTAACGGAATCCTGTTAACACCGTTAGACCAAGGGACACCACGTGCCGCGTTGTGTAAACTAAGGGACACCAGAGAGTAGTAGTTTCAAAAGCAGGGACACCATGTGCAAAACGTTAAAACTCAGGGACACCACGTGCATTTGCCGAAATAAAAATGTACACATACATTCTATATCCAGCGAAAAAATAGCTCAAACGATACCATGGCAAGGATGCAATGTCAACCTCAGAGCAACATGTGCAAGAAGCTAAGCTTCATGTTAATTAAAGGCCAGCTAACCATATGAGCAAATATGTAATTAATTGTGTACTCGTTACTAATTGGTGCATGCTAAGATAAGTCAGCAACTCAGAAATTAGTCTACAGTTTAATGCTAGGAAGAGCCAATGTCATTTAAATGTCGTTGTCACTTAGATTGAAGATTGAACGTAGAAGATCTTTGTAATTTTTAATGGATTATATAGAGTGTATTACATGATTGAAAATTTGAAATCAAGTTTAACATCATCATCAACACAAAGAATTCGAAACCTTCCCAAACTCTCAAATTCATTCTACTGCATGCATAATGCATTATTACTTGCTTCAATATGGCATTCTCGTCCTCATGTCTTATGGCCGTCAATGTCTTCGAAGAAAACATAAAGATAGTGTCTTCATTGTTGTCAATTTTCGTAAAACCGATAGAAAAATTGCTCCGTTGATATTTAGAAAAAACTGTACGTAATACATTCTATTTTCTTTTTTCAATATTAACCAAATTTTGGGACTAGGGTGTTTTCTCAAGATTCTCGACCAGGGGAAAGACCATCCTCGTGAAAATTGTTAATTCATAAATAATGTGACTAAGAGCTTCCGCACTTTTCTGTCTTGCATACACAACTTAGCGTCGGACGTCACCGCATGAGTTGAGGCGTAAATGTAACACTATAAGATGGGAAAAGTCGCGAACAAGTCTGGATAACGCACAACCATATTTCATAAGCATAAAGTTTAATAACGATGGAAAACAGGCGACCCTTCTAATTAGTAGACTGAACGCAGTTGATCACTACAAATCTGCAAAGATGACTTCACCTGCAAGTTGGTATTCTTGGGCGAGGAACTTTGTTTAGTCTTATGAGACATGTCTGTTGATGACAAAAATAATTTTGTCTTAGCGATGGAGGGTTTTAGTCCAGTAAACTCGATGGGCTGAAAATAAGGAAAAGCCCACCCGAGCGCAATACTCAGTTTGGGCTGACAGCAAACATACGAAGTCCATCTATTCAAATTTAAGAGAAGGCGCCAAGACACAAGAGCAGTTGAAGTAAAAGGAGTAAACCGCTGGCAAGTATTCTTCCCCACGTTTAGAGGAGCCTTGGAGGTCGAAGTAACCGCTAGAAGACTTATCCTATAAATAGTGGAGCAAGGAGCAGCATTAAAAACAACAATCAAGCATCAACAACATTTATCAAAGTCTTTTTAGTTCTTTCTTTTTAGTGTACATCGGGTCGCCTCGCCCCGTAGCACGAGCAGTTCATGTTTTAGTGTAGTTTTTTCTTTTCCATGGTGAAGATAGAAGACATGGAGGTAATTGATTCCATCTCTTCCTGGACTCTTCATTAGCAAACCTGACATTACTTTCAATTAATGGTTACTATTTTAGTTTGTAAGAACCCGTCTTTTGTCTTTGCATTTAAGTACTTTTATTTCATGGCATTTAGTTCATCGCGGTCAGTCTAAATTAAGTACTCTTAGGATAGACACTTCTTATAAGTGTCCTTAATTTTAGCGTTCAACACATTGGCGACCACAGTGGGAGGTAAGATATAATTCTTAGATAGAATTGTAATTGTTTACCTTTCGCAACCAAACAAACCTTTTGATTAAATCAAGTGCAGACATCAAACTGACTTGTAATTTCAAGAAGCAAGAAATGCCTACGACAAGGTCTGCTTCTCAGCGAGACAATTCGCAAGAGACTCCTCTTCCTCAGGATGGACCGACCGAGCCGTCTAACCAGAATATGGGTGTCGATACACCCATTATCAATGTAAGTTCAGATAACTCATCATCGAGTTCTGAAGGACAAGGCCAAACTACGCCGGCTCTCCGTAGTCAGGCAGAAGAAAGTTTACTGGCAGATTTGGATCTTAGCAAAGTGTCTAAGACCCAGTTAACTAGTTTTCACAAAACATATGTGAAAATTGTTAAGGATTTGTTGGTAAATGGACAAGAAGTTGAACGAAAACAACTTGAGTCCCATATTCAGCGGTTGACACAAGAGTCATCGCGGGCCTTTGCCCAAATTTCTCAGAGCTTACATGAGGATTCTCGGGATGGAATATCACGACAAGTTGATAGGATTATCCTTGACATCAATGAAACTTTCAATGCAACCTTTGATGCACTCACAAGAAGTGTTGCGACGGAGGTTGTTTGTCGCCTTGAACCATTGCTACAGAGGCACTCTCAATTAAACGAAAAGCTTGAGAGGATACTCGATTTGGGACAAACTATTGCCCAAACTAGAAGTAGAGCCATAACGACTGATGAACCGAGTGGCGTTGAAAGGAGTCATGGTGCAGATGCCCGGCCGATAGGGTATCCACCAAGTGCGACAGTCCTAACAGGACAGGGGGTTCGGGGTCCTAATAGTGACCCGCAAACTTCTTCATTACGCCAAAACCCTCCTCCAGGTTTTGGACTTAATGAAGACAGGGGAGAGCCTAGGAGATCTGAGAGCCAGGGAGTGGAGGCTGGGTCAGGTTGGTCAGCAGGCCCAGGCACTCAATCGAATAGGGTTGATCCTGCGCATATAAGCAATGTACAACAACTGGTGGTATACCGGCAGTTGGAGTACATTCAGGAAATAACCAACAAGTTTTGGTTTAGGGTGTTACAATACCCAAACGAGTTTTGCGGCGTCGGTCCCTACGAGCGGGATACAATACGCTAATCCTAACCATATCCCGGTTCATAGCACATATGGAACATCGGGGCAATATGGATATCCTGCCTCAGGGAGAGGCCAAGGAGTTTCTATGGGAGGATTTGGAATGCCTTATCAGACCTCAGAAGCTTATACTCATAATAGTGTAGGATTGGGGCGTGATAATTTCCAAAGTCAACAGCCACCTGTGATGCACAATGTTGCAGGTCATTATAGAGCTGAACCTAACATACCTAATTATGGTGGAGATTACCAAAATCAATACCATATCGCGCCCAACTTTGGAGTTGGTCGACAAGCGGAAAACACGCTTGAGGGTATGATTGAGGCGATAGTGGAAAGAATGGGTATTCCTATCGGTAGGAGTAAGAATAAGAGTTTCGACCATTCCCCTTATCCAGCCTATATTGATAGAAATAACCCGTTTCCGAGAGGATTTAAGATCCCTGACTTTACCCTGTTTTCGGGTAATGATCAGATGTCGGCTGCAGAGCACTTGGTTCGCTTCACGACCCAATGTCGGGAGGCCGCCGATAATGAAAACTTGAAATTGAGGTTGTTTTCCAGTTCGTTAACTGGAAATGCATTTAATTGGTATATAAATTTACCACCTAACTCAATCTTCAGTTGGGAAAACCTTAGAGACAAATTTATGGAACATTTCTTGAGAATGGATCCAGGAATTACTCTTAGTGAATTAGCTAGGATAACGCAAAGGCCTAGAGAATCAGTTAATGACTATCTTAACCGTTTTAAGAGTCTAAAAGGGCGATGCCCAGTGTCAGTCCCGGAACATGAATTTGTGCAAATGGCACAAGAAGGATTGTTACTCGAATTTAGAAAGAAATTTGGTGGCGATACCTTTGTTGATTTCCAGAACTGACCCGATGTGCAATCAAATATGAGAAAATGCTAAAAGAAGAGGTTAATCATAAGGAACATGCTAGTAAACAAAAATCTACTTATCATGCTCATGTTGCACAAGTCGAGCCTGATCAGATTGGCGAACAATTTGATGAGGAAATTGACGAAGAAACATATAATAATATGCAAATTGAGGTTAATGCTTTGGAGGTGGTTAAGTTCGACACACCCCTCGTCTGTCCTGCTCTCAAAAGAAAGGAAACTTTCAGTAAAAGAAGTTTCAAGAGTAAGGAAAGAAGGAAGTATACCTTTGAGATAGCCCGCCTTGATGATATGGTCCGATATTGTCTTAAGGAGGGTATTGTTAAGCCCAGAGAGGGGCATGTTGTCAAATCCTTAGAGGAAATAGGGAATAGGAGATATTGTGTTTGGCATGATACTTTTACTCACTGGACTAGGGAATGTGATCACGCAAAAAACTGTTTTCAGGATCTTATCGATGAAGGCAAATTGTTGTTTGCCGATGAGACTGAAAGAAAAGGAAAGTTTGTTGTCTGTAATATGATTTCTGTTGATCAGGTTGCTTTAATTGATTTGCAGGCTTTCCAGGAGAATGATGAACGTGAAGAACGGGCAATCACAGTATTGCATCGGTTGATTGATGATGGTGTCATATTTCTACCAAAAGTCGATGAAAAAGGAATGGAAGGAATGTGCAGGTGGCATATAACAGCTGCTCATTCCACTGCTGATTGTGTTTCTTTCAGGGGTTTGGTGAAGAGGAAATGTGAGAAGAAATTCATTACTATCACCAAGAAAGAGGCGAAGGCACTGAGATTGAATGAATTTGAGGCGGATCTCGACAAGATTCGTGCTCCATTCAAGGAGGAGAAGCAGAAAGGCGATGGAAAATCCAAGCCTTCTCCGCTGAAGCAAGAGCAATCCAATGTAGCAAAAACATCGGAGGTGAAAACATATAAGGAGGCGTTAGAGCATAACCCTTTGCATGAGGAGGCCATAAAGGGGTTGAAAACATTGCAACACCATTTATGTCCGAACTGTGCTGATCAACTCCACCTTGAGTTGATTAGGACTCGGGTCATTGAGAATGATCCAAAATGGATACCTGCATATAAAAAGGTACCAAACAAGCGAGTACGGATGAACAACGAAAGTTTTGAGTACTTCGGAACACCCAAGCCCGGAACCCCACGAATGGAGGGTAGAGGAGGCAGGGGTGGGAGAGGAGCATTTAGAGGAGGAAGGGGATCACATCGATCACCTGTTCCTTTCTCTACTCCACGAGGAAGTAACTCAAGTGGATCAGCAAAGTCTGATCTGACAAGTGGTTCACATGAGTACCGAAGGGGCAGGCAAGAAAAAGCTTTGAAGATCCGGAAAGATGTTTTGATGGCGCAGCAGCAGGAAGCACAAATTGCTCTGTTGCGCAAGGAGGAGGAAGCTTTGTCAATTAACAAAGTTTCCCTTGGAAAGGGTAAGAATGAAGTTTCTCAAAAGAAGGAACTTCAGGAAGAACCCGTGGCGATGGAGACAGATAGGCCAGTCCAAGATTTGGATTTGGTATCTCCCGCTGAAGCAGAAGCGCTACTAAAAACAGATAGCGCGGGTGTTGAACAGAAAATGGAAGAATTGCAACAGGCCATGTTGCATGAGAATCTGGATAGTTCGATACCAGATAAGAATCAATTCAGAGATAAGGATGGTGATCAAGATTCAGACGGTGATGATTTTGATCTCAAGGTCAATGATGACGATGACTTACTCTGCGATGAGGAATTCTCAGATTTCGGGTCTGAGCCTGAACCTGGGGAAATCTTGCCGGAGTGTAATGTAGTCACATTACCATAAACCTTTAAGAGGGTGCTCACTGCCGAGTTCGAAAAATCAGGAACGGAGTCCTGGGCCGATGAGGTAGAGCAAGCCGAAAAAGCAGGTACGCGTAAAGATACTACAACTTGGCCAGAAGACTTTTCAGTCTTTGCGCTCAGTAAAAGAAACAAAAGCGATACTGAAGTCGCGACGGGTGTCGATACCCAAACGACAAGTATGGAACCTGCTCTAGCCACAAACGGTCGAGCGTTTCCTAAAAGGCGTAAGGGTTTTTCTCCAGCTGCCGATAGTCTGGATGACCCAACCGCGCAAAAGATTCTAAACGCTTTGTTTAGACGGCCTGATCTTGATACGAATCATAAAAATGCATTATACATAACCGCTAAGTTCCAGGATCAATTCATTAGCCAAGTGTTAGTGGATACTGGGGCAACTGTTAATATTCTTCCTTTGTCGATTTTATTAAAGATAGGAAAGACAAGGAAGGATATTAAGAAAACTAATGCAACCGTTATTAGTTTTAGCGGTGAGCCCTACGCGGTTGAGGGCATTGTTAAAGTTAGAACACAAGTCGGAGATTGTGTCAATTATATGACTTTCTTTGTAATTGATGGCGATTCTGGTTATAATGCCATTTTGGGACGAGATTGGTTGCATCGCAATTATGCAATTGCATCGTCTTTACATCAATTATTAGTCCTGTGGAACGGCAAGAAATTTGAAATAATTGAGGCTGATAAAGAATTCACAATTCTAACAATTGAATTTGAAATTCCCAGGTCTGCTCTAAGAGCCAGAAGAGACTACAAGTTCAGGACGGACCGATATCCTGACCTTGCTGATGAAATAGAACAAGAAATATCGGCGATAGAGAATGAAGACTACACGGACGTGGTTGAGAGCGAGGATGAAGCAAGCCCTCCTGCTCAGGAATATTTAACTGAAGCTGAAACGAGTCGGTTGAAGTTAAATCAGATTAAGATACGGGAACTCACGGATGAGTCCTCTCCCTCAGAATTTAGGGAAGTATCTACTATTGTAAATAGCCTTGGTCACGGTTTCAGTCATCGATACAATTTGAATGGCTCGGACAGTGGCGATAAGGATGCAGAGTCTAGTCGTTAGCTCTGTTTGTTCTGAATAATCATTGTATTTATTAATGGATTTTAATATTAATGATTGTAAGAAGACCCTTGTTTGGCTGACGATGAAACAATAGACGAAAGTTTCTGGTCTCATTACCAGGAGAAATTTGGCCTTACCTTTAATGTTATGTCGGTTGAAGAAACACCGGATGACCATGATTCTTTCTTTGAAAAAGAGGAAGAAGAGGAAAAAGTATGGGCAAAAAGTGATGACATCAGACAAAACGTAACTGATGAAATACTTGAAGTAAACCTCGGATCAAAAGAGAATCCAAGGATTACTTATATTAGTAAACTACTTCCTGAAGATGAGCAAGCCAAATTCATTGCAATTCTTCATGAGTACAAAGATTGCTTTGCCTGGTCTCACAGTGAAATGTCGGGTTTAAGCAGAGAAGTGGTTGAACATCGGTTACCAATTATGCCGGGGTTTCAGCCAGTTGCACAACAACCTCGACGGTTGGCGCCTGAGTTACTGCCGAAAATCCAGGAAGAAGTAGAGCAGTTATTGAAGGCTGGTTTTATAAGACCAATTAAATATGTACGGTGGATTGCGAATATAGTCCCCGTCATTAAAAAGAATGGAAAAGTCAGGGTCTGTATAGACTTCAGGGACTTGAATAAAGCAACTCCTAAAGACCAATATCCGATGCCTGTTGCGGACATGTTAATAGATGCCGCATCGAGATATGAGTATATCTCATCGTTGGACGGGTATGCTGGCTATCATCAATTTAGGATAGCCGAGGAGGATTGCCACAAGACAGCCTTCCGATGCCCTGGATCAATGGGAATTTATGAGTGGGTTGCCATGCCTTTCGGGTTAAAGAATGCAGGGGCAACCTATCAAAGAACCATGGACACGATCTTTAAAGATATGATCGGGAAGTCTATGGAGATTTCATCGATGACGTGCTGATTAAATCACATGATTTGGAATCACATCGAAACCATGTGAGACAGTCACTTCAGAGGATGAGGGAATTCGGCTTGAAAATGAATCCACTTAAATGTGCATTTGGAGTAAAAGCTGGAAATTTCCTTGGTTTTGTCATTCATAAAAAGGAATTGAGATTGACCAAAATAAGGCAAAAGCTGTTTTAGCTGCAGCGCCGCCCTCAAATAAGAAAGAATTACAAAAATTCTTGGGGCAAATTACTTATGTAAGGAGGTTCATGGCCAATTTGGCCGGGAAGACAAAAATCTTCTCACCTCTTCTGAAATTAAAAAAGGAAGATTCATTTGTTTGGGAAAAGGAACATCAAGATGCTTTTGACCAAATTAAAAAGCAACTTGCGTCTCCTCCTGTTATCTTGCCACCAAAGCAAGATGGTAGGCCCTTACGAATCTACCTCTCTGTCACTCAAGATTCCATTGCAAGTCTCTTGACCCAGGAAAATGAGTTGGGACATGAGCAAGCAGTGTTCTACTTGAGTCGGATTTTACAAGATACAGAGAAGCGATATACACTGGTGGAAAAATGGTGTTTGTGTCTTTACGATGCATCTGTCAAATTGGTACATTATTTCATGGCTTTTAAGATTGAAGTGGTGTCACCTACAGACGTGCTTCGGTATCTCCTTTCACAACCTTTTCTAAAATGAAGATTGTGCAAGTGGCATCTCCACTTACTTCAATTTGACCTCATTTACTTGCCACAAAAGGCAATTAAAGGTCAGGGACTAGCGGATTTCTTGGCTCTGCACCCAAGCGATGAGCAAGTTTGTGAGGATCCTAAGGATTCTTGGACTTTGTTTTTCGATGGGTCATCAACCAGGACAACTGCTGGGGCAGGGGTCGTAATCATTGATCCTGAGGAACACACTACAAAGTTGGCCATAACTTTGGAGGGTGAATGCACTAATAATCGAGCAGAATATGAAGCTTTGATTATCGGACTTGAAATTCTCCAAGACATGGGAGTTGAGAAGGTCCGTGTATTCGGGGATTCCCAATTGGTCATAAACCAAGTAATGGGAGATTATAAGTGTAATGCTTTAGTAGCATTATATGGCACTCAAAAGGTAAGGAATTTGGTGAGTACTTTCAAGAAAGTTGAGTTTCACCATATTCCCCGCGATATTAACCATATTGCGGATGAGTTAGCCGGATTTGCGTCATCAAAAGAGATGGCTGTAACTCCAGATGATTCAGTGACTCTTTTGACAAGAACCCTACATCCATTGAAAAATTTCGATGAATGGAGTGAGAATGATCCCATCAATGCTATCAATAGCATTGACATTCTTAGCTCTGATGTAGATTGGAGAGATGAGATAGTCGAATATCTCAAGGATCCGTATAATAGGGAAGTACCTTTCAGGGTCAAAATGGCGGCTAACAACTACTTCCTAGTAGGAAACGAACTCTTTAGGAAAGATGTTGATGGCCAAATCCTGAAATGTGTAGACGCGGGAGAAGCGCTAACCGCGATGGCTGAAATCCATGATGGTTTATGTGGAGCTCATCAAAACGGTTTGAAAATGCGGTGGGCATTACATAAAGCGGGTTTCTTTTGGCTCTCAATAAGGAAAGATTGCATTAAATATGCAAAAGGGTGTGAGAAATGCCAAAAATTTGGTCCTATTGTCTTAGCACCCGCAGCACCGATGAAATGCGTCTTGAAGCCTTGGCCTTTCCGTGGTTGGGCAATGGATGCAATCGGAGAAATTAAACCTAACTCATCCAAGAATCACAAATTCTTGTTGGTAATTACAGATTATTTTACCAAATGGGTTGAGGCCGAGCCTTTTAAGAAGCTCGATACAAAAGCGGTCTTAGAATTCTTGGAGGAAAAAATCTTCGTAAGATTTGGAATTCCTGAATCTATTACTGTTGATAATGCGAGTGTTTTCAGCAGTGACCCATATGTGGAATTCTTGGCCAAATTTGGAGTTAAAGTCATACACTCTACTCCATACTACGCACAGTCGAATGGTCAAGCCGAATCTACGAATAAAATTATTATTGCTGGCCTCCGGAAAATGATTGAATTGAATCCTAGGAAGTGGCATGAAAAACTGCGATACGCTTTATGGGCATATCGAGCATCAAAGAGAGATGCAACTGGCATCTCGCCTTTTGAGTTAGTTTATGGTCACGACCCAGTGATTCCGGCAGAAGTTGTTGTACAATCAGCAAGAATTGCCAAACAATCAGAGCTCTTCGGAAAAGAGTATGTGGAGGCAATGAGTATCGAACATTTAGATACCGAAGAAACCAAGTTTGAAGCCGCACAAAGAATGAGGTTACAAAAACTCAGAGTAGCGGAAGCATACAACAAAAGGGTTCGAGCTAAGTCTTTTCATAAAGGAGACTTGGTTTGGAAGATGATTTTACCTTCTGGTCATAGAGATCCAGTTTGGGGTAAATTCACACCTAAGTGGGCAGGTCCTTTTAAGATCCATAAAGAATGTCTTGGAAATTCATACGTTCTGGTTTCGAGAAAAGGGAGGGTCTCGACTAGGCCTTTAAATGCAAAATACCTTAAAAAGTTTCACCCATCGATATGGGAGCAACATGGTCCAGAATTTAAAAAACTACATATTCAATTATATGATAGTTTACAAGAACAAAAGAGAGAGTTAAAGTTGGGGCATGAACTAAACAAAAGTACTCTAGAATCCTATGAAGAGCAATTCTTGAGATTCCAGAGGAGCCCACAGCTTCATGGTAGAGCAGTTGTTGTCGTCATGTGGAAGGTTTGAGCAACCAAACCTAGCGCGATGAGCATAGCCCTGCGCACACCTTGGATCTCTTTCTTGATTTGTTGAAGATTTTGTGCTTGAGTCAGCAACTCTTTCACATGCTTCCGGGTGGTCTCTGTCTGCACTTCAAGTTGACCAAGTTCAGCCTGGTTTGCGGATAACTGTTGGTTCAGGGTCCGTTTCTCAGCCTCTAAATAATCCATTTGTTGTTGGATGTTGAGAAGCCTTGCCTTGATCTCGGTATTGGTTTGTTTCTTGGTTGCGACATCAGTTACAAGAGGCAACACTTGGTCTTGAGTTGATTTCAATTGGGGCAAGACAGTACCCATTTGATCAACCTGATGTTGGAGGGCAACCAACCGTTGTTGTTTCCCAATTACCTCTGTTTGCAACAGAGAGACCAGAGAACGCCAGACTACTTCATCTTTCCCTTGCAGTTGATTCAAATAATCAACCAATGCAAGAGCATCTGACTCAGATGTAAGATCAGATTTCAGCGCAGCAAGGCAATCTGGAACTGTAACTTGTTCATTAATGGGTGATGCGCTCTCTTCAAGAAGGCTTCCTATTTGACTGGATAGAGTTTCCAGCGATTCTGTCAATACAAATGTAAATTTTTGTTATTTACAGAAGTTTATAATTTTGAAACAGTGATTTACTCTTTCAAATATAAAGAAAATTACCTGTTTCAAGCACTTGTTTCCTCATATTTTCAATGTTATCTTTCACTTCTCTCGGTGGAGAAGGAGGATTTTCTTCATTTATTTCTCCAAGGACCTGTTATTTACAAAAATAATAGAGTTGGCAAATAATGACAAATCTGAAAGTAATATTGAGTACTGAGGTTTTAAGTCATACCTGATTCACGATACAATCGGGGCTGACAGGTGCGCTGCTTGGTTGATCCGCAGTGTTTGGCTGACTAGCAGCATTTGAAATCTCCTTTGACGACGGTGAAGGAGGAGTTGTAGTGAGAGGAGACACTTCCTTTGCTATAATAGGAGATGGTGTTGAAACAGTGGTCTCGACTATCATCTCAGCTGGATTCTCCTCAGATGGTTCGGCAATGGCCGTCTTTTTGGGAGGATTTTGAGGGAAGTCAGACGCAGACTCAGGAGTCTCTCGTTCCCTCTTCTTTGAACCCTTCCCTGAAACAGGTTTGGAGGCTACCTTCGCCGAACCTGACGCTTTTTGCTTCTGCTTAAGAGACCTCCTCGGGTGGACAGTCTTGAAATGTCCTTTGCTCTGAGAAGGCTTTGGGACCACAGAAGCGCCAGGTTGTTCAGTTGAAAGAGGAGTAGTTAGAGGCGATGTCTTCACCTTTTTGTCCAAAAAGGCTGATAAGGGTTGGTCATCATCAGACCCACCGATGTCTGGCTTTACCACTACGCCCTCTTTCTTCTTCTTTGAAGGTTTCTGCCGCGATGGAGCCTGTTCTTCAGCAATGGCAATCTCAGATTCCTCAACGAATTCGGGGATGGAGATTTCAGGTTCTTCAACAATCACCAATGATAGATAATTGGTTGAACTTGAAGCAAGATCAGTCTCCTGGTCAGAATTATCAGGAACTTTTTCTTCCTTTTGCGTTGGAGTTACCAGCGACCTTATTTGCTTGTTCGAAGTTTCTAAAGGGAAATAAGGTCAGTATCTAATCACGAAAGGATTAGAGAGTAAATTGATTTTTTAAAGTAAGACGAGAAACTTACCTTCCATGTCGAGGATTGGAGTAATCAATTTGTGAGCAGGAAGACGGTTTGAGTTTCGAATGTAAGGCATGTGGCGCCACCAGAGTTTGAAATGTGCAGTCTCATAGGCATGCCATCGCCAAGATTCTGGGCGAACGAGGGACGACATGGTCACAGTTTTGCTTTTGAGGATGCTGTCTTCTGAAAAGACTTTCCTATCCCACCATGGCCTATTCTGAGTTTGATAATAAGGGACGGCTAACCCTTGAACTAACCCAAACTGACGAGCAACAAGTTGTGGGTTGTACAATTCAAACCCAAGGAGTACAGGTTCGAAGGCATAAAGGTCTTTTGTTTGAAGTACACTAGATCAGAAACCGCCATCGAAAGAAGTACTCTTTGCTTCAGAAGAGATAAAAATCCCAAGAGGGGTGATGTCAAGACTTTGCATCCAAAGAGGAAGGGCACGATAGATCCAGTGATCCTCTTTCAATTTTTGTTGTTTGGCCAAAAGAAATAGGTTCCAGGCAACAGGAAGTGGGTACCCGTAAGAAGTTACCCCCATTAAATACCCAAGGATCTGTCGAGGATGAACACCAATTTTGTCATCGACAGCGCGAAAGACGAAATCACCATAACAAAAGCAGTATTCAATGTACACATCTGATGAGAAATTCAGCAGATGGTGGAAGTACATCACTCCCCAACAAGTCAGGAGCCACAATGGGCCTGATAGAGGGAGTAGTCCTTGGGATACCTGTGGATCCTCATCCCCTAGATATAGGGCACGACCGCGATAGAGGCATCTATACAGAGATCCTAATAACATAGGGCCTAAAGCAAGAGGCTCTGGCTTTGCAACAGACAAGTTTGCAGCCAAAACCATAAAAGCCTTTGAGACATTGCCGGAGCGCGACATGAATAAACGGCTCAGGGCAAAGGTGAGGAAGAGTACGACTTCCTCTGGCGTTACTTCATCCTCGGAGGATGCATACGCGCTAATCAAGGTTGAAAAAGACAGGCTAGAGGCTTTTGCCTTTAACATTCCATCATATATGGAACTGGCCCCGGCATATAGTTTTTCCGCTGCTGGGACACACTCTACGGTTGACAATTCTTTTCCACTAATTCCGTTAGGGGAAAGACCCTCGATATAGGCAATGTCAGCCAGAGTGACAGTCATATAACCCGCCTTAGTGACGATACAATTCACAGTGGGGCCCCATAAATACAGGAAAGCAGTCGAAAATGAACCATCGAATGAAATGTGGGAATAACATGCTAACCTTAAAAAATGGAGTAGCCTCTGTTTTTCCCAGAGAGAATGAAAAGAGGAAAGTCGTTCCATCCATTCATCTGCTTGCGACACGCCAACCCATCCTTTGATTGGCTTAGTCACGTTGGGAAAGCGACAGGGCTGTACTTTCTTGCAGTACACCAAAGGTTGTGATTCAGGAGCATGCATTATGTCGTTTAATGCCTCCCTGACTTCAGCAGAGTCAGTATCCTCTATCACTCCGCGTTTCCAGATAAAACATGGGCCAATTTGTCCGCTCGGAAGTGGTTCCCTATCGGTAGGAGAACCATAGTGCCAGAAGTAATTTGGGTAATAAATCTTCTGGTACTTGTTGATTGCGTCAACAAGTTTCCGAGCACCCCCGATGTAAGAATCGGGCCAACGAAGGCTGAGTTGAATCTCTGGCTTTTGTTTCATTTTGATTGATTGAAAGAAGGGAATTTCTTTTTACTCGAATGTAAGAAGGGATGTAATAAAATTGAGGGTTGGGCGTTTGTCAATTGAGAAACCCAGTTCCCCTTTTTTATAACCTAATTTCAAGGGACAAAACGGTACCGTTTTGACAAAACAGTTATTTGCCGAATTTGGTTATAATTCGTTGAATAATTGGAACGGTTAAGAGTTGTTATTATAGAAGAATTATCTATAATTTCAATATTGATGATTTGTTTCTCTCTCCACTAATAGGGGAACTTAAGCGGTTTTTTCCCTTTTAATTAAAGGGAATCTTGTTTAAGGAGAAATCATCATTAGTTACAGTTTCCAAAGTTCATTTTCACCCGTTAAGAAAATACGTGGTCGAGGCAAAATGACTTTTGGTTTTCTTCTGAAAAGACCCATCATTAGAATACGATGAGTCTCTTGGGAATTATAAATAGAGGAGTGACTTGTGCATGTTTCACAACAAAAACTTCTCACAAAAATACCTTCTCTTCCCAAATTACATCTGAACCATTAAGATGTCTTCAAAAAAGTTCAACTCTGTGACGAAGGGAACAGATGTGAGCGCTAAGGGGAAGGTCAAGAAAGCGATACCACCCCAAATCAACGATATGATAGAAGAGGTGGCTGAGTCGGCGTTTGTTCCGATTTCTCGAGGAATTATTACCACAAACCGCCCACAGACGGCTGCTTCTTCAAACAAGAAGAAGGCCAGAAGCCATTCCCGCTCTACTCTTAACATACAGAGAGGGAGGGTCACCATTGCCAAGCGGGCTTGGGTAAGAAAAGATTGGCCGTCAAAACAGGCCTTACAGATGGCGATGAAGGCTGCGGAAGAGAATCTTCCAAGCGATAGCAGTCCAAGCAGTGAAGCAACTGACTCCGACGACAGTCAGACCTTCATTGATTGGGACCTCCCAGAGGCAAACTGTCGCTTTAAGCCAGACCGCGTGGAGAAACCATATTACTCCGATGCCGACGATAGTGAGAATAATAGTGACTACAAAAGGCCATCGCCTTAGGAACCTTTATTTTCATATGCATCGTAGTTTAATTCTAATTCCAATGTAAAAGTACTTTGTATTACAAGTTTAATATAAAGTCCGCTTTTATCTTGATGAATTTTGGGTGGTTAAAAACGAATTTTTTAATTGCTTAAAATTTAGAAATTTGAATATAAACAGAATCCGGAATTTAAGGGTTTTGACAAATTCAAGCCTTTAAAGCCTCAGTGCTACTCTGTGTTTCTCACAAACTTGAGAATTCTATTCAAATTCATCACAAAATTATGGAGGTTTTCCCAGATAGGAATCCTCTTTTCTTTCATCACCTTGCTCTCAAATCAATTCCTTTTGATCAACGCAAAACGGAATTTAAGTATCAAACAACTTTGACCAGGCGACATGGCAAGTTGGAAAAGGAAGATGAGGACATCTTGCAAACGTACGAACTGTTTCATGATGATCCAGATTAAATTCAGGATATCTACTACTTTAATGTTAATATTAAAGGGTATGTCTTGAAGGAAAAAGTCCCTTGGCCTGCGCCAGATTTGCCATGCTTTAATCACGAATCTCAGCATGACGAAACTGAGACAGATAAACAAAAAGTCTCTCGCGAGTTAGAAGAGCGATGGGCCAGTACGATGAAAGCCTGTTTTGGTCAAATCACCAAAGGCATAGTCGAGTTCGGTAGGGCAAGCCATGGGGCATTGAAGGTATTGCCCGATGAGAATCTCGTTTATCGGAATTCTCTGTTTTACTACCAGCGCACTTATTGGTCTGGTTGGTATAGGGGACGAATTGAGAATGGAGGTAAGAGGGTCATATACTTCTGCACCTGCCAAACTTGGGACGAGTACGCGAAGGAGGGTGAAAATGCGTACTGGTTGAATGCGTGCAGCGACGATGAGTTTGAAGACGAAAGTGCGGACGCAAGGGAGCGCAGTGAAGTCTTCCAATTCAGGAAGTATTCGAATAAGTTCAAGCCACGACCAAAGCTTAGCCTGGTGAAAGCAAAAGGAGAACCCAGGACTACCTACATCGCTAAGGACGACGAAAGCTATGTACATGTCTGGTCCCTCTCATTCTTCCACAATGGAGGGATGGTAGAAATTTGGCCCAGTGAGATCCAAGTTGGCCAGACAAGACTTTGTTTTTAAATCAAGCAAAGTTTCATGTAAAATTTAAAATCTCATTCAGATTTAATGGGATTTTTGATCTTATATTTATTCATTCATCTCATTTCATATTAAGGCTATGTTCGGCGCAGCTTTTTTATCAACTTTTTACTAACTTTTAGTGGTTTGACTATGTCAAACATCTACTTTCCTAAAATTGATGTGTTCGGCTGCGTAGATGATAGAGTAGATTATGGAAGTTACATCAGCTTTTTTGAAACGTTGGAAAAACTAACGTTTGAGTAGATGATGGATTTTTTTTTCAAAATTACCCCTAAAATAAATCCTAAAATTGTGGGATTTCCCAAATTAATCTCAGCTACTCTACTACTCTCCCAACAAACATACATCTTGCCGTTGGTACACTTATTATAAATATAACCCTTCAAAATAACTCATACTTCTAATTTGCTTACTTTTATTAAGGTAAATTTATCATAATCTTAATTTAATTTTGTATCTAATGCTGGGAATATGCTAATTTTATATCCCCAATATAATTTATTAACCTAAGTTTACTTGGTTTTTCTTGATTTTCTATATCAGGGTGTGATTTTGATACATTTGGAAGAGCGATTATTCTAATTGATTCAAACAAGTAAGTCTTGTACTTCATTTCATTTCACATGAGATTTATATGTATTATTATTGAATATGGTGACATACCTTAGATTTCTCATGCATGTTTGTGTTCACCCTCTCTCTTGACATACAAGTAATCTTGCTTTGAACAACAGTAGGAAGAGCAAGAGGCCTGTTAGAGTGGTTAGAGGGCTTGCGTATGGTGGTTCTAGGGAGAATATTTTGTATGTTTATGATGGGTTGTATGAGGTTTCTAGGATGGAGTGTAGAAAAAAGGAGTGTAGAGTCAAACATAAATTAATTTCTAGGATGGAGTAGTAATAAAGATTGATGACCAAACATGCATGTCTTTATAATTTGTTCTCTGCAAATTAATGGTCATGTGTATTGTGTAGTGCACTATCTCTTTTTATAATTTGTTTAGTTTATCAATGACAAAAGATCAATCATGTTTTAGCAGTCAAACAATATTTTCTTCAGCTTGACGCCAACCTCACGTTGAACTTAGTCATTTTTAGATAATCTGGACGACCCTCCCTTTGTCCTGTATATCTGTCCTGTCTAGTTACCTCGATATGTTCACCTATGTTCTGTACTAGAATTCATGATAAACAGTAGTTAAGCACGATACAAATATACATTTTGATCTGATGAGTGGCTTTACTTTTTCTAATTTATCGCCTCCGTTTGTACGTAATTTATCATCTTCTAATTTGCACTTTTTCCCTAGCATGTGTATGTGTAGTAGTGTTGTTTGGTTTGTTCTTTGTAATAAATTTCATCATGTGTTCTATGAATGTGTCAATTTAGTTACGTTAACTTTGTCGTTATGTAAAATATTAATAAAATGCGTGTTACATATATGTTAGATGGCTTCTTCTAGTGACAAGGATGGAAAGAAAGATGTTTTTAAGTGGAGTGAAGATGATATGATGGCTTTGTTAGATGCGTGTATTAGATTTCTTGATCAGAACGGGCGTTCAAATTTCAAATGGAAGGATATTCAAATGGATGTGGAAAGTGTTATAGGGCGTCGTTTTAGTAATGTTAATAGTTGCAAGAACAAATATGATTTAATAAAAAGAGACTGGGCTCATTGGAAAAAATTAAAAGGAAATGATACGGGCTTAGGATGGGATCCAGTGACAGGAAAAATCGATGCAACTAATGATTGGTGGGAAAAAAAAATACAGGTGTGTCTTTTTTCTCCTTTCTATGTCTAAAACATTATAATTATTGTGATGTCCAACATAATAATATTTTAAATGGTTTGCGCTAATGTAGGAGTGTAGAGATTTTCAAAAATTTCGACACAAAGGAGTTAGTGGAGAACTTGAAGATAAGTGGAACCGATTATTTCACGATGCACATGCCTCTGGGAATAAGAACTTTCAACCATCGGCTCCACTTCGTAGTATTGAGCAAGGTGATAAAGAGTTTGAGGATACTCAACATAATATGAGAAATCCAACTCTCGATGACTATATTGAGAATCCAGATCAATTTGATGCAGAGATGATGAATGATGATAACTTTTTGAGAAATTTTATGGAGGAAGTAAATACACCCAACACAACCCCCTTAGCTGATAATACTTCGAGAACACAAGGTGGAAAAGGTGGAGTTCCAGCATCTAGTAGCTCGCAAAAGACAACATCAAACTGTAATAAGGTTGTTCAAATGAAGCGTAGAAGAAGGCAATCTGCTGGATCAATATTCTTGTCCGAAGAAATTTCTGAAATGAAAGAATGTGTTAAAAAGTTGACGGATTCTAGTGTATGTCCACAGCCAACGTCTACTTTTGCTTTGGCTATGCAGATTCTCAATCGGATGGTAAAGAATAACGATTTGGGGGATCATGATAATTTATGGGGATATGCTACCCGCCTCTTAGAGGATGCTACTAGGAGAGAAATTTTCTTACATATGGAAGATGATTCAAGTAGGCTTAAGTGGCTTAATTATATGTTTAGTATAAAAGATATGTGATTCTTGATATTTTATATGTTATGTTTTAAGTAAATTTTTGTATGCTTTAGTTACCCTGCAATTTGTCGAGTTTCAACATTTGTTAGCCTTGTTGATTTAAGTTTAATAGAATGTGTCAATTTATAGCTATTTTTGAGAAATAATTTGATTGTGATTAATTTTGTATAGGTGTTATGGATTTTGAGCAAGAAAGAAGGCGTAAGATATGTGTTATCATTGCATATATGTTCACTTTGATAGCTACATATTACTACAAATATATACATAAGGAACCATGCATGACTTCCGTTCTAACAGGGGCGAAATGGATGAAGGAGTTGTTAAATGGTCATCCTATTCGTTGTGTTAATGCTTTTAGAGTTGAGCCTCATTTGCTTTTGAGACTGTGTAAAGATTTGTCAACAAAATATGGTGTTAAAGCAAGTGGTAATGTGTCAATTGTTGAAAAGGTTGGGATTTTCTTATACACCATTGCTCAAGGTGCTTCTAATAGAGCTGTGGGGGAACGATTCCAACGCTCAGGTGATACTATAAGTAGAGTGTTCCACGAAATCCTAAATGCAATATCTAGTCGACACAAAATTGGACTTGCTCATGATAATATAAGGCCAGTGGATCCCGAGTTCAAAGATACACCGATTAAAATAGCCACCGATCAAAGATATATGCCATACTTTAAGGTAAGTACAAATGAAATATAAACATAATATTATGCAAGTTATAATTCTCGTGTCATTCCTCGCTCTAACTACATATAATGATTTATATTACAGGATTGCATAGGATGCATTGATGGTACGCACATAACAGCATGTATACCAGAGAGCGATCAGTTGCCTTACAGAGGAAGAAAAGGATTTCCGACATTTAATGTGATGGCTGTATGTGACTTTGATATGTGTTTTACATTTGTATCTGCCGGATGGGAAGGTTCCGCACATGATACTCGTGTTTTTCTTCATGCAATTGAAACACCAGAATCAAGGTTTCCAAAACCACCAAAAGGTTGCCTTTTTTTTTTAAGCCGCATCACCCTTGTTATATATTGACTTTGTGTTATAATATTTTAATCTAACGATATTTTTTTTTATCTAGGTAAATACTACTTGGTTGATAAAGGATATCCAGATAGAGACGGTTATTTGGTACCTTATCCGAAAATTAGGTATCATAAATCACAATTTGAAAACGAGCCTCCACAAAATTCTCAAGAATATTTTAATCGTGCTCACTCGTCCCTTCGGAGTTGTATCGAAAGAACTTTTGGAGTTCTAAAGCAAAGATGGAAGATACTAACGAGGATGCCACAATTTACAGTTGAGACGCAAATACATATCATTGTTGCTACGATGGCTTTGCACAATTATATTAGGGTAAATTCACCGAGGGATCCTATTTTTCAAGCACTTGATAGTAATCCTGATTTTATACCTCGAGATGAATTTTCAGGACTTGGAGATATTTCGTCAAATGATGAAAATCATGGAAGAAGATCATCCCAAATGAAAGATATACGGGATAAGATTGCTAACTCTCTATGGCGTGCAAGAAGGCGTAACTAGTATGATGCATTTTGTTTTTGTTTAAAGAAACTTGATTGTTTTTCGTCAAGTTCAAATTATTTGCGTTATGTTGCTTATTTGTTATTGTTTTTTTTTTTAATTATAAAGTTGTTTGATTGTTGACAAAATATAATTCCAAGCACAAGGATGCATATATATATTTTGCAAATAAATACCAATGTCCTTTTACGTAAATTTGGTTATGCAACAGTTAGTTTTGCCGAACACGTCACGTAGATTTCAGCTAGTTGTAAAATCTATCATCTAACAGCTCCAGCTAACAGCTACAGCTACTGAAAACGCTACAGCTAGTAAAAACGCTACCAGCTACAGCTACAGTTACTTTTGCCGAACAGACTCTAAATGAGAATTGATCAATTTTACTCAAAATATATTCACGAAACGAGTATGTTTTCAATTACAAAGTTTTTCATTCAACGATAACGAATGCTTGAAACCATTAGTTTGATTTACGATAGTCAAACTCCATCGACAGCGATAGATAAGATTCATTTTTCGTGTCGCTTCAAATTCCCAGCAACACAAAAAAGGGGGGCATTTGTTGATGACAAAAATAATTTTGCCTTAGCGATGGAGGGTTTTAGTCCAGTAAACTCGATGGGCTGAAAACAAGGAAAAGCCCACCCGAGCGCAATACTCAGTTTGGGCTGACAGCAAACATACGAAGTCCATCTATTCAAATTTAAGAGAAGGCGCCAAGACACAAGAGCAGTTGAAGTAAAAGGAGTAAACCGCTGGCAAGTATTCTTCCCCACGTTTAGAGGAGCCTTGGAGGTCGAAGTAACCGCTAGAAGACTTATCCTATAAATAGTGGAGCAAGGAGCAACAATAAAAACAACAATCAAGCATCAACAACATTTATCAAAGTCTTTTTAGGGGCTGTTTGGTTTGGGGGTTACAAGAAAGGGAAAGGGATTTAAGACCTTCCATTCCCTTAGTGAATGTTTGTTTGCTCGTTTTTGTCATTCCCTTTCCCCACCTTCCTTCTTTCAATACCCCCAAATCCCTCTATCCCCATTCCCTACCCCCCCAAGGGTTTTGATGATTACCCATATTGGGGTTTCATCATCCACCCACAAAGCAACCACCCACCACCATCATCCACCACAAGTCCACCACCAACGACCATTACCACCACCGTAACCTCCGTCCGGCGACCCAACACCACCGTCGCAACATCAGTCGGCGACCCAACGCCACAACACGACCACCATTAATAACCCCACAACACCACTATACATCATTATAGCACCACCGTTTTCTCACGCTAAAAGAGGAAAAAGTCAAGACTTATGGTGGTCACCTGGGCAAAGAAGACGATTGCGGCGCAATGATGAGTACGATGGCGGTGGCGCACGGATTGTGGGAGACGACGGTGGTGGTGCACCGGTTGTAGAAGACAGCGGCAACGTACTAGGTGTGGGGGATGACGGCAGCGGCACCATGGCATGTGGTGGTGGACTGGTGGTTGTATTAGAGGAGGAGAGAGAATAGCGTTCATCTGAATAAAAAGGGGGCTTTTGGGTTTTGATTGAATTGTACCAACCAAACACACTGGGGAATTGTATGGGTTTTCATTCCTTTCCCCGCGTTTCCCTTTCTCTTTCCGTTTCTCTTTCCCTTCCTTGTACCAAACGGCCCCTTAGTTCTTTCTTTTTAGTGTACATCGGGTCGCCTCGCCCCGTAGCGCGAGCAGTTCATGTTTTAGTGTAGTTTTTTCTTTTCCATGATGAAGATAGAAGACATGGAGGTAATTGATTCCATATCTTCCTGGACTCTTCATTAGCAAACCTGACATTACTTTCAATTAATGGTTACTATTTTAGTTTATAAGAACCCGTCTTTTGTCTTTGCATTTAAGTACTTTTATTTCATGGCATTTAGTTCATCGCGGTCAGTCTAAATTAAGTACTCTTAGGATAGACACTTCTTATAAGTGTCCTTAATTTTAGCGTTCAACAATGTCACAAGTCGCAAATAGTTTGTGTAATTTATTTGGTCAAAATTACATCCTCTTCCAACGGTTAGACACAACAGAATTTGCCAATTATGGAACTATCCACATCTATCAAACACACATGCATTCTAATCCATGCCATTTTCCCTTTCATTTCCTCTCTGCTTCCCTTCTTTGGTGCCATTCTGTATTTACAACCTTACCTTCAAGAAAATACAGGACATAATCTTGATCTCCTCACAAAGTTTATTAATATTGGGTCTTCATTATTATCAAAACTTGCAAGAAAAAAAAACAATAGAAAAATCATATTGCGATATAAAGAAGAGAACGCACGCAATTCATTCATTTTTCTTCTTTTTAATTTCTTTACGCTTCCTTTTAATAAGAACACCATTTACAAATCCATTGTCGACGATAATCCCTCTCCGTCCTCATGAGGAGCTGAAATATGAGAGGTCGGCGATAGAAGAATTTTTTTACATGCATCGAATTCATCTCGATGTATATACGACAATAACAAAATTTCAGGAAGCAATTCATTTTGTGCATTAGGGTGATATCTCAACCATGGGAAGGACCGTTCCCGTGGAAGAGATAACGCCTACGCACCCTACATTATCGTTAGCATTTCTCATCTTTTGGATGGCAGCTATGGTGGCTACGATTTCGGGTTTATGTGGGTTATGGTCCAAGAAAAGCTCAAAAGCTCGTAAAAAGGAAGAGAAAGCGACATTAGAAACGACTATTGACACTACAATTGCACCACCACAACCACAGACCGTCGTCGAGTCGAGCACAAATGATGAGATCGATCAATTTTCGGTACCACTACCACCGCCACCCTCCGCAACAAAATTAGAATTAGGTGATCAAACCATGGCTAAAACGAAACCTAAGGTCGATAAATCCTCTTCATTACACAATTACTTGTCAAAATCAACATCAAGAAGGAAGCTAACCTCGAGTATTAGCATGAGAATGTCGATGAAAATTAAGGATAAGGCATCCGAATTTAAAGACAAGGCATCAGAGATTAAGGACAAAGCGTCCGATCTAAAAGACATAAGGAAGAAGCATGAACAAGAGTCATTGTGGACCAAGAGAATCATACTAGGTGAAAAATGTAGGCTTCCTACTGATGATGACGACGTAGTACTACCGAAAAAGGATACACATACATCAAATGTCGATCAAGGTGATGACATAGATAATAACGTCGTACAACCACAAATTCAAAGACCTCAACTACGTTCGTTGTCACGAAGTTGTTCCTCCATTGATCAACGTTTAATGTCGTCTAGGCCAAGGCAACAAGAAGCGAAAATTGAAGACAAGGGAAAAGGAATACAGAAACTTTCGGATGATCATAGTGATTAATTGTTCATGGTATGGTGTTCAAAAACGTGTAATACATCTCTATCTATATTTGATCTGAGTTAAACACAACTACGTACATTTCGATCACCTCTCTATATATCATATATGTACATAAATATATAATGCATTTTGGCTTTGAACCGGCGTATATATATATCCACTGAAATTTAGAGCAACGATAGCGACAATGATGTTGCAAGTTTAATTTGTTGATCTCCAAAAACATTGCAGTCTCCGTTTAAGAATGATTTAGCCAAAAATTTGAAGCTAGCCTTTAATTATTTGATCCGTCAACAATACTTGTGCTAGTGCTCAGGCTGCTAAGCTATCAAGCTACTAGTTCGTACCGTGATTCGGATTATAGTTCTTATTTCGGAGTATGTGATAGTATAACATGTTTATTAGACGCCATTTTCTCCTACAATTTCGGTTTGAGTTCTTAAGGATCAATTTTAGATGGGGAATAGAAGGCAATATCTAGTCTAGCTAGCACCACTATGAAATAGACTAATACATTCAAGAAATCTTGGTAGACATTGTTCACATTGGTTACAAATGTACAATACTATACACTACACTCGTGATTTCCGATCTTTTTGAAACGACCATCGTATGAATTTTTTTTTACTTGAACGCAAAATGTAACACATACATTAAGTTATCATTTTAGATGTTTAATTCAATTTGTTATTTGTGGTGACCAAACCATAATCAAAGATAACACATTTGTGGACATAACTCTTTTTAAAATTTTCACTATAATAACTTCAAAATTTCCTTAAAAAAAAAGAAGCCCTTGAAAATGGGGAGCTTTGGACTAACAGTAGGAGTGCCACAGTCAATCATAGGAGTATCTTCTTCATCACACAACAAATACAATATTTACCAAAATCACCTTCAATCCCTACAACTAAACCCAAAAATAAAAAGTGGGTCGAAGTTTATTAAATCAAATAGCAACAAAGTTGGAAACTTTAGCGTTGTGAAGGCATCATCAGCAGAAAGCAGCAGCAGCAGCATGTCTACCACTATTGAGAAATTGGGTGTTAAGATTGAGAAGAACCCTCTTGAGTCTACTCTCTCTGAGCTTGGTGTTCGTCAATGGCCAAAGTAACCATCTTTCTGTCTCCTTTTTTTATTTGTTTTGGTAATTTATTATTATTGTGTTGCAATTTTGTTGAATTATAAGTATTTATGTGAAGCTTGGATTTGATGATATTAGAATGTAATTTGGAGGGTATAATTTGGTGGCGTGAATTGGTTTTTGGTACGTAGGTTGGGATATGAGGATTCGAACCCGGGACAACCCCGAGCCAGGTTGATTACCTAACCACTAGGCCAACCTTGATCCTCTGGTGGGGTAAATTGGTGAAGAGGGTGTTTCACTTTTCATTGAAAGTTTTGTTCTTCGATTGAAATTGGAATTTCTTGATGCAATTTTCATTATGGGTTATCCGTAAGTGGCATCTTGATGTTTTGAATATAGGGGTAAGGCTTGCGTACATCAGACCCCCCGTAACTCGCCGGAGCATTTTTGAGGCGTGGGTATTATTGTTGTTGTTGTATTGAAATTGAAGAATTGAGGTGTTAGATTGTGGAGTTGAATCCAATAGATTTGTGTTCCACAGAGTAGGGGCTTGAAATAGGATTTGAGGAAAGGTGAGATGAACTGATCAAGATAGTTTGCGTAATTGCGTTTAGTAAACAATTTTGAAGGATTTTTGAGTTGCTTGTTCATGAACTGGTGATTCTAGTGCGTGACGGAAATGCACACTTACTGTTTGGAGGTGCTGAAATTTAGGAGACTTCTAGTCCCCTTGATCGTGGCCTGTGGGCAAATTGTGTTCTAGCTAAGATTGTGCTCAATTTCTGATGAAAAGGTTTTCATTGTATAAGCCATTTCTTGGTGGCCAAATGATAGTCGATGTAGTGTTGTGGTTAAGGTAATAAGATGCACTCTTCACTTACCTGTTGCGAAATTAGGGTGCCAAATGACAAGGCAATTTCTGTATAAATTGTATGTGGATGCTGCGATCGTTTGCCTACTATAAGAACAGAGCCCTCAGTTTGTTACGAGGGATATAAGCTTTTCATTGCCTGTTGATGTCCTGAAAGTTAAACATGCATTTTCTTGTTGCTTATTAACTCATATTTCCTGCAATCAAACGTTTAGGTAGCTGCGGAAACTTTTTGTCAGATGTGCAACAATGTTAAGTTCTTTTTACAAAGCTGATGAGTATTATTTTTTTGGGTGCATCCAATTCAGCATTATTGTCCCTCAAATGCTACACATTTTGACTTACAAGCCCAAACCATTGGTATTGTACAAATTTGACGTTTTTGCACTGATAATGGTAGTGTGAAGCATAGTATGGTCTCTAGCAAAAGCATTAGTGATTGGGATTTAATCATCGTCGACGATTTTAACACGGATGACTTACTCAATTTGGTTTATGTGGAAAACATACTGTTGTGGTAAATTGCGGCCTCCATAGTTCTCTGATTTTAGTAGCCATCTATTGAGAGTATTTCATTTAGGGGTTACACAATGTGATGCTACTTGTATAGTTGTATGTGTCTATGTGTTTCTTCTATGTCTCAATTCTCCCGCTTACCAAGAATACCAACTGCTTGTATCTATGTCTATTCCACAATTAAACTGTTATCTTTTTTTTTTTTCTTTTCTTTTGGGGCAGAAGTACAAGTAACCCGTTTCCTACACTTACTATAAATGTGCACAATTATACACTTCAATTTTGGTTGAGTGACATAAAAATTCTCCTTTTCGTGATGCAAAACTCATGCAAGCAAGGGAAAAACATTGTCATCATCATTGTCTCATCAATCATAGATGCTGTCCAGTGTCCATTGCTGATGAGCTATTCTGGAATGAAAGTTAACTAGTGCGGTGACATATAAACAAAAATGCTGATTATTGTCATTGGAGGCTTGAATCCAATTTGTCTACCCTTCATTTATATCTCTTGCCCAACACAATGTGGATATTTCCAGTTCGATGATCTTTTTAATCAGTGGAGTTTTATACAGTCATTGTAACATCTGGTATTTTGTTGCTATTTAGGTGGGGCTGCCCTCCAAGTAAATTTCCTTGGACATATGATGCGAAGGAGACCTGCTATCTGTTGCAAGGAAAGGTCAAAGTTTATCCTGATGGATCCAGTGAGCCTGTTGAGATTGGAGCTGGTGACTTAGTTGTATTTCCAAAAGGTATGAAGTGTACTTGGGATGTCTCAGAAGCTGTTGATAAGCATTACAAGTTTGAGTGAGCATATGTTGCTATTAGGTAGAACCAGCTTACTATGTAATCTGAGCATATTGTCATAATTTCGTTCAATAATTATGTCTGATTGTGCTCATGGGTTTGGAAGTAATCGACTCAGTATTTAATCGCCATTTACAGTTGAGTTGTGCTTTTTCCCCAACTTCACTCCTCTCTTGTCCTTAAAAGTTAAAGAATAGAAACGATACTATTTGTTCTAAAGGTCCGCTTTGTCCAGATAGGTGAATGGGTTTTGACATAATGTGAGAGTTTCGGCTCAATTAGTTTTACGAGCTTCATCTTTTGTGGTCATGTATGAGCTTCGGTTTGGTGTGGGTATGAATTTCAGATTTAAGTGGTGTATAAGCTTCAGCTCTGATAGTGGTATGAGCTCCGGGTTAATGAATAGCTTGTACCTGACTTAATCCAATACTTCAAGATGAAGTAACTTCCTCCGTTTTTTTTGTTTGGTTAAATCAATTTGTTCAGACATGTAGTGGGATAGCCACTTCGTTGACTATAGATGCCTTGGATGTATGTTTTTCATCAAGTTACATCACATCTTTGAACAAACTGATGATAGTTAGAAATGCAATTAGGCCAATTACTATAGCTTAAGAGACTTAATCGTTAAATCCCTGATGAGAAATGCTCTTTCTTCTGCTTCTGGATGGTAAGAACCACAAACACTCCAATCCAACTATATACTTTTGATCCTCTGGAACTGACCCTTAAGAGCAGATGAATGTCAGAGTTCATAGGGTTAGATTGCGTGTACAGTTGAGATTGTGTTGGTGAGTTGATCATGGTCAGTTCTAAGCAGTACCAGTATGTAATAAGTGTACTAATGTAGTAAATTATTTGTAAGAGGGGGTTCACAATCTTGTATGTCATATGGAACTTATGATCTCATATGCCAAGGGTATAATCCTGCGATTAGTACCAATTGATAAGTGAAGTACTGAAGTTCTTTTGCTAAGGGGCAGACGACATTGGAGAAAGTCTGCTATGAGATATCCAACTGCATAAAAGTTTATATTTCCGGACCCTCTGTCCTAAGTTGGCCTCATTATTGAATGTTCTAAGGAATGACAGTCTTAAGTACGGGGTCACTCTTATTTATTTGGCCACTCATAGGCAATTTGCACAGTAGGCAGTAGCGATTAATACACACATATAATGCATGCATTTAGCCTGGAACATGTAGATTTCAACTTATGCGACCAAGAAGTATCACGGAGAATTAGTGAGTGAACTATGAAAGCAGGACTTCAACTTTCAAAACACGCAGGAAGTCAGGAACCCTTGTGCGGAATTCATTGTTCCTGGTACTTCGTCAGTTGCTTCTATAGTATAAGCAAGAAAATTATGGTATGTGACTGTCTGTTTTAGTTCTTTATTTAGCTGGACTTTGCTTCATGCCTTCATGGTTAGGAGTTTTGCAACTAGTGTACTGCAAAGTAATTGGTGATATACACTCGGAAGCATTTTTACCTGTCTGCTAGGCTGAGCAAATTAATGTCAGTTTTTATTTGATTACTCAGATTTTTCAGATTTATGATGCTGTTTGAAATGTGATTCACTTTCTATGATTTTACATGTTGTTAAAGTTGATGAGTAAGTGTATGAAACTTCATGCTAGGATGTGAAGTTAAATTTCACGGAAGGAAAAAAAAAGCATGAAGTAAAGCTAGAGTTGTATACTTAACAGAGTTGATACATGTATCTGTGTATATTTCCACAAAGAAATTGTGTTGTAGTTCAAAACCTATGGGATTTAGAAGAGCCATCTCATATCTGCAGTAAATGGTATAATCCATCTAGAGTAAATTGGATCATCAAGCTGTAGCTAGTTTCTATATATCTTAATTTTTATTTACTCTTGGTGTATGTATTCTGCCCCTCCCTTTGAATTTATGGCTTGAACATCTTAGTTTCTCTTTCCACTGGAGTTCTAGGGTGGAATGACCGAGTCACAGGCTTGTAGGTTGTAGCTGACTCCTTTTCCTTGCTTACCTGTGAGAGACCAGCCTCTGAGTGGTACTGGTTTTGTTGTGGAAATTCTGGTGAGAAGGCAAATCCTGGAGGAAATGGAATTTCTGGGGGAAAGGGTGTCGTTTCGGGGGAAGGAATTTCTGGGGGTGAAGGAAAGGTAGGCTGGGATGGAGTTTCAGGGGGGAAGGGGAACATTGCGGGGGAAGGAAAGGTAGGCGGGGATGGAGTTTCGGGGGAAGGAAGTTCTGGGGGAAAGGGTGTCATTTCGGGGGAAGGAATTTCTGGGGGAAATGGGGCCATTGCAGGGGAAGGAATTTCCGGAGGGAAAGGTAAGGTAGGAGGGGATGGAGTTTCTGGGGAGAAAGGATAGCTAGGGGTCAGGGCTAGAGTTTCTGGGGGGAACGGGAAGCTTGGTGTGGAAGGAGTTTCAGGGGGGAAAGGAAGTGCAGTCGGTGATGTAGATTGCGGTGGGGAAGGCAAGCTATAATAAGGGGATAGAATTTCAGGGGGGAAAGGAAAGCTAGGAGTTGGAGCTGGAGTTTCTGGGGGAAACAGGAAGCTTGGCGGGGAAGGAGTTTCATGGGGCAAAGGAAATGTAGGTGGTGATGGATTATGTGGTGGGAAGGGAAATCTGTGAGGGGATGGAGTTTCAGGGGGGAGCAAAACGCTAGGAGCTGGGGCTGGAGTTTCTGGGGGAAAGAAGCTTGATGGGGAAGGAAATTCTGGGGTGAGGGGGGTGTTAGGCGGGGATGGGAATCGTGGAGGGATAGGGGCTTCTTCAGGTGGGAATGGGAGATCCCGGGGGGCAAAGTTCCGTAGGGAAGAAGGTTTCGGGGGTGAAGCAAACTCTTGTTTTGTGTTTGTGTTGAAGTTCCCTAGATGTTTAGTTAAAGTTTTACGAGATGTGAATTGCTGTTCGGCTGCAGCATGGGTAGGAGCAGCCGAAAGTATCAAGAGAAAAGCAAGCAACAAAAGAACGAGGAATGAAGAACAATGGCCGAAATAAGAAGCCATTTTTGAATGTTGCTTCTCTTTGTGGTTTGCTTGTTGTATGTTACAGTTGTAGGGCAGCAGTATTTATAAGCTCGCGGTTTAGACTTTCCGAGGAGTAAGTTATATTTTCTGCTGGAGTAGGAAGATTATGGAGTGGCGTGGATGGTGGGTTTAGTCACCATATCATCCAAATTTGAAGAGAAGAAAAAAGAGGGAAAATCCAAAGTCTCTTGAGCAGGTCTTGTAAGTTTGTCATTGTTCTTTTGACTTGTGACTTGTGAGTTATGCTAACGTCCTGGACTTCGGAAGATTTATCGTTAAGCTTGACTTACTATCAAAGTTTTACGGAGCTACTATGATGTATGACTTTCGACTACTCCGTGGTCGCTTGAATGGTTGTAGATATTTAAAATTCTCGAGTAAAACCTTTTTTTTTTAAATATTGTTGGAGAATTTCCAAATAAATAATTGGTTAATTAATTATTGAGTAATTAATTAATGGTAATTATTTGATGTGTCTAATTGTTGTTAAGTTGGTTATACATAACTAACTTATGGTTAATGTAATTGTGTGTGTAGATTAAATCAATGGCCATGATTTAATCTTAGGGGCACTATTACACTATATATACCCATGGGGGGTTAGACAATCACAAGACATTCACAAGACAATCACAATATGACAAACATCATAATGACATGATGAATTGAGAGAATTCATCATCCCACATTCATCTCCATACATACTTCAATGATCCTAGTGCCACTTAGTGTGTCGATATCGCTTGTGCAGGCGCTATCGGGGCTCTCTTTGTATCTCAAAGACTAATTCTTAGGCCCATGCACGAGGGGGCGAATTAAGTCTTTAGGACAGCGATTCTACGCGCCTAGAAGCCTACGATATGCCATAATCAACCCCTATATTTCCAACAATCTAAAGACTTAATTATCGCGATTATGGTATTCATCGAATGTCGACGGCGTGGAAATTGGAACATTGGTGAAGGTTATAAAGATGGCGCGCATGCGTTTGTACTTGTGATTTATGCAAAACAGATAAGTTTACCATGTTAATTTATGGTAGTTATGTTGTTAATGTTAATTTAAATGTAATGTCGTGCATGTGGCTACATTATAATATAGCATTATGTGTTTGATCTACATGCAAGTTTTGACGGCAATATGTTTGATTGTTCTGAGTACGTACATGTGTATACGTATATATGTATTGATGCATGTTAATCAAGCAAATAAACTGATCATAATTTTGATGTTATGGCTATGTTCTCCAACGTGTGCATGACTTACTTTTATGATTGCGTTATGCATGTTTTATATGCATATTTTGATGTGTGCGTGACATGTATGTTTGATCATGCATGTAGTTTATACATTTACATTCATGGAAGTTTGTGTTTAATTCCTTGTCAATTTGTGCATGTGCCATTGGCGGTTAATTATTAGATGTGTAATTGCTTGATGCCTTTGATCCTTGAGCATCTCAATGCAGACAAGGTCCTATTATGTGTATGTGTCGGTTGTACATGTGTTTGAGCATGCACTAGTTTGATGATTTTTTGATGTATGCATGATAATACGATGTTCGGCCGTGTGCGCGGCCAAACTTGCTTTTTGCTTGATTTTGGCAGTCGATGGTTATCATCTTTGTGATTTGTTTATTACAATAAAGATTGATGTATCAACAATTTGTGGGTTGTGAGTACCCTCTAGTTGATGTCGATCGATGGACAAATGTTACGTACGTACGCATGTTAATTCATTTCACAATTGATTAGTTGTTTAAATGAACTTAGCATTATGTGGTCTGATATGTATTGGCACATATATAGATGTTTATGAATTGAAAGTCAGAGTATATTGTTTCTTTTGGCTTCCCATTTGACGGTCACTTGTTCGAATTTGTGTATCTTTAGAATTTGCGGCACATGTGGTAATTGCCTTTTGATTCATTCCGCATTATTTTATCGATTGGTGGAAACCATATGCATTTTCGAACAATAACATGGCCATGCATGATTGATGGTGTCATTTGGTGTTGTGTGGTTCGTAAAACGACACAAATTCATGATTTAGCATCATGATGTTTCACGTAGACCATGGTACACTAGTACGTACATGAATTTCATATGAATATGCGATTTATAAACACAATAATATGTAACTGACGATTCATGGATGATTCGTATGTTGTTTTCCGTTTAAATTTCTTGAAATGTATAGGGAGTATAATGTATGTCTAAAGTTGGTACATAGACAATTTATACTCTATACATGAAGAAATATAATGGAAATGTGTTGCTATGTCTATGGACAAAATTGAAATAGAAAAGATGTATGTTCTTTCGATCTATTTCATTTTGAGTTGTTTGTATAAATTCATGGTTGATGAATTTAGTGACAATTTTGTTGATTATAGTAAGAGTAACTATAATCATGGACATTCATTAGGAATGCTTACATTTGTTTGTCATATTTGTTTATTACCTAGTGTTTAGCCAAGATTGAGAATCATTGGCTAATGGTGGGGGTAATAATGGTAATATGTCAAATATATTCTTGTATAATTACGTTAAGAGTTTGTGAAAGTGCATATGTTGGTGAGTATGCATGTATGTAGTATGTACGATACAAAACTCACATTGTTTATGAATATTGTCTTTCCCCGGTGACGTCGTTTGTTTAGCCATGATGTTTATAGTTGGCTAATGGTGGGGGTACGTGACAATGATTCATAATGTGTTAAATGTGCTTATTTGTTTCTCTTGTAATTTTGAAGGAATTGAAAAGATTAATTCTCGTTGGCAAGAGATTATGTTTTACTCTATGCTTTTAGTGTTACCTTGTGTATTCGGATGCACTTGGTGGTGGTAGTATGTAATACTATCAAAACTGGTTAACCTTAGTTATCTAAAACATGTTTTGCGCACATTGTTGTTTTAGATATGTTTGTCAAGTTTCTTGAAATCAAGTGGACTATCTTCGGTTCATCTATTGATCGATGAAGATGTGGTTCATGATTTATGAGACTTGTGTGATTTAGGGATGTGTGAGCCCAAACTTAAATCAATTGTGGTGGAACCTCAACTTAACGCTTGGAAGAACCTCCGAGTCTTGAGTTCAATGAGTCAAAGTACACCATATGTTTGATTTGGAGCACTCTATCTTATTTGGCATCCCGACACTAAGAGTGCTTGTTTCCCATGAGTTGGAGGAGGTTGAACTATTTGTTCTTAATAAACCTTTTAGGGGTTGTTCTATTTGGATATAGAATGGTGTATGTTACTACATAGATCGTTGTTGTACTAACATGAGAGTACGATAAGGTTTACCTATATGAGCCATAAAGTGAGGCCGCTTTTGGGAGTCTTGTTGGGCTAGACTTCTTAATGCTCATGAATAGATACATGGACACACGGCCATAAATGTGTCAATGCTACTAAGAGGTGTATGGGATCGAAATTATGTGCGTGACTTGAAATCAAGTAGTAAGAGAGGATCGTTGGTTCAAAGCATAGCCTACCATACGATTCTAACTATTTGAAAGACATTTCACTAGATAGAGGTTCAATCGCAAGACACCTACTATCGAATCACAAGATTTCAAAGTTTGTATTGATTTGAAAATTGTGGGGGATTGTTGGAGAATTTCCAAATAAATAATTGGTTAATTAATTATTGAGTAATTAATTAATGGTAATTATTTGATGTGTCTAATTGTTGTTAAGTTGGTTATACATAACTAACTTATGGTTAATGTAATTGTGTGTGTAGATTAAATCAATGGCCATGATTTAATCTTAGGGGCACTATTACACTATATATACCCATGGGGGGTTAGACAATCACAAGACATTCACAAGACAATCACAATATGACAAACATCATAATGACATGATGAATTGAGAGAATTCATCATCCCACATTCATCTCCATACATACTTCAATGATCCTAGTGCCACTTAGTGTGTCGATATCGCTTGTGCAGGCGCTATCGGGGCTCTCTTTGTATCTCAAAGACTAATTCTTAGGCCCATGCACGAGGGGGCGAATTAAGTCTTTAGGACAGCGATTCTACGCGCCTAGAAGCCTACGATATGCCATAATCAACCCCTATATTTCCAACATATTTATCTCCTGAGATCTTAAGAATGTGTATTTTCTTGTGGTTGTTTTACTTGGGGACTAGCCGACTAGGTTAGCAACTCTCGCGTTTTGTAGGAGGTGAAAGTTCCTCGAAAATGGAATTGTTGTAGTTTAGCAACCAAACCATTCAGTTATTATTCCTAACGAAAGAAGTTATTGGGAGTTTCTGGAGATCTTCATGACTTCATTGAATATAATCATCAGAGGAGGAGCTTCAAGGCTCAACGCATCCATTTTCGATCATTCGAGCAGAAGCTCATTTTACCTGTTTCGACTTTGGAAATTGTCGATTTTTAGCTATATTCCAGCTGAAGCCCAGTAGAGCTGTTTTCAGAATGAAGATTGTTGTTCTCTAGTCAAGACAAGCATGAAGGATTTAAGGATGAACTTTATTACACATTTACGATAGTTAAGACAAGCATTAAGATATACTCCGTACTAGTATAGAGTAGTATATACTGAGTACTAGGTTACTTTCCCTTAAATGTAACTTTGTCTATCAATGCAAATTGTTTCCATAATTTGAGGAATGAAGTTGCTTAATTGTTGATTGAGTGCCTCTATACTACTTGGACGATATCTCTCTGAATTTCTCATTACTTATGTCAATTCGAAAAATTGACTTTGATTTACGTTTAATCATTCAATAACGAAAGTGTACGGAGTATTCTTTTGCTACGAAATGAAACTTTGTTGGAAATCAACCAAGTTTTCCAGTTGTAACACATCTCACAACTCGAGCCCAAACTCAGCTCAACTTGAGCTTGTCGAGGCTAGCATACTTCCTCACATCTCAACAGATCATTAACGGCGAAACTGTTTTATAACCCTCATGTGTTTGCTTAACTCATTGAATTGTAAACTTATTCACCTGAAGAGGAAGATCAATCCACGTATTTCATAGTATTCTAGATACGAGTATATTATCACTGGACACTAGTAGTGTGGTATACTAGTATGGTAAATTCCTCATAATTTTACTACAATAAAAAACAGTCAATTTCACTGCCACACGGTGATAGTGAGTGACTTTAAAGCTTCCCTCCAAAAGAGATAACATGCGAGTCAGTACAATTTTCGTTAACAATGGCAATATGTGCTCCGTTTTGACGTTTTTCTTGACTTGACCAACTTCGGGTTGGCTTTAACTTTCTTCTGCATCACAGCTATGCTGTGTGGCATGGGCTCAGCCCTTAACTTGCAATTTTTTAATTGCCTTTTACTTTGAATCTGAGAATTTTTTGGACCTTGATTTATTGATTCATCTTTCTTAATAATTCTTTATTTGTTTTTTGCTTTCATTTTTATGTACTGTTGTTTTTTTACTTTTGAGTTTGAGTTTGAGTTTGAGTATGACATGGTCGTTCCATGTTTTCTCTTTGTGACTTTTGAGTTTTGTCATGGGGTAGTATGCACGGCTGGTATGAGAGCTTTGCCAGTCGTGGTGCTCCCTTACAATTCTGACCTTGCATGTCGTCTTTGTGGCGGTCGGTGGTTGGTGGTGGGGAGCTCTTCAGCTGCCGTCGGTGATTGTCACTATACGGTGTTTTCTTGGATAGATGGTAATTGGTAATCTCTTATTGGTGACTTCCAGTGTCGGAGCTATTTGGACTTGGCTGATTGCTCTTTGTGGGGTGAGCTTGTTTCCCTATGTGTTGGGTTTTAGCCGTGAGCCGTGTCGATCCGGTTTCTTACCTTTTGCCCGGATCCACTTCCCTCATTTCTAAACATCTCGATACATTGGGCCTAGCTCATCTTTTTTCCGTAGTAATATTGTATTGTATAGTATAGTAGTAGTTGTAGCGTTAGTTTGTAGTTTTGTTATCGTTGTACTCTCGCATCGGGTGCCACCCTGGATAGTAGGGGGACCTTATGCTCACTTGTATTCTTACCTCTTCGCAAAAAAAAAAAAAAAAAAAAAAAAAAAAAAAAAAAAAACTTACCAAGTCTTTCACACAAATTCGAAGATAAAAATTAAACCTAAATTAATTATTTTTTTGGTGTTTATACCCAGTAATAGCTTCCAGCCGTCAGATCAAGGCTCAAATTATCGATCAACGGTTGAAAACTCATGAAATCAAAACTACAATTTGGTCCCATCTAGATATTGGGGATGTCAAATAGCGACAGAGACACGGCAGTGCTTGTGGGTCCCATGGTCGTTTTCAAATTATTTTTGTTTTTTTACTATTAATGCGAGAACAAAAGTAAAAGAAAATGGAAATAAAAAAAATAAAAATTACAGGATTCAAAAAATTACAGATTTTTGTCGGGGAATGCGTCTTTTATAAGATCTCAAAAAATGGACAAAAGTGGTCGTCCCTTTTCGCAATTTCAACGAGAGCTTTGTGGGTGTTGTGTCCTTGTTTTTACTATTTACCTTGTGCTCTGTTTGGGGATAATTGGGATCCTAGGAGATAATTATTGAATTACTTCAATTTGAACACTACTGATAGAGACAAAGGTTACAAACTAGTACTACTCGTATTTGATTGTTTGGAGTGTCAATGTTTGCTCCTTTTTAGAATACTAGATGTAGTTCTTTCATAGTAAAATGTTTTTGAAATGTATATTACTCTGTGATAAAAACTATGACTATAGATTTGATGTAAACGAGCTAGGATTTTAGTAGCAAAGTCGATAGGACGATAGCTTTACTAAAATAGGCTAGTAGTCTTACTCCGTATGAGGGAAAAAGAAATACAAAAGTAGGAGAAATTGCTCAAACTAAATGAAAATTGATTCAGATTCACTATAATTTACACGGTTATACGAGCCCACACTTTGCTAGAGCGCAACATTACACAGCAAAGTGATGGAAATAGCAAAACTTTAATTTACATATAATTGAAAGAAATCATGTGGTGGATGGTGATTCAAGAGATGAGGCCATTAAATATCGGTGAGTCAATAAAAAAAATGGGTCAACCTATTTTTTCAGCTAATCTGTATCGCTACAAAGTCGTAAATTTGGAAAAGATAACTTTCACGACCTTAACAATAACAAATCCAAGCTCAATTTAATAATTTATGATTCATTTCAACTCAAGTACTCCTAAGCGTACTAGCTTGTCAAGTGACAAGATACTCATGTGAACTTGTAAAGGTAAGTAGTTAACAAGTACGTAGTACTCAAATTAAACAATCTACTCCACTTGATACTATCTGATTCAAGTCAATCGAGTTCAATTCGAATTTATCAAATACCAAGTCAACATATTCTAACACCATTCACATTCATAATCCAAAACAATTCCGTACCATTCAACAAATCAATAAGCGATACACACAACACTGTGCCGTGTATTACATTAGGCTGAAACTGGATGAGCTCTGCCTCCAAACACCAAGTAAGACAAACAACTCAAAAATTAGGCGGGGGGTGACTGCCTCGTATCCGTTGAGTATAATTTGAAATTCAAAATCGTGGGTACTTCACAGTTCACACACATTACTGTACACAACTCCCCACTAAATTCCCACACACCCCACTACACTAAAACTAAAAACTGACTGACCAACTTCCTCTTCTTTCTCACTTTTTCAAAGCTCCCCTTTTCACAGTCATTCATTCACTCTCTCGGAATAGAGAAATTAATGTTAACATGCATTTTAATTATAACTTCATTGGTTAATCTTCTGCTTCTCTGTGTTTCTTGTGTTCAATAAATTAAAAAGGAGACTTCTTTCTTAAATACTGACTACTTCACTTCACTTATTATTATTAGCTTCTCAAACACACTACTGTTTCATCCCCTCATTGTTCTCTAATGGGTGCTTCTGGAAAGTGGGTCAAAAATTTCATTGGGTTCAAAAAACCTGATAAAGATGATGCCCAAGTAAGTTTTTTACTGTTAAAAGTTTGAATCTTTCATTGTTATTTTGGTTGGATTTAGTCTGTTTGTGGGTTAGATTAGTTAAATCTGAGGAAAGATTGAATCTTTCGTTGAATATGTACTTAGTTATTGATATTTTTGGTAGTAAATGAATGAAAGGTGAAATATTTTACTGTTTTAAATAGTGTGTATGTCAACAATGTATCAAACAGATGATTTATGATGATTTTAATTATATTTTTAGCTTGTTTTAAATGCTGAACAATGTATGGGGATGTACTATTAGAGACTAGATTACGATATACTCTATCCGTTATCTTGAGGTGTTACTAACATTTGGTTTGAATATGCGCGAGAAATTTAAACCAAATGTTCACGGGCCAAAAGACCATAGGTAGTATTATGTGAATAAGAGTTAATCAGAGAATTAAAACAGACAAAAGACAGGATCTTGATAGTGTTAGGTGTTTTATGAGTTGATTAAACAAAAAAATACAAGTGTACTAAGAACTTGTGGCCTTTTTTTTTGTTATGTTAGGAGAAAGTTGGGCATAATAATAAAGGGAAGAAGTGGAAACTATGGAGAAGTCCATCAGGAGATTTGAGCTCCTGGAAAGGGTTTAAGGGGCGCCATAGAACAGCTTCAGAAGGTTCGGATTCGCCTTCTCGAAACGATGTGTTTAATGCTGCTGTGGCTACTGTGGTGAGAGCTCCTCCTAAGGATTTCCGTGCTGTTAGGAAAGAATGGGCTGCTATCCGCATTCAAACTGCATTCCGCGGATTCTTGGTAATTATTATTGATTTTCTCACTTCTCAATTTGTTTCAATGTGTGTGTTGAATTTGTACAAATGTGAGGAAGTGTGAAGCTGAAGTTTGAAATATGAACATTGTGAACCTTAATTAGCTTGGAAGTATTGGTGTCAAATTGATGGTTAATTGGTTGTGCATGATGAGATATTTTTGTTTATACCCGAAATGACACTAACGCAGTGTCTCAAAGCCTCCTGCCTATGGCGAGATAAGAAATGTGTAATGTACGTAACCTTACCCTTATGTTGAAAAGTGCAATAGTAGTAGGATTATACCACTAACTATATTCTGAAGTTAAGTAAGATTAGATAGTTTTGAGGAATTTTCGGTTTGTTTCCTTGGTTTTCATTGCGGTATTCATGGAGTATTCTTGATTAAATTTAGGCAAGGAGAGCTTTGAAGGCACTGAAAGGAATTGTGAGGCTGCAAGCACTAGTTCGTGGGCGGCAAGTAAGGAAGCAAGCTGCCGTGACATTGAGGTGTATGCAAGCATTGGTTCGGGTTCAGGCTCGTGTTAGAGCACGACGTGTGAGAATGTCCATTGAAGGGCAAGCTGTTCAGCATATGATCAATGAACGTCGTACCAAAGCTGAGCTCTTGAAAGAAGCTGAGGTGAATTTATAGGGCTTACTTCATTCAATTTTCGTCCAAAGATTTGAAAAACACACTCTTCTCTTTCAGTTGACAGGCTTTAATAAATTTCTGATTTGCATTGTTTCGGAATCCTGCAGGAGGGATGGTGTGACAGTAAACGAACACTGGATGAAGTGAAAACGAAGTTACAACTGAGGCAAGAAGGAGCTTTCAGAAGAGAAAGAGCCCTTGCTTACTCTATTGCTCAAAAGGTCAGTTCTACTAAACCTGACTAATAACTTGGATACTTATATGCTCCATTTTCGGCTAGATTTTGAACTTTGCTAATTCGATTTTGTCACCCCTGTCTGCAGCAATTCAAGTCTACACCAACATCAGCTTTCAGAACAAATATTTCGACATCCTCCTTGAAATGTTTTGATATTGACAAAAACAGTTGGAGTTGGTTAGAACGATGGATGTCAGCGAAACCATGGGAAAGCAGATTAATGGAAGAAGCTAATAGTATTGTTTCAGAGGTGAAAACCCCACCTCCGAAAGCCTTTGTGAACGCCCTCAAAGAACCATGCCCCAAGTCATCTGAGCTGCAATGCTCAGTTAAGGTCAGAAAGAACTTCATGACCACGAGAGTCTCTGCAAGGCCACCTTTTATTGGGCAAGCAACGCGTTCATCATCTAGCCCAAGCTCAGAATTTCGTTTTGATGAGAGCTCAGCTTCCTCTTCAATCTGCACGTCCACTACCCCTATGTCGGGGACTGAGGAAAGTGGCGGTAATAGTAATAATAGCAGGCCGAGTTACATGAACCTTACTGAATCAACTAAGGCCAAGAGAAGAACACAGAGGGTTCAGAGACAGTCCATGGATGAAGTTCAGTTTTCTAAGAATCTTGCTCAGGTAGATTTCAAGAGCAGTCCTGGATCTGATCCTTCAGTTCATTTCTCCAGACCATTGAATTTACCCACAAGCAGATTCGAGAAGAACTCAATAAGGCCAATGGGCAACGAAAACTACTTGTACAACTGAGGAATCGGTATTACTCGCTGTCTATTGCCAAGTTCAACAGCTTGTTGTCCATGTAATGTAAGTTAAAACGAAGAGGGTGCTTTAAACTTTATGCTGTAGTGTGCTATGGTTATTCTTTTTGTTCTTAGCAGCTTTGTAGAAAGTGTTGATGCTGTTGTAATGTAATATTTGCAAAATCCTTCACTTTTATTAGTAATGATCTACAATTATCTTAAGAAATAGTCTCAATGTGTTTTCAAGTATGGATTTATTGCTTCTATTTTCTCTTTTTAACTTGAAGCCTGACACCATACTTGTAGTTGAGAATGATACCGTACTCAATTGCTAGGGGGTTCTCCATGTAGAGGGAGTGTCGGAACACATAATTCCGGTATAGGTGGATGATTGAAAGCTTCATTTCTTGCAACGCGAATTTCTGACCTATACATGCTCTTGGCCCTATACCAAAGGGTATATGTGCATATGGGTGTCGATTTTTCTGCTCACTGCAATTTGGGTCGAATCTCTCTGGTTTAAACTTCTCTGGCTCAGGGAAGTTTTTAGGATCCTTAGCCAGAACACCAGGTGCCAACCAAACCCATGTACCCTGCTTCCTCAAAGCATTTGCAAACACGAGGACGAAAACAAATTGATCATCCTGTAAATATTCACTTTAAACTGACAGTAATGAATGGTCTGGACTTACCTTTGGAAGCAGGTAACCTCCTATCTCAACTGGCGCGACTGTCTCTCTTGCAACCAGTGGCGAAACTGGGTAGATTCGCATGGCTTCTTTGATTACCTGTTTTCACAGTTCAATAGCATACAAGATCTCACCATTTTAAGTGATTCTACTATGAAGTATAGATAATACAAAACTCAATGAGGCTAGAACTTGCCTGATCAAGATACGGAAACCTATTTTGGAGATCATGAGCTGTCGGTACCTGATCAGACGGTCCATACCCATCAATTTCTTCAATCAGTTTACTTTCGACATCAGGATGTCCAGAAACCAAGTACAATATTGAAGACAGTGTAAAGGATGTTGTTGCTGAACCAGCTAGTAGATGCTCATAAGCAAGAGCACTGACATAATCTGATGTGAACAGATTCTTGGACACTTCTTCGGACTCTCTAGCACTTAAAATGAGAGACAGGAAGTCTTTACAGTCTTTCTTCTCTTCTTTTTCACGCTTCGCAACAATCTGATCAACCCTGCTGCTCAACTTCTTATTAGTCCTTTCCAGTTTCCAGTCCATAGTCCCCGGAATCCTCTTAAGAATCTGTCTGAAGGGTTCCTGAAGAAATGGGATTAACAGGCCTAAAATGATCGAAAATGAACCTGAAAGGTCCATTTTAAGTGTTGTTGTGGAGTATATGTGTTGGCTAATGAATTCTGAAACTTCATTAATCTTTGGTTGATCATCTGTGGAGCTTGGTTTAGAGAGGCCGAAATCGATACCAAATGCTGCCTGGCCAATTATGTCAGTTGCCAGTTTCAGGCAAAGATCAGAAAACACAATGTCTTCACCATTTTCTTCTTTGACATTGAAATTTTTGGTAGATGATTCAATGAAAGATTGCATGGTAGGCAGTAAACTTGATAAATGTGAAGGTTGGTACATTGAGATTATTGTGTTCCTCATTTTTGACCATCTTGCATCCCTAGAAAATGGAAGTTGTTAGTCGTGTTTGTGATCATGATATTCACGTATCCCTACATTATTTGGGGTCGGGTAACAAAAATCGTCCGGCAAAATAGCAAATATCGCGGATTTTATTGGAGAGTGAGTAAAGTGCAGATATCATGAAGTCAAAAAGTGAGAGAACAGCTTCAAATTAAGGTACTGTAACTGTTAATATTAAGTACTGCTTTACTCTTTTTTGACTTCCAAAGAAATGATGTATTATCATGACTAAGTGGACTAATTTAAAGGCTACATGTACATTGAACTTTTGTTCTACATTTGGAAAGAGAAACAATATTTGAACTTTTAAAGAAATGGTCATCATACATGACTGCTAAGGATTAAATGTTTCAGGGTGATTTCTTAAAGTTCGAAGCCAAATATATGCTCCGCAAACTTGAAACCCTGGCATGTTTTACCGTAAGATGGTCTTACCCAAAATTTTATCGTACCTGGTGAAGAAAAGGCCCTTTTGGTGAAGTGGTGAAGACGAAATTGGGGAGGGAATGCTTCTGTTGGGAAGATACTTGAACTTCTTTATCCCAGCTTCTTTGCAAAGTTCAGCATCTGCTATTATTACTAGTGGTTGCCTACCCAGGTGAAATCTGCTAGAAGGAGAGAACTTCATCATTGCATATAGGAAACATAGCTAACATTCACATAAACTGAAAAAAAAAAGTTGATCAAACAATCTTTTTGTCAATACGAAAGGGTAGCATTATTTCCACGGGCTAAATGAACCAGTCCATGTCTGTCTGCCTCACGCGCCTGAGATAGACAGGTATGGATTGGTTCATTTGGCTCATGAAAGTATCGATTTCTATAAAAATCGCGATTAATCAAAAACTACTCGTATCCATTGACGAGAAAGGCCTTGGTTTTAAGGTGTCGCACTATATATATGTAGAATGCACAACTAAGTAAAAATCACATGGAACATTTGAGCTGATGACTACCAATGTTATTTACGCAAAATCCTACTTATGGTGATAAAGAGATGTGACAAACCTGAAAATAGGACCATATAGCTTGGCAAAGGAGGAGAAAACATCCGGACCATACTTAGCCAGGAAGGGAATATGACCTACCAAAGGGTACGGTACAGGCCCGGGCACCCTTCTGACTTTCAAGTAAGGTGCATAAAGGTAGTACACCACCAAAACAACAACTACGACTGCTACTACTACTAATAAGTTCGCGGACATTAGCATGGGAGCTCCGAGGATAATGAACATACTGATCATCGATCACTTACCAGATTTTAATGTGTCGAATGTGCCAGACTCTATGGCATATAAATAGGATGGACATGTTTGTGTCTCTGAAGGCAACCACATACATGTTAACAAGAAGCTTTAAATATAAGCCGTAGAAGAGGATATGCGCAGCAAATTTGTGGGGTGTGTAACATGAGAGGGAGCATTAGAACAAAGTCCCTTTCTTCTTAAAGTGACTCTAGGTGAAAAAGCACTACTTCTTTCTGTAATGGTATTCATGATTAGATATGTTGACATGAACCAAATATGCCTCTTAGGGTCTCATTTTGAACAATATTCCCATGCCAATGACATTTCTCATTCCCTACCATAGGTTCTCCGTAATTTCTCGATTTTTCGTTTTAGTCGACATTAGTCAGGATACCCAGGTACCCTACTACACTCTGTACCAAAGCACAGATTTTGTAACATCACCTTTCATCCTAGAGAGGACTTAGATCCCGGTATTATAACACTTGGACCTTTCATTTTACGCTAGATTCATAAAATATCCTGGCTAGTAGCGCATCAAATACTTTAACAGTTTAACATGCACCTTAGTATTGATACTTTTACAGTTTCACCTGAATTCAAGTAACATGGCCACATGGGTTTTATGCCCTACAACTCTATAAGAAAAATCCCCTTGCCCTCTTACCTCCTTTGTAGAGGAGACTGATACCTGCTTAAAAGAACAGAAAAGACGGACTCAGGTGGCATCAAGTCATGCAACAAAATTTACTGTCTACTAGTACCATTTTTATTACACTATTCTGCAAAATGTGCATCAGGATACATTCACTCCTGTTTGCTGTACATTCAGTATAATCATATCACAAAGTTCAAACTTACATAACAGAACAGGTTCCTTTAAATAAACACTAATTGTTACATGATCAAAGATATAGAATCTTCAACCCGATCACTCGTAAGTGAACAAAAGTATGTACAGAAAGTTTCTAGGGAGAAGCTTCTTAACCTCTGAAAGTAGATCTTCGAGGTTTGAAATATAGATCTTCAAGATGGTGAATTCCTACCCTTTGGCAATGAAGGCGCCTGCAAAAACAACTGGATTACTATAACATCACATCTATTTAAAGAATTAGGGCAATAAAAAGAATACACTCTTAATAACACTCAATCATCGACCCACGGCCTCCTAGACATCCTGCCATCTGCATGAAAACCAAAATCTAAAGTCACCAGAAACTACAGTAGCAAATGAAACTGTGCACAACAGCCGTGGTGACTGTTAAACTACAGTCATAGCATACCCTGAAATGACAGCAGGGTTAGCGGAGGCCGATATAGCAAAGAACTTAACAACAGAACAAGAATACAAAGAATACAATTTAAGGCTTTGATCCTAGAAATTCCAGCTGGTCTATTAAGCCTTTGAGGTCCTCACCCCAGTTTGAAGGCGCAGGCACCAAGTTCTCAACTGGTATGCTGGCTTCCTGTTGATCATCCAGTAACTCTTCCTCCTCTTCAGCACCGCCCACCAAGTCCTCGCACAATAAGTCCTCCCAGTTTATCTCGGTCACATTTTCTAAATTTGCACTGTTTTTTGAAGGGTTTGGAACATCAATCTTCTGCTCCTTAATATCGCTGCTTGATTCATCACCTAATGCAGCTGAAAATAAGTTCTCGATATCTGATTCAAATGTTGTTAGTCCTTCTGGCTCTTGGGCTGGATGAAGAGAAACTGGGGTCGCTTCCACTGCAGCAGAAACCACTGCTTCTTCCAACTTCTCTACACTTGGGCTAGCAGTCAGTCTCCTTTTTCTACCAATCTCAATCCCTCTAAGACCTTTGCCTCGCTCGCTTTGTTGTATCAAGTTCTGAACAAATGCAGGGTTCGCAAGTGCTTTGGCCAAAAATGTCATCATCTGCTGTTGCTTTATCTCAGTAGACTGAAGACGACCTTCCATACCCAGGAGTTGTTGCCTTGAGAATTGTTGTTGCTGTCGGAGCTTAACAATTTCGGTCATTAACAAGGCTCGATCTCGCTTTAGTCTCTCGATTTCACAATCCAACCCATACTGGCCCAGCTCGACACAAGATCCTCCTTGTTGTTGAAAACTTTGGGTCACATTTCTTCTCCTTTTGATAGTCTTTAATAAATGCTTTTGTCCTCCAAGAAATCCCTCGTTCGCAAATTCCCAGCGATCAGGATCAACCTTTCTAAAACCCTGCAACATTTGCAATCAAAGAGACCATCAGCAACCTTAACTTGTAACAGATTTTACACCACACATAACACCAGTAGACCACCACAATTTCAACCATTACCAACACAGTGAATCTGTCACAACTTCATGGCTGAATTGAAACTTATCCAACACACTCAGTACTGTCAATAATCACACGAATCCACAGTCACAATGCTTGATTCTAAAGCAAGAAGTCATGATCCATAACCTGGCAATGTTCTAGAGATATAAGTAGCAATTCAGCATGCTGACAGAATCACTGTACATAACACTAAGTGGAAGAACTTCGACCACCCTGACTCATTTACAAAGCTTCAGAAAGACTCTTCTTTATCTTGTTCTTCTCTGAAGCTAGTCAATGGACATGCTGCAACTTGCAAGCAGCACTTCAACCCTACATGTTCCAGCAAAATTCTTCAGCACACCAAACAGAGGAAACACAAATACAGATCTTTAAGATCTCAGCATAAAACTCGAACCTTTAAGATCAAATTCCACAAAGAATCAACCTAAAGACTGCTCTTTCAAACCAACTTTATTAGCTCAAACGAAATTCACCTAAAGGAAAAACTCGACGTTTATACTTTCCACCATTTCAATCTGTTGCCATTAAACATCTATATAGATTAGTAATACAAAAAGTCGCTCATAATCTCGGGAGATGATTATAACACTCCCCATGTTCATTTTTACACTCCTCTTTGTGAAAGGAGCATTGATCCCACATTGAAGTGGAGGGTAGAAAACATTACGAGGATTGTAAACCTCACTACCTTCACGTAATCCATGCTCAGGCATACAAAGTCCACCAAAGAAGATCTACACAAACCCTTTAACCTCAAACAATGGTAAAGTTCAAATGCTCAATACTGTGGATCATCTGTCCCACTTTCATGTCCCATTTAATATACCCCTTCAATCACGTGCAAGCATTTTCTAGACCAAAAATAAACATTAATAAATCTCATGACAAAATGTTAGCACTGATGAAGGGATACTGGGATTGAGACGCAAAAGTGGGACAAATGATCCAAACACAAACCCAAACCCATTTCAAATTACAATCCCCTATTTCGACAAAGCTACAAAGGCCAGCTTGTTGGGGGAGGAGAGACCGAACGGGGGAGTCAAACCCTAACCCATACGCCCAAGCGGGGTTCCATCCTAAGACCAATTGGCAATAGGAGGAGTAACCCACTAGTTTATATGGTTAGCAACATGCCAACATCCCACTTATCTTTCAATGTGATGTTCCAACACAGCTAATCTAGATTTAACTGTGCATGTTCAAGTCCATTATAAAACCAAGATAAATGTCGCACAATCCAGCTTCATCAACACGTTAATATATGACTACTCCAATTACTCCTACGTTTTTTTTCGATTTTAAAGTTTGGTTCGTATATGTGAGAGGCATTCAAACGAAACAATAACAATTAGTTTCGCAACAACATCCACATCATTCAAATAAATTACATAGACAAAACTGAAAATTGGCAAATCAAATTATTAGAAAAAGTACTAATTCGAAAATTGGCACAAACATTTTGTCGAGCAAATGGTGGGCAAGGTTAAAGAAAACACTTACGTAAGTATTAAGCTGGCGAACAAAGCTGGAAAAGTTACCGTGCTTGAAGAATCTAGGCAAGAGCAAAGTTGAGAATTTGTGAGAATCCCAAACAATGAAACTATTCCGAGCTTTACTCCAAGAAACAATGGCGTCTGTTGATGGGTCTTCCACCATTTCAAACGTCTTCGTCAGAAATGGAGGGGGACCCACTTCGTGTAGCCCTTCCATCGGTCGTGGTGAGAAGCTTGTTCTTGACGACGACGACGACGATGACGATGATCCAACGGTTGGTGATGCCCCTGTTCCGGAACAGGGGATCACTACCTCCTCTTCCTTCACCATCACGCTCTCCATCGTTGGTTTTTGATAAAGTTGACGACTTTTGGGTAATTTGGGTTGTTTGATTTGTGGGTTTTTCTGGGTTTTTGCTGAAAATGAAGGATGGGAAGTTTAATTGGGGGTTTAATTTGGGGGTTTTTCCAAATCAGGGTAGAAAGTTTTAGGGGTTAATTTCAATTTTGGGTTTTTATGGGTTTTGGGTAAAAATGTTAATAAAAGATTATGTGAGTGTTTGATTAGTGTGTAATTGTGGGTTTTTGGGTACAAATTATGGTCTGAAGGTTATTTAATAAAGAGTTTAATGGCGGGAAGACAGAAAGAGCTAGAACGTTCTAGAGCGACATTTGACGACAGGGGTAAAACATAAATTTTGCACCCTTCGCTTCACTGGTTTTAGTGTCTCATTTAACGGCTTTGGCGGAACTAGATATAATATAAACTAGTTTGTATGAGAAAGCTTACAATTTAATAAAGTTAAATAGAAAAGTTAAAGTGTTTTTTTACTATTGAACAGAGGTATTAAGGAAGGATTAACGATTTGATTAGTGTTGGAAGGATCTCAAGAGTTCTGCACTTGTGTAAGAAGCTTCATGCAAAACTGAGGTTGACTATACCAATCACCGTGATTGGTACGCCTATGCCAATCACCGCACTAAAAGACAAAAGCCAGCAATTATCAGAGTTGAAGCACGTGATGCGTTATTACCCAAAAACATTATTCTCTCTCCTCACCATTAAACTTGACTTCCACCATCCCCATTCTCTCATCACCACCGCACCAGACATGACGTCGACCACCAAGACACTCGAATTCCGCCACCCACACACGCCACCTCCGGCAACCACTAAATCAACTCCGGCGATATCCCATGTGTTGAAAACATACTCACAAAACCCCCAAAACAACCCTCAATCTCAAAAAAACACAACCAAGCAACCCTCAATCTCAGAAAACACAATTAAGCAAGTAAGCAATAACTAACAACCCTCTCACTAATCAAAACGCCATCATCGGCCGACAGGGACAAGCCAACGCCGGCGGTAACCGCCATTCAACATACCACTTTTATACCATATTCAATTTCATTCGACCAATATACCATCCCAATTTTTACATATACAATTTGAGCCCACATTATAATCAATCCATCCTTTTAAATCACCATTTACAAACCATATACAATCTCATCTTTCCAATATACCATTTCAATTTTTTCATATACAATTGAGTACTAACCTTAAATTTTCCATATACAATCGGGTCGGTTGTTGAGACACCCTACCAACTTCAAATTTTCAATCACCACCAACCCTCATCAAGACGACCCCACCCAATTCAACCTAGAAAAATAACCCGTCGACCACCCCATCACAACGGTGAAATAAAACGACACCCTATGTAGAGTGGGGGTGTGGTGAACCTCTTCGGACGCACTAGTGATGGTGGTGGAAGGGAGGTGAGTCAGCCACATGTGTTTAGGTTGACGTACTGGGTGGTGGTGGTGGTGTTGGTAAAAGGGAAGGGGTGAGGGTGGTGGGGAATCTGGGTTGCAATGGATTTGTAGGTGAGCGACGTTACAGAGGAAAGAGATGAAATGATGGGTACATTGGTGTAGGTCACGTGGGTATGAATAATGGGTGAAAAATGATGGGAGATTCATGATCAAGATGGACGGCTCAGATCATACCAAAATCGGTGATTGGCATGGGCTTGCCAATCACCGTGATTGGTGAAGCATTGTGATTATGGGATAAAGGTAAAAGTGGAGAGTCGATTGAACAAAACTACAAAAGTTGAGTGAGTCAGTGAGTATGGGGTATGGAGGAGAGAGGATAAGCCAAGTGTTTGTGTGGGGTCTGTGGGGCCATTGTTGAGGAGGGATATGCCTCTCTGAATTCTGGAAACTTCTGAACTTGTTGAAACAGATCAGGTCGAGAGACAGTGAGGGAGAGAGGAGTTAGCTTACGGAAGCTATCTTGCATAGTTGCATATTTGGAAGTTTGGTGTCACTACGTCAGACTCAGCTCCAAGTGTTCCATTGTGAATTGCAACACTAATTTACCTAACAACTAATTAAGACATAATTATTTAACGGAATAATTTAACAAAAGTTACTATTGGGAACCATGTGCACAAAGTAACAAGTTCTATATGCACAAACTTGCCAAGTTGGATACCATGTGCAATCTGTCAAATTTCGAGGGTAGCACGTGAATTTTCCGCTAACTTTAATATGGCCAGCCAGCACTAAACTCATATTCAGGTATATAAGGACTGCATCCGGTCAGAAATAAATTTATGTCGGAAGGTCATAAGTTATCTGAGCTACACATCCATCCAAGATGAATGGCCAAGATTAAAGCATATAAACAAAAAGAAAAATACAAAACACAAAATAAAAAAACACCCGCCCCTTCCTTTTTCTCTCTCCTCCCCCACCCCCCCCCCCCCCCTTACCCCACGCGACCACCCCAGCCTCGCCGACCACCACCGTCACCGGCCCCGACCACCACCAAAACCGGCCCCGACCCAGCCACCACGGAAGGAAAAAGATTGAATAGAAGAACTCCCGAACATTTGACGATCCCAGATGCTATTTTGGAGTTAATAATCTCTTAGGAATCGGGCTACATAGTTATGCAGCTTTCATTTTCAAGGTACACAGTCACGTGCTCAGCAAAGAGGGACTCCGTGACCTTGACCTTATCGAAGAACAGAAGGGAACTGTTTCTTTTTAAGAACCAAAAAAAATTGTGCTCCCCGGTGACGACAGAGGAACCAACCCGCATGCTGTGGCGGGGCGGCTTTTTTCAAATTAATTCAATTTTAAAAATTATAGATCCAATGTCACATTCAGTAAAGATTGGGGCTCTATCCCGCGACCATCCCGTCGCCCCTCCGCGCCACCATAGCCCCTTTCTTTCCCCCATTATCCCCTTCACTTACTTTTTGATCTCCTCAAAACCCTCCTATTTGAGGGTATGGTAGTAGTGCGTGTGGTCTGCGGCGTAGGGCGAGGGGTGGGGGGCGGTTTTTGGACGGCGACGGCTGACGATAAGGGTTGGGGAAGGGAAAGGAAGAGGAGAGAGAAAACTAGGAAAAGAGGACGTGGAGGACGCTAGAGGCGGTGGCGCAGGGAGAAGACTGCCGCCGTGGGGTCGCCGGAGTGGCGCCTAACGAGTGGTGGTGGTGGGGTCGAGAGGGGTGGTGGTCGGCTCAAGAGGGCGGCGGTGGTGTGGTGGTGCGTGGTGGTGGCTGTGGGTGGGTGGAGGAGGAGAGAGAAAAAAAATGTGGTTATTTATTTATTTATTTATTAAATTTATGAATTTTAGTGTGTGAAGTTATCGGAATTACTAAAGTTATCAAAGTTATTGGAGTTAAGTCGGAGTTACGTGTTTTATAGTTGTTGGAGTTATTATAGTTACGTGTTGTAGTTATTAGAGGTATATTAAAAATTGTGTTTTAGTTATTGAAGTTATTGGAGTTAAGTTGAAATTACGTATTGTAGTAAACTCTACCATGTAGAGTTTACTTAATAAGGTAAGAATTAATTATTTTGCATTTTCTTCGTGCATTCCAAGATCCTCTTTATTTTGTTTTATTACCACTTTTAGCAAACTCTACCAACTCTACCAAAAAATAACTCTAGGGGATCCTCACCCATTGTTAAGTTAGAGTTATAAAGTTATTGGAGTTATGTTCTATAGTCACTGAAGTTACGGAGCAAACGAAAGTTATGAGAGTTAGTGATTATCAAGATGTGTGACTGAGATCACTTCTGACCTTCTAACATAACTTTACTTCTGACCTGATACAATTACAGTTGTATATGTATCATCTCTCAGCATCGACGTTTAAAATCTTAATCTCTATTATATGGGGAGCAGTTCAAAACAACTCCGATTTTATGTGTAAATAGTTATTAGTATGCTGAAATTTGTCATTAACTTGTCAAATATGGTTTACATACTGACCTCAACCATTAGTCTATAATTCTCTTTGTTAACTTCCTCGATCCTCCCCTCGTACTCTTCTCGGAATCTCCTTTCCTCAGGCTGGGAATGGCCACTTTATGGTCATTTCCAGAATTTTAGCCTGATTTTCTTGTATGGAACTTGAAACGTCTAGGTAAACAAAGTCCGGAAAATTGTATGTATCAGACTACAAATCTAACACGATTACTATTATCATTCAACACAGTATATTGTATTCATCATGGATGACTGCTACGCTCATTGCGTTTCGTATATTCAGGTTACGATATCGTTAACCTCGGCACCTAGCCTAAATGATACGATGTAGATTTAGGTTTACTATGGTCTTGTTTGCTTAGCTTTCATAATCATATAAATGACTACAATTGAACAATAAAAGGGCAAAAAGTGGGTTCTAATACAATCTGAAACCCAAATCGACCCATAAATTATGTGACATTAATGTGAATCGATATATAGAATCTTGGTATCACCTTCATTCCTATCCAGGTGAGACACTTCATATTTACATGAATTCATTGTTTTAAGTCAAATGAGTCATATCATAATAATCATATCATATAGAAAGAAATGGGTGGACTTTAGATGGTAGAATGACTCTGGGCTGAATATGTATTTTGGTTAGACTGCAATCGTAATAGATCGATTATTTAGGTTATTTATTTGTAACCTAAACCCAATATCTTAGATTATCGTAAAAGGGCCAAGTCTTTGAACTTGAGAGGAGTACCAGCCCGATCAAACCTGGCTAAATAGCCCAAAATGATGATGACGCTTGCAAACTTAAGTTCCCCCCACTTTTTCTAGGTAAAGATTCTACAGAAATGGAGGGAGTATTACGAAGGTGACGTACATCTTCAAACTCGAAAAGATAAGCTGTTCGGGTTTGTGTAAAGCCCAGCCCCTTAGGAAAGGTTGAGTGAGGCCTCATGTCACTTTGCAGATATTGATATTGGATCCTTTTTTTGCAAGTTGGCATAGAAGTCAAAAGTTCATCCCCATAGGTTGCATACTTGCATGTAGTGATCTATTGGACTCGCCGACTCAAAACAAACTTGAGCTTCTAATAATCGTGAAATCAACCGTTGTATCAAAAACTGTATTTATTGAAATTGTAGTAGGATTACTTCTATTATTTCACCCGAATTCGGTTATTATTCAACAGATCCAAATCAGTTTATAAATAAGTTTATTCGATTCAAATAAAATCAGAATGAAATGAAAAAGATGAAGTTGATGAGATTATGACCAAATAACCACGCACTTTTGGTCGGACTCTTGAGTAGGCTTGATCAGCTAGCATATCTAAATGTTTAATGGAAGCATTTTGGAGTTCTTCTTTGTTTTGATCACTTTACTAAACAATCAACCCGAATTAAGCAAAGGAAGTACTAATTAAATTGAGAATATTGGATCTTAGGTTGAGCCACTTGATGCACTACAGAAAAATACATGTGGCAGACACTTTAGCAAAATGCATTGCATCATACTTCATAGCACCATAAATTATGTATCCATCACTCAACCACAATCGACGGCTTACATTAAAGTATCACCCATTCACCCTCATTACTTGTGACTACGAATAATATCGGTGCCAACAAAAACTATTTTATGTCAAAAGTACATGCATACACGAATTACATGTCACTTTATTACGTAGTGTTTACCGAAAACATCTCACCTTACGTTATCAAAATAATAAATCCACAAATTGTACAAATGTTAGGGAAATCTAGACAAACTAGCTAATTGAGTTCAATCAAACATGTAATTAATTAACAATATGAGAAGTTTACGACGCTAGAATTAAATGTCTCACTATTCATAAAACCAAAGGATTTTATTACTTGCCCACTTTCTTACGAATTACTCCGTCCTATCTAATACTCCCTCCATTTCAAAATATATGACGTTTTCGAGTTACGAGACACTTCTTTGACCTTCGATATCTCTCAAAATATAAGGGTAAAAATTATGAAATTATGATCATGTGAAAGTATATTTCATAACGAATCCAATGGTATACTTTTTATAATTTTTGACAAGATATTTTTTCATGAAATTGAAAGTCAAAACTTGTCTCGTAACTTGAAAACGTCATATAATTTGGCATGGAGGGAGTATCTAACATTTGGGTTGGATGATTTCTTTCACAAATTCAAACAAATCTTTTATTTAACCTTTGATTTGAATCTTTGGTACATATAATATCTAAATTAAACACTTATGGTACATTTAGATTCCCGAATCAAGTAATACTATTGAGTTAGATGTTGGAATCAACCATCCTCTCGAAAAAGAAAATAAAAAAAGATGCTGGAATCAACTACCGGAAGAGTGATAATACAAATAATTAAACGAGTACTTATAATTTGCTAAATGCTAATAACCAAACGAGGACCACAATTATATTATGTGAATGGATTCCCACAAGTAAAGAAAAAAAAAAGATTGAAAAGGGTCGCCCTCATGACAACAAACATGGACCGTCAGCATTGGTTCCACGGTTCAGGGCAATTAACTCGCAATTATTAATATTGTTTGTTATTATTATATGGCCTCCTTTATAATTCCACTCCAACTCCACAGGTGAAGGAGACTGAAAGATTCCACCCCACGCGGCAGGTCAGGAAATCTACGTCACTATGACGACGAGTACTTTGAAAGAGCAAAATTATTACTCCGTAAATAGTTAACACTAGAATGAAAGCTCGTGCATTGCACGGGTCTGTTAATAATAATTACAATTAATAATACTAAATGATCTCCTATTTTTACGTTACATGAAAAAAATGGATATCCGATTAATTACTAAACTTTTATATCATATGTTTAGTTTAGAGTTATGGGTTCGTATTATTATTGAATAAGATTATATCTGATTCAAATTGTCATTTAGTTGCTCGTCATGTGTCGCCTGGGAAAAAAAAATATAAAGTTAAGTTCTTATAGACTAATTGACAATTTAAGTATTCATTGGACCCATTCTTATGTCAATAAACTTATAGATTGAGGAGTAAGCTTTCTTTATCATTAAACGCCAATAGCTTATGACGACGATATTTTGCTAAGAACAAAGTCACGTCACCTTGACATAATTTCACATAATCACTTTAAAATACATAAGTTTGGTTTTACTTAATTTCATAATCTTGCGTAACACAAAAATACTATTGTTTATGTATGCCTTAAATTTTGTTTGATGCTACTAATCATACTTAATTATAGGGTCTGCAGCCAGTGAGAAGTGATAATTTGGTGAGAAATGAGAAATATCAGCCATTGATTTCGTATAACTGCAGTAACTAAACTGCATAACTCCAGTCATAACTCCACTAACTAAAACTCCTAACTCCAGTCATTTAACTTTACTAAATAAATGGTCAACTCCATAAAATAATGTGTCTATCTCTAGTATTGTTATTAACTCCATCAAATTCAACAAAAATTCATAGGCTCTAACGTAACTCCACTAACTAAAACACGTAACTCCAACTTAACTGCACGAACTAAAACACGTAACTCTAACTTAACTCCACCAACTAAAACACGTAACTCCAACTGAACTCCACCAACTAAAACACGTAACTCCAACTGAACTCCACCAACTAAAACACGTAACTCCAACTGAACTCCACCAACTAAAAGTCTAAAACACGTAACTCAAACTTAACTCTATTTACCAAAATACGTAACTCTAACATAACTCCACTAACTAAAACACGTAACTCTAACATAACTCCACTAACTAAAACACGTAACTCCAACTTAACTCCACCAACTGAAACACGTAACTCCAACTTAACTTTACAAACTGAAACACGTAACTCCAACTTAACTCCACTAATCAAATCACGTAACTCCACTAACTCCAACTTAACTCCATTTACCAAACCACGTAACTCCACTAACTTCAACTTAAATCCACCACTTAAAACATGTAATTAACTCCAACTTAACTCCACAAACTAAAATATGTAACTCCAACTTAACTCCACTAATCAAAACACGTAACTTCAACTTTAATTAAAAAAAAAAAGAACCTGAAAAATGAACCCACAATTTTTTCTCTCTCCTCCCCTTTCCACCCACCACCACCATTCACCTCCCTCCCACCATCGGCCACCTTCACCAACCACCACCTCGATACAGCCGGCCAGCGCCATCGTGACCGCCGTCCTTCCGCCAGCCCACCGGTGGTGGTTCCTCCCCCCGCCGACCACTTCACATCCCCAATTAACCAATTCTCTCTCTTCAAACTCCTCTCTAAACACCACAAATTCCGCCCTCCCCGATGATCCAACGCCCTCCCCGACATCAGCCGCCCCTCCCCGACGTTCGCTGCCCTTTCCCCGACGTTCGCCTCCCCTCCCCCTACGTTCGCCGCCCCTCCCCCTATTTTCGAAGTTGAAAAAAGAGGAAATGGGGGAGAGGGAAAGGGCGGCGGCTTGGGGAAACCGTGGAGGGATGTCGGGGTAGCCGACCGATTATGGTGGCTGGGTCAGGGCCGGTTTTGGTGGTGGTCGGCTACGGCCCGTGAGAAGGGAGAAGACGTGTTTTGCGGTGGTTTAAAGGGCGATGAAGCCCGTGGTCCTCGCCGAAGCCTGGGGCGTCTTGCGGTGGTGTCGGAGGTGGCGTTGGTGGCTTCCCGTGCACGCCGTCGGCGACAGTGTGGTAGGACAGGGGTAGGGGCGTAGGGTGGTGAAAAGGGGGGAAGTAGAGGAGAGAGAAAATGTGAAGGATTGGGGGGGGGTATTTTTTATTCTTCTTTTTCTGTTTTTATTTGAGTATTTTTTTTTTTTTAATCTAGACTATTGGATTAAGATTTGATGGAGGGGTGAGATCACTTCTCAATTCTCACGAAATTAATACTTCTCATTTGATTTAATTCCTATATAAATATGTAATATAAAATACTACGCATATGATATCAATTGGTCGTTATCTTATAGATTGTACATTTATGTTACATTTCTATCTATAAGAATCATATTTCATGTTGTCGTAGCTAAAATCTTATAATGAAATCATGCATGAACATTAAATCAGAATTCATTTTCGGCTATATATTCGTTTCTTATCATGGTTTTACATATATAATTTTGTATTATGGGCGAACCCATCTATACGAAAATTAGATCGTAATGCCTTTCTTATTCTTTGATTATGAGATGTGTAATATAGTTAGTCAACTATAATAGTTGGACATGTTTTTCTTATTAAATGTAGGTTCACTTGTATATAAGACTTACCATAACTTACATTTCGTATAATTTTGATCGACTTTTTTCATGTTTGTGAGGGTGGATAGCTAACGATTTATAATTAGTATTTCGGAATCCTAAATAAAATATATATTTGTTTCTTTTTATATATACTTGAATACTTTTAAAGAGGAGAAATGTACTAAACATGATTCCAAGTTTTTATCAATGCTTTTAGTTTAATACTACTGAAACCATAGTAGTATGTCGCTAGTAGTGTGTACATGAATGGAAGTTTGTACATATAGGACATTGACTTGGATGTTGAGTTCCAGACTACCAGTGATAGCTAATAAAAGCCCTACTACAACTAAGAGTCATACTATAACTAAAAGATGTGGATATATTAATAACTAAAAGTATATTAATTTGCAAGTAGTATTATAATAAAAAGTTGTTTATACTGAAGTAGGATTACTTTTAATAATAAAAAATTACTAAAACTCTCTGAATAGTTTCAGTCGTTGTGGGAGCTTTAAAAAAAACTCCTTTAATAGTATAGAAGGACTAGTTCCTTTCAAAAAAAAAAAATAGTCAACACTAGTTTTAAACCCGTGTGTTGCACGGCTAATTATTACCTATCGTACGACGTACGTGATAACTATTTCCTCGTCTTTTATATAAAAGTTGTATATCTTTGTTTTTGTTGCCTCCCATAGCCACCTCGGCTACAACTGCTACATGAGGCATTGGGTGGGTATGGGGCGGAAGCTGTTATGTGGTATAGACGTGTAGTCCAACAAAAAAAGGTCATATTAGGTGTGATTAGACAAAAATGATTACATTAGGCGTGGTCTGACCAAATTTTACTTTCAATAGATATGGTTCGATCAAAAACCCTAAATTATATTAACTAATTATATATTTGTAAGTTAAGATGTCTCCTAATCTCACTAATCACTTACAGAGTGTACCATCATTGTACGAAGTACTACTTTATCTTTAGGTGTCGTTTGGATACCCTCAAAATGTATAGGAATTTTATTTTCCTAGGAATTGAATAATCTTGAGTTGTTTGGTTACCATGAAGTGTAGGAATTGGAAATTCCTAGGCATTTCCAATTCCTCCAAAGTGTAGGAATTTAATTACCTAGGGGGGATAGGTAAGTAGAAATTCCCATGGTAATTGAATTCTCTTGTTCATCCAAACAAAATTCTCCAATTCCCATACTTTCTTAATTCTTAGGATTTGCAAGTTCATGGGAATTCCGACTTCCCGAGTGTATCCAAACGACACCTTAGATATTTTTTTTTTACTTTTTACGCAATGTTCTCTAAAGACTTAAACTTGACGATGTATTTCAGCCAAATCACACTTAACTTTTCAAAACAAAATGTCTTGATGTATCTTATATTGAAATACATTTCGACATGAATTTGATAATACATGTATCGTAATATTCTGGTATACGTAACCTAAGGTATAATACAGAGTAGATTATATTATTTACATATATTGGCTGCTTCATGTTATCATTACTTCTAATAAAATTAAATGTTAAGAAACTACGGGCACGTTCGGTATCGCTGCCGTTTCAGTTTTTGGTTATTTGGCGTAAAAAATTTAGTTAAATAAGTTACAAAATTAGCTTTAAATTGTCTGGTTCTATAATAGTCTTATAGAAAATGAAAACTGACAACTGAAAACTGAAAACCACGTTTTCTGGTTTTCAAAAACAGGACTTTGGTTTTTAGAAAAACAGAAAACTGAAAACAGAAAATGATACCAAACATGCCCTTTAATTTTTCATATAACTACTATAGCACCAAAAAATTGAAATTTAATTTGGTAACTCATTTAACTAAATATTTTTTTCTAAAAAAACCAAAAATTGAAAACGGCAGTGATAACGAACGGCCCTAAGGCTTTGTTCTTCAACTAAAGAGTCTAATATGGTGTTATGGATGATTAATTTTATTTTTCAATTCTAATTAAAACGATTGATCTGGATTTGTGCGAATCATATCAATAGCCTAGCAAAATCATCTTATATCGAATAGTTTATTAAATTTGTTTATTTATGAAAATAATTGGTTGGGAGAATATGAATTCTTGTGTAGCTTTGAGTGGAGGTGCACTTGTTGAGTCGTCGTAGTTTTTTTTTTTTTTTTTTCGAAACACATAATGTGTTTTTATTGTATATGATAATCTGAATATGATATATTTCCTTTCGCTTGGCATAATGAAACGTACTTTGTTACACTTGTATAAAAAAAGAGTAAATATGTCTTCAGATAAGCCATAATAATACATCGCAATGATTTTAAAAGCCTATACAAGTTACAAGTTACAAGTTACAACGTAAATACAAATGTACCACATTTCTTTCGATAAAAAGTGCGGTGTAGTACAAGTGCGGGCGGACGGGCAGTCTAATAAAATGTACAACGTAATTACAAAGAGTATCTGTAGCTATATAAGTATTCATAGTAGTAGACTTTACCATGTGAACTAATCGTAGTATGCTAAGCTTGTGCTCAGATATTACGTCATAATACTAACGGCCCGAACAAACGTCACAAAGTTCCAACTTGCAATAATTAGAACACTGGACAATCTAAGTCGACTAGATCGTACATTAACACACAAAATTTATGACAAGTTGTAATTGTATATCAATAATGGGTTCAAGCTCAATAGTGTTTTATCTCACCACGGGTACTAAAAGCCATTGGAACAAGTGGGGGAATAGCGGAGGCCAATGTATATACTCCCTTTGACCCAAAGACATCTTCCTATATTTTTTTTTTTTTTGGTACGATTGACTAACCTTTTGCTCTTTCTAAACTTACCCCATTTGACAAATTTTGTGGACTAATATGCCCTCAATAATTTTCAGTTTTGGGGCTTAATTATTCCCTAATCACTAATCCCCCAACCTAGATTCTCTCTCCTCACCACCTCCCTCATGACCTCATCCCACGAAATCCGATGAAACCCACCAGGTGACCATCATCACGTACCTCACTATTTCAGATCATATCGAAGGCGAGTCCGGCGACCCATACATGATGGCTAGTTGTGGGAGAGAAAGGGATCGTAAAGAGAAGACGCCCGACATTGCGGGCTTATCGGCATCGGGGATGGTGAGATCGGATGAATAGGGGATGAGAAAATTGAAACAATTGTGATATTATGTCGGCGGGGATGGGTGGTGGGTAGGGATGGCAATGGGTCGGGTCAGATAGGATCCAGACCCGGATCCGTGTCTTTACAAGCAGACCCAGATCCGACCCGGATCCATCGGGTCCAAAATTTACAGATCCAGACCTAGATCCGCCAGGATCCAGTGGGTCTGGGTCCAAGATGGGTCTTTTACAAAATCAAGTTTTTCGTGTTTTGTACTTGCGGACCTTATGATATTTCCGTCTCGATGTGATTTACGATCGTTAATGCGTCAATGTGCTTTGCGATCGTCACTATGGTGGACATTCCTTATCAATCTTGTTTTACTTAGAACGTCAGAATACTAAGGGAGAGCGGCATCGAAGGATTTTGAGGCAGTGGCGAAGGTTTTTGAGGTCGCGGAGAAAGATTGGACATGAGTGCGTGACTCATGAGAAGACTAAGAAATGACAATTAGAGCGGAAGGATAGGATCGTGATAAATTAGGTTTTGTTTTCTCTTTTCTATATTTTTGGCCGGGTCCATGGGTCGGGTCAGGGTCTCAGATCAAAGACCCATATCCGACCCACACATTTATCACCGGGTCTGGACCCGACCCAAATCCATTGTGTAACACCCCACAATTTTGGGACTTTAATTAATTAGGGTGTTACGTTTATTAATCATTTTGAGGGAATTAATAAAAGTCATTTTGGGAATTTGGTGAATTATAGACTATTTTACTAACTGGGTAATTGTATTTCGGGAAGTTGTATAATTGGGTTATTGGACTTGGATCGTGTTTATGGATCACTCATCTCACCCGACTAATAGAGCTCGAACCCGAGTCTACCCTCAAACCCATTACATAAATGAAAAGAAATATACCCTAACTTCTTTCATGAATTGTCGACCTCCTTCTCTCCCTCTCTCCCTCTCTCTCCTTTTCGTAGCCTCCACCCGCAGAAAATTCCCAGCACCACTGTGTCAACTTCAAAACACACATAAGTTTCTCATACGACCTTTTCTTAAGGCTTGATTGGTGGCGTTAGAACCATTCTTTCGACACGAATCCACGGGCATATAGATCGTGCCAGGATTCCATGGAATGCTCACTGTAGAGGTGTCTATCTACCCGGAACCTGTGTCGCCACCTTGGTGTTCTGATGATTCCCGTCAACTCAGAAAACATCGTAAGATGAGATTTATTGGACATGTTCCTAACTATGGGTTTGAGAACATATCCAAAATTGGTAAGACGTAGACGTGTGTATCAAAAGTTACAATGGTCTTCGTGAGTAAACCCTAATTGTTATTCGTGGTTAATTGTGAAGTTGATTCCCGTCGATCCGCTTGGAGTCTATGGACGAAATTTGGAGGAGAGGTTTCTGACATACCCTTCTACAATATACTAAAATTTGGTGGTCATCCAATATCGGAGGTAGACGTTATTCATGTTTCTTTGTCGCTTTATGGATCCGTCTCATATTAGTGTTAGTTGTGAGTTTTTTTTTTGAGAAAATGTAAGAAATTTTTATTGCCCAAAGACTTTGGCAACAGCCATACAGTTTAGAACATAGGAGAATTTGTAGCTAGAAAAACTACAGATTGTCCAACCACAACATGTCATCTACAATGACATTTTTACAATTTTTCCGAGCTCTAATCTTAATGCAGTCAAGTACCTCTTTCACTATTACATTCGACATTCTAATGACATTATCAAGTCTACATCTATTCATTTCTCTCCAGATATGATAAATCATACCATAGGTCACCGCCGCTATGATCTGTTTCCTGAACTTTGTTTTCTCCCTTCTTTTGCTGCACCATTCTATCACACTGTGATCTGGGAACTCTGTCTTTCATCTGATGCCAATCTGTTTCCAGCAGTTCTGATCTGACTGAAACCACACTCACTTATCTAGTGAGTATGTGTCTCCCTATTCACCAAACAGATGCAGCAGGTCTCATCTGAACTCACTCACAGCTTATACAGTTTATCTTTCAGTTGCAATCTCTCCCACCCAACAATCCAAACAATGAAGCTATGTTTTGGAACAACCATTCTGTTCCAGAGCAACCCAGTCCAAGGCTTCTTTGAGTTTTGATCATTTAGTCATTGATACCCTTCCTTGATTATGTACTCCTTTTGGGTATTTAACCATTTCCCACCTATAAAGGCACTCTCCATCTTCATTCTTGTTCTGCATATACTCTTCCAGGTCCAGCTAATGTCCATTGGGGCCTGATAATTCTCCCATGGCCCTTGAGATATACATTACTTACCCACTGTTGGGAAATTAACGCCAATTTCCCCGCGCAACGGAAGCACCAATCGACAAGTAACCGTAAAAGTAAATAACCGCAAGCAATAACACGATGAGACAAGAAATTTAGGGACTTAACCCAGGGAAAACCCTCCAAATCCGGAGGTAAACCCACCAGCCAAACGACTGAATTTCCACTATAAAATAGTGCCAGTAGAAAGACTGCCGTCCTAAGTTACACACCAACTTAGAACCCTCACAAGATAAATACTAGCCAATTTTAGAGTCAACTATTTAACCCTCTAAGATTGTCCCAATTTTGGAGTCAACTATTTAACCCTCCAAAATTGTCCCACACTAAATGTGTTTAACACTCCTAGTATTTTTCCCTCTTGTGATGCCACTACCACAATTAATCTTGTGTATGTGTGTGAGTGTGAGTGTGTTTGCCAAAGGAAAAGTCATTCCTTTATATAGCAAATGCCTTTGTCATATGCATGAACCTTGGAGTTAATACAACTTAATTATCAATTAAGTTTTCCACACATCCAACGCATGCATATCAAGGAAACATCCATTCTTAATTTTACATTAAGAATGTCCATTGAATTCACATATGTTTCAATGTGAACAATGTACTTGGGATGGAACATTAATCCCAACAATCTCCCCCTCCATCCCAAGGGAGAAACACCGAGTAACAACCATTGGCCTCTTGAAATTCCAGCTGTACACCCGAGTTAGTATCCGGTCCTCACCCTAACTCAATACCACGGCCAATGAACCGTGTACAGCTGCAGCCGAGTCAACCGCGTCACTTGACTCTGGAAAGGGACCTCCACCCCTCCACCTTATCACCGGCAGGAACTTTCACTTTGCGTCCGTCTGCAGCCTGGAAACTATTTACCTTCGTCGCCTCCCCCGCGAACGAAACACGTCGACGTCTTCCTTGTTTCCAGTTCCTTGAGGTTTTCATGCTATGAGCGTCCAGACGATATAGCCCACGATACAACTCCCCCTTCATGAGGACCATGTTACCCTTAGTCACCTTTACGACTCCCCACATGAGCCTTAAACCCATAACCTTCGGAGTCTAACCGACTAAGTGAGATTAGATTCTTCCGCAACTTTGGAACATATGATACCTTGTCCAAAGTATGCACCACTCCCTCACCAGTTTTGATTTTTACCACTCCAACGCCCATAACATTAACAGTTGAATTATCCGGCAAACTCAACTTACCCGTCATACCTTCGTGGAGCTCCACAAAACTTTCTTTCCGGGAGCAAATGTGATCAACACAACCAGAATCTAAAACCCATTCTTCCTTGGAAATTGCATCGTTATCTACAATAGTGACCGCAAAGACATCACTATCATAGCCGAGAGAACTGTCACCCTTCTCTCCACCTTGAACCAAGTTGGTATCACCTTTTTCCCGCGAGTCAGGACAATTCCGCCTAACATGCCTAAGGCTACCACACTTGTAACACTTCACATCACCGGAAGTGAACCTGGATCGAAACCTGCCATGCTTCGACCCATCTGCCCTGTTAAACGATCGACCTCTCCCACCCCGAGCAACAGCCGCAATTCCCGCGTCGTCGCCTCGTACTCCAGCCTTGTCCTTTTTCCTCGCATCAAAGGACAATAAAGCTGACTGTGCTTGCTCCAAGGTGATTGTATCCTTGCCGCACAAAATTGTATCCACATAAGTCTCATATGTGTCCGGGAGAGAATTAAGGAGAAGTAAGGCCTGATCTTCATCCTCAATTGTAACCTTGATTTTCTTCAACTCGTCTAACAGTCCATTGAACACATTCATATGTCCAATGAGATTTTCATCCTCATCCATCTGTAGCCGATATAACCGCCGTTTTAACAGCAACTTGTTGGTCAAGCTTTTCGCCATGTACAGCTTTTCCAAACTATCCCATATCGCTGTTGGAGAGTCCTCATCAACAACACAATTGATGACATTATCCGCGACACAGAGTCGGATGGTACTAGCACACTTAGTACACAAATCCTCCCAATCCGTCGCACTCATCGATTCCGGCTTGCCCCCCGCTCCTTTCAAGGCTTTAGCCAAGCCCAAGTGCACCAGGAGATCCTTCATTCTTCTTTGCCAAAGAGTGAAACTACTTTTACCGTCAAACTTCGGTACCACGAATTGGGACCCCATCTTGACACCTTGTCGAAAAAAAACCACGCCACCAGGTTAAGCCACCAAGTGGCTCTGATACCACTGTTGGGAAATTAACGCCAATTTCCCCGCGCAACGGAAGCACCAATCGACAAGTAACCGTAAAAGTAAATAACCGCAAGCAATAACACGATGAGACAAGAAATTTAGGGACTTAACCCAGGGAAAACCCTCCAAATCCGGAGGTAAACCCACCAGCCAAACGACTGAATTTCCACTATAAAATAGTGCCAGTACAAAGACTGCCGTCCTAAGTTACACACCAACTTAGAACCCTCACAAGATAAATACTAGCCAATTTTAGAGTCAACTATTTAACCCTCTAAGATTGTCCCAATTTTGGAGTCAACTATTTAACCCTCCAAAATTGTCCCACACTAAATGTGTTTAACACTCCTAGTATTTTTCCCTCTTGTGATGCCACTACCACAATTAATCTTGTGTATGTGTGTGAGTGTGAGTGTGTTTGCCAAAGGAAAAGTCATTCCTTTATATAGCAAATGCCTTTGCCATATGCATGAACCTTGGAGTTAATACAACTTAATTATCAATTAAGTTTTCCACACATCCAACGCATGCATATCAAGGAAACATCCATTCTTATTAATTTTGCATTAAGAATGTCCATTGAATTCACATATGTTTCAATGTGAACAATGTACTTGGGATGGAACATTAATCCCAACACCCACTTGATCCAAAGCCTCTCCTTACCTTTATATAATCACCAACAGAATTTAGCCACAGCTGCCATGTTCCACAGCATACTATTAATGAACCCCGGTCCTCCTTGATTTCTTGGTTTGCAAATATTCTCCCAAGCAATCAGTGGAGATCGGATATAATTCTCATTACCATCCCATAGGTAATTTTTGCAGACTGACATCACCCTCCTTATCACTGTTTTTGGGATTAAGAATATCTGTGCCCAGTAAGAATGCAAATGAAGCAGAACAGACTTCACTAGCGTAGCCCTTCCTGCATATGACAATTTTCTAGCACCCCATGATCAGATTCTATTTACAATTTTGTCAACCAAGGTACTACACTCCATAACAGAGAGTTTCCTTGAGGAGATGGGTATGCCCAAATACCTGAATGGCATTATGCCCATCTTAAAGCCTGAGACCTCCAGAATATCATCTATCACTTGATTCTTCATGCCTGAAAAATAAATTTCTGATTTGCTTTTGTTCATCTCCAGTCCTGAGGCTTGAGAGAATGTTGCAAAAGCTCTAAGAATCAGCATAATGGGTTTTGTTTCTCCTTTACAGAACATCAACAGATCATCAGCAAAACACAGATGATTGAGATGAATCTGCTTGCGCATAGGATGGAATTTAAAGCTTCCCTTATTACCCACTCTATCCAGGGTCCTGGATAAATATTCCATACACACAGTAAACAAAATAGGGGATAATGGATCCCCTTGTCTCAACCCTCTCCTAGCTTTAAAGAAACCAAAATTATCTCCATTCAGGCTCAGAGTGAAGCTAGGAGTAGTGACACAAGCCATTATCCATTTGATCATTTTCCCAGGAAACTTTACGGCTATCAGCATTTCTTCAAGAAAACTCCACTCAATGGAGTCATAAGCTTTCTTTAAATCAATCTTCATTATGCATCTAGCTAACAGATTCTTTCTCTCATATCTTCTTAATATATCATGGAAAATCAGCACATTTTAAACAATATTTCTTTCTTTTATAAAGGCACCTTGAATACTGCTGATGATCTTAGGAAGAACTTCCCCAATTCGAGTACACAAAACCTTTGAGATACACTTGTAGACCACATTACACCATGCAATTGGTCTAAATTCTGTAACACTGCCAGGATTCTTTGTCTTTGGAATTAACCTGAGTCAAAGAAATCCTTCACAGTATTTACTACCAGCTCCCCTACTAGATCCCAAGCATCTCGAAAGAAGCCACTTGTGTAACCATAAGGGCCAGGAGATTTATCCCTACGAATGCTGAACATAGCTTCTTTTATCTCATCAGGGGTCACATTTCTCATCAACTGCATCTCCATATCATCAGTTATACATTTCTCGACTCTGCACAATTCCCATATGAACAGGAGTAACCTTAGCTGAAGATCCAAGTAAACCTTGGTAGAAATCTAAAAAGGCCCCCTGAATATCCTTCTCATCAGTATGAGTTCTACCCTTGACATCCCTAATCTGCATAACCAGATTATAGCTTCTTCTAGATTTGATTGCACTGTGAAAATAGCTGTTATTTTCATCCCCTGCTTCCAACCAATCTATTTTGCTCTTTTGTTTCAAGAAGCTATTTTGGGCATCTTGCAAATTAATCAATTGCTCAAAAAGATCCTTCTCCTTATTCATCAAGTCTATATCTCTAGCCCCTGTTTGCAGCCCAATCTGAGTTTTTTCCAATTCATTTCTTATCTCCACCACCCTGTTCTAAATATCTGAGTAATGCCTTTTATCTATTCCTTTCATATCCTGTTTCAAAGCCTTCAACTTGCTAATCAATTGGAAACTCAGTGTGCCTCCTTCCTTCTTGTCCCAAGTCTTCTTAACAATCTCCCTAAAATCAGAAGCTTTACTCCACAAGTTAAAGTATTTAAAGCTTCTGTTTACTTTCTTTTTTTCACCAAACATTCTAATCACAAGGGTGTGTGATCAAACAATCCTTCTGGTAAGAAGAAAGCCATGCCTTTCTCAAACTTGTTACTCCATTCCTCATTGTGAATACTCCAATCTATTCTACTACACACTCTGTCTCCAATCTGCTTATCGTTCCAGGTATAATAAGCTACTTGTGCTTTCATTTCCTTCAAATCACAATTCTCCACACAAGTTTTGAAAGGCATGATTTCAGCAATCCTGACTTTTGATCCAATTCTGTCCTTTTGATACATAATGCTGTTGAAACCAACTCCCACTAACCAAACTCCCTGCATATAGCTACTTATATCCCTCAGATCCTGCCATAGCTTCATCCTCTCATACCGATCATTAAAACCATAGACCAATGTGAACCACCATGTTACTTTATTCTGCTTGTTAGTTATTTTGCTATGGATGAGTTGCATAGACATATTCTTAACTTCAACATCATAAATATCAAGCTTCCAGATAAGCCAGATCCTTCCTCCTGGGTGAAGAGAAGTGTTTGTTGTGACTGACCACCCCTCCAAAAAACTAAAGTGCGCCTGTGCCAGTCTTCCAGGCTTCCCCTTAGTTTCAAGAAGGCCAAATAAACCAATGTCATTATGATTAAGAAATCTCTTAATCTCATACTGTTTTATTGGTTTATTCAGCCCCCTTATATTCCAGAATCCCGCATTGGCCATGATCCACATGATCATGGCCTGTGTCCCTTATTACCCCACCTTCCTGCTCCTTACTCAAATTAGCTGTACCTTGAAGCACTTGAGCAAAACCGGGGCCTCCAAATCCTGACATTGCCGGAAAGCCAACCAAACCAAAAGATTTCACAGCCATTCCAAATGTTAGAACCAGTTGTCTATGGACAGGCCTAGTAGAAGTTGGTCTAACAATGGGTTGAGCTTCTGGTGTAATAAAACCGGTCTTATCAATTTGAACAGCTGGTGTTGGAATTATCTCACCTTCCTTAGCCTCTTATGCTTTTGTTTCTCCACCTGTTGCTGTTTTTGTTTAGGTCTGTCCTCATTTTTCCTCCTACATTGTTCACCTTCATGGCCTAGACCCTTACACTTCACACATGTTACAGGTTTTCATTCATATTCAACCTCAATATCAATTTTTGTCTGGTTCTCCTCTTGAATCTCAATTACCTCTGGAAAGTATTGGTCAATGCTAACTTCAACCATTATTCTAGCATAATTCAATCTGCTCTTAGTTTTAGTTGCAGCATCACACTTCACAACTTTCCCCATAGTTGAGGCAATTTTGTTCAAGGTAGATTTTCCCCAATGTTTCAATTCCAGTTTCCTCAATTTGATCCATATAGGCATCGTTTTGACATTATTTTTGTTTAATGACAAATCTGGCGTCCATTCCTTAATTATGAGTGGCTTATTATCAAACAAATGAAATCCGCCATTCATAATAGCTTTCTTCTCATCATTTGTTTTGAATCTAGCCATGAACATATTACCAGGAAGAATTGAAATGTTTTCCAAACCTCATTTTCCCCAAATTCTCCAAAGAAATTCATTCATGATATCAGGGGGAGGGTGTGAACCAAGAACATAGCAAACTAAAGCAATGGACCAGAAGTCAATACCTTCTTTTATGTCATCAGATGAAATTAGCACCACAGGTTTTTTTTGGCCTGCAACCTCTTCTGTTGGTGCTGCTCAAATTGATTTCCGAGTTCGAACAACCTTCGTCCACCCAGCTTCATCTCCCGCTCTCACCTCTGCTGCTGTGTCTTTATCATTTCCATGGTCATCTACTAGTTCCTCCTCCGAGTATTCACTTTCAGATAAATCTAACGCCGGAATCGGATTAATTTCAGCCATTGTTTTCATCTTATTAGCATTACTCGAGGGCTTGTTTCTCCTAATTTGACTCAGCTCTTTATCAATCTCGCTATGTTTTAGTTATGAGTTGTAAGACTTATGGTTACATCTTTTTTGTTAGGGAATTATCACCACCTAATAACACGAGTGACACCAAATTACTACCAGTCGACTAATCAATCAACCCCAATCAATACATCATGCATATACATCCAACACCACACATCCACACCAATCTATGGCCGATCCTTGACATAAATGGCTAAAACATGAGCATTCCTTAACCAAACGAATTCCAATTCACACCAAACTTGCATAACACCCATACCAACGCACTACCATCAGTTTCACATTAAGCAGTTATCATAAAAATCATGTAATTTAACCCTTCAAACCAAGACCACCAGAAATGAAAACAAGTTTTTTTTTTTTTTTTTTTTCACTTCAAAAATGAAATCAATTCTTAAAAGCACCGTTAAACATGATTTTAACCCCAAATCTAAACAACAATGATCTCTACTAACACAATAGAACAACTCATAAACTCCTCAGACAATTTCAACATCAACACCAACATCTCATAGAAACACACTTAAACACGATTATGCCCTAACATAAGGATTACCCAAATCAATTGTGCCATCATACATAACACCATAATCACCAATGATCATAATAAAGCAAGAATCTAAGCATCAAATAAGATTATAAATTAGGGTATACTACAGAACTCAAATTGGGGTTTGAGAAACTTACAACAAGTGAGGTGAGAAGGAGAAATGGCCGGAAGGGCGATGGCGATCGGTGGGAAGGCCGAGAGAAAGAGTCTTCACTATTTCTCTTTTCTCTTCTTTTTCTTGTGTTGTCTGCGTACTACATGAAACTGATAAAAGGTAGGCAAGGGTTTGTATTTATTTATCTCAATAATAAGTGAGCGATAGAGTTTCTGGATTAGGAAGGTATGCCCATAAAAAAACGATCTCCTAAAACCCAAAATAGCAGTTAATTCAGTAAATAACTCCAAAAAACGTAACACCCTAATAAAATAAAAGTCCTAAAAATTTCGGGGTGTTACACCAACTCTAGTGTACATCATTTGGGGGGAGGTAAATCCCCCATTCTACTCCTTTCATTCGGGTTGTTTATCCACTTCACCCATAATGTATTTGTTTTTCATCTAGTGAACAAACTTTCCCATACAAGCCACATTCCACTTCAAGATCTGTCTAAGCCCAAGTCAACCATTCTCCATACGTTTACAAATTTTTTCCCATGAAATGAGAGGAACTCTAGTCATAGCTTTACTACCGTCCCATTAGAAATTCCTACAAATAGCAGAAATTTTCTTGAGGACCATTTTGGGAAGCAATAATACTCTGGTCCACTAATCATGAAGGTGCACTTGAACAGCTTTAGTAGCCAAAGTCAGTCTCCTAGCATAAGAGAGTTTTCTTGCCCCCCAGTGATCTAATTCTCTTTACAATTTTCTAAGTAAGGGTATTGCAATCCATTATCGATAATCTACCAGATGTTATTGGTGCACCCAAATACTTAAAAGGCAGATCACCTCTAAATCCTTAAGAATATCCTTAATAACATTAGCACCTACACTAGCAAAGAATATTTCAGATTTAGCTGGGATTGAGCATAACTCAGAAGCTTTGGAGAAGGTAGTAAACCCCTTAAGCATCAGGATGCTGATTTGAAATAACCTTTGCAGAATAGTAACAAATCATATGCAAAACATTGGTGATTTAACTTCAGTTGTGGCACATTGTTGAAAGTTAAACTCATTTTTGCTTGCAACAACCTCCAAATTAAAATTCTCTTCAAGTAAAAACCTAGCTATAATCACACTAAATATGTAATATTCACTGTTAAGATAACCACTCTATACTATTCAAGCTAAGATTTCTAAGATTATTGATAATTTCATCGGTAAAAGGCAAATGAACGTGAGGGTAGCATATCCCATTGCGCTAAGTTGTTGGGAACGTCGACTGCTCATTTACACATGCCTTCAACATGTATTAGTTTGCGCAACCCTTGGAGGTCCTTTCCCAAGTTCGAGGTAATCTCTCCTACCTCGAGAGTAAACATTGCCCATTAGGGTCAATTCAATCATGCAACACATACTAGAGGTTAGGACTTTCCTTCATACGTTGATCACCTCATGGTACTTGATCCCCCATCAAACCACCGAGACTCTTTAACCAAATTGTCATCTTACTTACACGTACAATGATTAGTACATCAATTATCCAGTTCCAATAACATTACGATAGATGATTAGTTCGTCATCACCTGCTACAATACTTTTACATCAGGTGATTACTCAGTCAATCACTCGTTGCAATAACATGCACTTCATCACATATGGGATTGAGACTAGGCCGATCCATAGTCCACAGTTTTCAACTGCTACCAAGTTAATTTATACATATATACTCGAGTATATTAATTTAACCAATAGCCACCCCATTAGCCTTCAATTACACTATCCACGTCAGTGATGTCATCGATGATATCATCGCCACCTCATTATTGCATGTGTTTGACTCATAAAAAATGAGCTTGTGAAGGCTTGAACCTGTAACCTCAAGGTTATAATTATAACACTTCAACCACTAAGGCAAATTGATTTTTTTGATACTTTTATTAACAAATCTATATATAAAGGATTTCAGGAGATAATTTCGGATAAACTTTGGACGAGATAATTTGAGTCATATCAAATCATTTTATTTTTGGAGATAATTTAGGAAGTAGTATATATAGGCGCAATATATTAGGAAATAACACATCTTGGGGTTGTTTTGTTTTAATACAAAATACGGGTCAACGGGTGGAGTCAGAGTTACAAAAACGCGTGTTAAAAAGTAGTCGGGGTTAATATGAATTACAGTTCACAAAAACAGGACCCGAAAATAGCGGGTCACGGGTCATAAATTGTAATTCATACATAGACGTAAAATACTGAAATAAATTCGCTATACTTATTAAATTGTTTCCATAGAATCAAACATAATTTCTCTAAGATGATACCAAATTAAACACGTTTCTTTTCATCTTAATTATAGAAAAACTGGGACAACGAGCCATCTCAAGTTTAACCCAAAAGAATATTGGTTAAAACGAGTTCGAGTTATCAGTGGTCAGAACTAACGCGCTGTTAACCTTGAACAACGGGTCACATCTGGTCGGTTAAGTTTTTTACAATCCTACTATTTTGCGTTAGTTATGAATAATAAAATAGAGTTATAACCAAATTCATATAACAACCCGTGCAATTTTGCAAGGGCTAATAAACTAGTAAATCACTATAACTTACTAAACTCATTTCTACTCAACCAAATTGAGAATGAACTATTTTGAAGATTAAGAACCATTTCCTTTGAGTAATTATTTCTATAACCAACATTTATCTCATTGTGAAGACCAACAAATCATAACAACTTCACAATTATTGCACCCAGAGAGATCTATAACTTCACGTTTGTTGGGTCCAGGGCAGCGAGCTCGTAGGAGTAGATAATTAGAAAGATAGGTCACAAGTCCAATAAGGTTTCATCCTAAAACTAATTGGCAATAGGAGGAGTAACTCACTAGCTTATAAACCAATCTCCTCAACTTACTTCTACTGATGTGGGACAATACTTTTATGAGCACACTTGGGAAACCCCAACAAAATCTTTGTATCCAAACACGCTCTCCTAGTGTAAAACAAATGACCCCCCAATAGGTCTCATTTTGAAATCCCACCATCTTCCAAACATTGGATTTATATTTGGATTCTATCATATGAAAATTCTACATTCTCAAATAATAGAATTCAAATGATTACAAATATCCAAATTCTTGTTTCTAAACGGTAACTAAAAAAAGTTTCAAGTTCCGCTAAAGTTGCTTGTCAATGAATGTTCTTTGAGCGTAGATTCGCGAAATAATGCTAGTGAATGTAATAGACGATTTTCCTTGTAATAGTAATCATAACTTCGTTGATTGGTTTTGTATGAAGTATCTTGTGACCAAGAGAGTTCCTCGATCAAGAATCAAACAGATGGAATCCTTTGAAAATAGGTTAAAAGGATAATTGGAAGATTTGACTTTCCAAATGATAGGGATTGATCATCAAGAAATTTACATGGGGGAGTAGTACGTAAAAAGAAGTGCAGCATATATTTCAATCTGATGAGAACTTCTCTTTGTTGAATACTTTTCCAAAAGTTAGTGCTTAACACAATTGAAATTCTTAATGAGCTATTCTGCATCCTCCACCAAAAATGGAAGTACCAGACTAAGGGATCAGAAATCCAGAATCATCCAGCCTTCCATTAATCTGCCGAGTCTCTTGAGTAGTAGATTTTTTATTTTTTATTTTTTTCGGGGGCCTAAGAAGACATATCGCAACAGCAGTTTGACATTGACATGTTTCGAACTAAGATAATCCGAGCAAAATCAGTAAATCACATGTTAAACTAGAAAACTAAGATCGTATGATAATAAAATATCATACAATAAACTGACTTAATTTTATTGATAGGCGTGACCACATTTATATAGTAGATCACGTACATAACATAGTGTAAACCCTAGTTGTAGAATAATCCTTACATAATATTCTTAACATAATTAGAATATTATGTTATATTATTTCCTAATACAAAATATATGTAATATATTCCTATACGCCCCCGCAATCAAAGCGGGAGGAGGAGACAGACGTTTTGATTGGAGCCAAAATAATTCGTTGCTTGGACAATTCACTTGGATCCATGCCGAAATGATGTGCCGGAATGCGAGAGTGGTTGACCGTAGCAGATGCTAGATTGCCAGGAGTTCTTGAGGGTGGCCAGATCATAGAGGGTGGCCGAGGGTTGTATAGAGTGGCCGAATTAGAGGGTGGCCACTGGTTGTTTTGAGTAGATAATAAAAGATGAGAAAAGTTAAGAAAAAAAAAACAAGTAGCCTGGCAATGTAATTGAGTCAACAATATGTCATCCGAGATCCATTAGTGTGGTGCATCAAGCGGCAGCGAGCGAGTCATCAAGCTTTAATCATAGGCATCCAAAACAATGGTACGACAACAATGAAAGAAAAACAATAATAATGATTTGTATGGGTAAATAATCTACTCATGGAAAACAAAATAGCTGATCGAACAAGGCGGATGGTGGTGGACAAAGGACATACCAGCCGGGGATGAAGAAATGACGGCCATCCCCGGCCGGGAGCGGAAGAATGATGGTGACTCACGTATAGAGGGTTTGTGTTTAGACGTCTCTAGGATATTTCCCCTGTGATACCATGTAAGATAATAAAATATCACACAGTAAACTGACTTAATTTTATTGATAGGCGTGACCACATTTATATAGTAGATCACGTACATAACATAGTGTAAACCCTAGTTGTAGAATAATCCTTACATAATATTCTTAACATAATTAGAATATTATGTTATATTATTTCCTAATACAAAATATATGTAATATATTCCTATAGATCGCACGTGATTTAGATTTGACTCTTCAATAGACAACTTTGGGCCTCTATCATATGATCATTCTCTAGCTCAACAATCTTGCACAAGGAAGTTTAAGAAACCGTTATAATTTTGGAAAATATTGATCCAACTCTACTGATTGTTAGCTGGAACTTTGCTACATAAGCCACTATATATACTTAATTATGAGTTACTAACACTACAAGTAATAAGTTGAATTACTCTCCAGGTTTATTGTTTAAAGAAGGATTTATTTAGTTGGCTAATGTAGCTGTCACACACAAAAGAGAAGAAAAGAAGTATAGGAAAAGCAGTAAGTAGTTCTAATCAACTATTATACGTCACCAAACTTGGAACCACCACACATGGTGTGTACCCCATTTCCAACAACTTGGTATTCGTAAACTATACTATACCTTACTCTATACTCCCTGATGTGCCTTGCGCATGGGCCTTGTTGACCCATTTATTTCACCATATTGCCCTTGCTTGACCCATTTTCACTTTACATATCACCATTTTACGGAGATATTTACTTATACTGAACTTTGCGTCTGTTATATATGATTGATGTGTATGTTCTCACACGTACTAGCAGAAAGATACTAATATGGAGAAACCAATCAATTGTCGATACATACAAAAGGGGGAATCTAACATGCTTTATATTTCCAACTTGGAGCAGACTGATCTTATGTTGAATATAGAATCTATTTGATGGTTAGCAATGCGTCAAAAAATTGATCAAAAGAGCACAAATATAAAGCTCCTTGAATTGTTTGGTAGCATCCGAATCAAATTAAATTGGAGGATGCATTTTCTTGATTTCTCTTTCCCAATGTATATGTTTTTCAGGAGAATTAGGCTGATTGTTCAACCCTATTATTCAATTCCCCAGTTAATTAATTGTATTACATACAATGCGTTTAAAAGACATAAACACGTCATAATAAAGTCGCATGACTCTTTAATATATACAGATTTGATAATCGATTGCGCTAATTATACAAAGAGAAATGTTTGACGCAACACTATGTAATACGGAGTACATGGTTTAAATAAACAAACACACATACCACCTCCCATGACTAATTAAACAAAACAAAATGAATAAAAAGTGAACAAAAAAGGACATATGAAAAGAACTATAACAATAATTTAACTACCAAAAAAAGGAACAATAAGATTAGTGCTAATTGCTTAATGATGTAATAAACCAATAATATTAATAACCAATCCCCACCACCTCAAACCCATCATTTATTTCCACAATATAAAACCCCCTTCATCACTTCCTTTACGTTCTCCTCTTCCTTCCCACTTCCCCTTAGTTTCTTCGTTGACATATTATCTCATCACACAAAATTTATAACCCAAAGTTTTTATACAACTCTAAAACCATATAATAAAAACAAAATCAAATCAATATGCAAGGAGTACAACATCCAGTGAGACTAGAGCTAACAACGGCAGGGAACACGTCACCGTTGGCGATCGACGTGACAGAATCAGCAGAGGTAAGGATCCAACGGCTAATAACGGAGAATCCCGCCGTGATCTTCAGCCGTCCATCATGTTGCATGTGCCACGTCATGAAGAATCTCCTCCACACGATTGGGGTTCATCCTACGGTCATTGAGCTTGACGAGGACGAGATCAACGCTATTCCCGATGACGATAATTCTGGCGTAACTCCGGCGTTGTTTGTCGGAGGGACACGTGTCGGCGGGTTGGAGAGCCTTGTCGGGTTACACCTCAGCAACCGTCTTGTTCCCTTGTTGGTTGATGCAGGTGCTCTTACTGTCTCACTTTGGGTATGATGACTGTCGACTGATGATGTCAACTACTACTGTACGTGGGGTTTGTCGGGGTTCAGATGTACGCAACCTTACCTCTGGGTAACATACTCTACTCAAAATCCAAGAAAAAGTTGATCCAAAAAAACAAAAAAAAAGAAATTATTCCAAGTAATGGCAATAATAATTATGAATATTTAGGATGCTAATAGTAATAATTTTCTTAAGTTAATTATTGTTGTAGAGTAATTTTTAAGGGAATTTGGGATATAGGAGGTTGTAATCTAAAGAAAAAATGTGGGCAAAAAGTGGAGAAAAAAAGTTGGAAGAATGTAATGAGAAAATATCATCAACTGTTTGTATAGCTACTAGTTTTTTTTTTTTTTTGAAAGGAGCTACTAGTTATTATTACTCAGTATTATTAGTGGAATACTGGAATGACAAGTGTGCATGATTAATTAGATGACGTGTGTAGTGATGATCTTTTGCTATAGGTCTATGGTATCTTTGTGTGTTGAATTTGCCTTATTGCATGGCTTATTATAGAAAGTAATGGCGAACTTTCATTTTTGTTGTTGAAGTTGTTACGGAGTAGTTCTTAGTTGTCAAAACTATAATCCCGAATCGACGAATACTCTTTCAGTTCTTTCAAATTCAGACCAACCCTTAATAATACGTACAAGCAGAGGAATTGAAGTGTTGTCGGTTCAAATTCCCTTTGCGGAATTTGACATTCAAGGATAGATTATTGATCTCGATTATTGTGACGATTTCACACGACGACTAGACTATACATATCTTTCGAAGCCCGATCAATCGGTCTTTGACTTGTGAATTGCGAATATGGGGGTGTTAGGGTAAGAAATTGGCATGACTTATTGAATTGGTACTGTGAATCTGAATCTGGTGAAAGTAGATGCGTAATAAGTGAACAAGAGAGAGAAATAATTGTGGCGTTTGATGAAACGTTGAATCAACGAGCAGAGGACATGGTATTTTTCTTTATTTGTATTTGTATACCAGAAGTAGACAAATCCGAAAATTATTGGAGTTTGTCGTTTAGTTCTGATATGTAAACAAAACTTTTCTGTTAAAAATTAGGACAGTGTACCAATGGGATTTCTTGGCTATGACTATTGACCATACGTCATTATTGTGGAGAATGCCACCTCATGTCCTCCATCATCTACATTTGTACTACATCAAGAACTTTAGACTAATTAAGGTTTACTTAATTAAGCTTCAAGAACACTATGAGAGGATCCTAGAATTAAATTCACATATTTGAGGACAGGAAAATCAAAACTTCTCCAACTAACTCTAATTGTTTTTTTCGAGTTTCTAATTTATATCGCGTTTGAATTTAAAATATAAGAGAAATGTATACAATACGCATACACTCTCTGAAGTTTTTGCATGAATATTGAGTGTTGAGTGAGCGGTTAATCTAATTCGAATTCTAATATTACAATGTCTAGTTAATTATATTAGGTCGTTGATGTAAGGCGTGTTGGTTTGTTGGTCCAAACTTAACTCAAAATACGGTAAAAGTTACATCTACATCTGCTAGTCAATATGCTGCATCTAGTCTGGTCGTGACAATCACCCAGAGTCATCGGACCGTAGAGAGAAATGAAAAATGATCTTGGTGCGGCACACTTTTCTCTTTCGTAAATAAATAGCGTAAAGAAGGACCAACTGCCATATCAACTTACAAGTGTTTCCGCTGATTAATTAGGAACATACATTAGTTGGAACATAAGAATTTGTAATTTACACCCTAAAAAGTAAAAAAAGAAGCAATTTTGGAATTATTTTGGTCCAAAAAATAAGCATTTTTATGACTACCATCTCGATCGACTCTTTTTCCAACTATATTATGCTGTGAAGGAATTTATATATATATGACCATTTCGGGGTGCATATTCTAGTACGTTACACTGTCACACCTTTTTCAGTATTATATCTAACTACGATTGTAGGAGGTGGGCGAATTTAGAGATCACTGCCATTAATTTTGGCCAACAATATCTCAATATTTCTTAAAATGTAAATCGTATTCTTTTTCTATAACTAAGTTGCATGAAAATGATTATTTTTTTTTTTGGTACAAAGGAGCAGCTAATGCTGCGGGGGTGGGGGTATGAGGATTTGAACCCGGGACAACCCCCAGGCAGGTTGAGTTCCTATCCACTAGGCCAACCTTGATCCTCTGTATGAAAATGATTATCATAGTACCATTTACGGTGTCAGATTCTCCCTGATTTAGTGGAGTACACTGTAACACAGTCCCCCACATCCCATAGTAGAGGAGATACTACTTAATTAACAATTTTGATGGTCCTGCCCAGCCTTTTGCTTAGATATAGCCTTACGTGTAAATCCTAGATAACCATCCAAAAGAATAGTAAGAAAATAAATCATTAAACCAGAAAAAATAATACGACGACGTGCAATGTGCTCACAATTCTGATATATCTATCGTTAACCCATGCATGTGAGTAAATCAAAACTTGGAACTTCGTATGTCCTTGATCCTAATTAGATATTACGAGTACGCACATTAGAGAGCAACAACAATCTTAATAAATTACGCCAAACTGTTGACTTGCATAATATACCGGATTCATATTAAATTTTTCTTTGCTTCGTACGTTAGAGATGTGATCGAACAGAAAAAATGTACTTTCATTAATTAGTTGGCACAATAATTTTGTATTAGGATGATTTAAGCGTAATAGTGTCTGTGTTCTTGTGAACAACATAAACTTAATTTAGATGAGAGTAATTGATTTGTTTGATGAAATTAAAGGAAGAAAAAAACAAAATGTTAACAGTCGTCGTACACAGGCTTTTACATGCCTCTTCCTAAGGTTTTGCAAATATGTATTGTATTTGCTTAAACACGAGAAGTACAATCCATAAAGTTAATCTCTCGATGATTACACCACATAGGAAAGTTATGTATGTGAGCCACCTTTTCCATTTTGGAGCAATCACTCCTTTTTTTAGTTTGCAATAATAATTGATTTTAGGCTAACTGATCAGTTGTTTGGTACCACACTTGAATCCCTTATTAGGCCATGTACAACGTTGAAACGCAATTGTTAGGAAAATGCCTTGAACGACTCTTACGCATTTGGGTATATCGTAGTGGGTGACCGAGGGGGGATCTCGGGGCATTGTTAGCTACGATATATGGGTGTTAGATTGGGCAAAAGAGGACATTCGAAGGAAACACGACGAAGGATCAAGGGCGGAGCGCGCGTGGGAAAGCCGCGCCCCGCGGCAACATCTTTCGGGAAAAAGCACGAAGCAGCAGTAGCATTGGCGCGGAGCTGGCGCGGACCGCGGCATCCATGGGCGCGGATCGCGGTCCATGGGCGCGGACCGCGGCTATTTGCCGTTTTGTCGGCTTTTCGTTTGGGCTTCGCGTGTTTTGTTTCCTAAACTCGTTTTCTTCGGCCTTTAGGTTAATTTGTATGTGGTAGACTATTTAAACACCCTAGTCTCCTCATAACCTCCCCAAGACACAATTGAGTGATTCTTTTGTAATTGTGAGTACCTAGAGTCATAGTTGCGGGTTTTCTCAAGGTGTGGCTTCTTTGTCAATTGGGTAGATTCAAGGGCGTTCGTTTGGGTTCTTGGTTGATCGCAAGAACAATTTGGCTCTAAGATCTCGTTCGTATTTGGTGAGTTCTTTTCAGATTGAACTCACGCCTTTGTATTGGTGCTATTCTCATATAGTGATTGATTCTCCTCTGTTTGGTGGACGTAGCTAGCACATCGCTGGTGAACCACGTAAATCTTGTGTCTCTCTTTACGTTCTATTGTTTGTGTTATTGTTCATATCACGATTGTTGTCACATCTATCCACGCCCATCACACTCAAACCGTTCGTTGTTGGATTGGGCGCCTCTGTTCCAACACTCTCCATAAAGCACTAGCTCTCCAGCACATTCTCTTTCATTGGAGAGTCAATACCTTACTTCACCCTCACAATGCTATCACTCTCCTGTCTAACTCTTCACCTCACTTTAAGTGGATCCGATTGTATTATTTTATCACATTTTTTCATTTTCCACTCATTCTTTTACTATGTTTTCGTAAAAGATCGTTATAAGTTCGATATTTTTCAATATCACATAAAATAAGTGGACATCAAAATTATATTTTATTATAAAATATTTTTTTAAAAAATAAAAAATTATTTTTTTGAGTAAAAAAGTTATTTTTGAAAATTAATTATTCTCGAACTTTACTAAATTAATAAAATATTTAAATCGTGAATGATTACCGTAATTTGGTAGCATATTATATAAGAGTGGGTGGGGTATGTGAGAGAAGAGAGAGTTGTAGCTAGCTACTTGTGTGCTGCGAATGGAGAGTTAGCTACATCAAATGTTGATGGAGAGTTAACTCTCCATTCTCTTGAAGCACACCACTGTGAGGTTAAAGTTAACTTCTTCTCTCTCCTCTCTCTTCAAGAGTTAACTCTCCATTTCGTTGAAGCACACCACTGTACGTGCTCTTATACACCTTTCCATGCAACGAGGGATAAGATACTTGTCTATGCACCAGAAAACAATACTTGCTTATTACTATCTCTATTATTTGGGATTTTGAACTTTGTGCGGTTACAATTTATATCTCTTCACTATTGCAGCCAACACCATTATTTGAATGTATTCCACTAGAAAATCTAAGATTAACTAGAGCACGACCATACCTCTAAAGTCTAAATCACACCATAAATATCACCATAGACCACTTGTTATTGTAACTAGTTTGCATGCCCGTGCCACGCTCGGGGTATATATTTATAATATTATTGTTTATACACGTATTATAAGGAAATGTTGCCTTATCTATGTTCTAATAAATTATCATAATGATTATTTTCCATAAATTAGCTTATACTATATTACTCTATAATAATTTATTACCATATTCTAACCGATAATTGTATTTAATGCTATTTTTATGTTCTATCCAATTAATGTATGATAATTTATTACCATATTCTAACCGATAATTATATTTAATGCTATTTTTATGTTCTATCCAATTAATGTATGCCAAGTGTCGTCGTGGGAAAGACTTGGTTTCAGGTTTTAATATATAGTATTAATGTATGCCAAGTGTCGTCGTGGGAAAGACTTGGTTTCAGGTTTTGCATGCCCGTGCCACGCCCGTGCAATAAATTTATATTGTTTATACCCGTTTTACAAAAAAAAAAGTGTTGCCTTATCTTTGTTCTAATAAATTAGCATAATGATTATTTTCCATAAATTAGCTAATACTATACTAATTTATAATAATTTATTACCATATGCTAACCGATAATTGTATTTAATGCTATTTTTATGTTCTATCCAATTAATGTATGATTATTTATTACCATATCTTAACCGATAATTGTATTTTAATGCTATTTTAATGTTCTATCCAATTAATGTATGCCAAGTGTCGTCCTAGGAAAGACTTGGTTTCAGGTTTTAATATATAGTATTAGATTAGATATTGCCATATTTTGTTTTCTCCATATGTGAAAATCAGTCACCCCCAATGCTAATAGTGACCATAATGGCATAATACCATATATCATGTCATTCTACTACATGAGATGGAGATTGCAAATCATCTTCCACAAGCTAAAGGACCTATCAGCTAATTTATGGTGCGCCTAACAATAAGATTCTAAAGGAACGATATGGAATGGGGATCTTTAGTTGTAAGGCCAACAATTAACTATACCAAGAGACAAGAATAACTTTGTCACCATGCCACGAAACAGACCAATCGGATTATTAGTAATTATGTGGCTACACCACCAATCACTTTGGACTCTAGTCACTCTACTATCACATTACTACTTTCTAATGCAACTTGCTCTCTCATGTGGGTCTAATTAGCCCCCAAAACAACTCGTAAATATTATGTAAAACGGGACAAAAAACATTTGTTCATTCCATTATAGATTAAGCCATTTGCTATTTGATAATTAATTAATTAGTATATTGAGTCATTTTGTTGGGTTCCCGGTTTTGATGATAACAAATATAGTAGTTGTCTAAGGTTAGTATTTTGAATATGTGATCCTTGGTGGAACTAACCTTAATGCTCTCGAGATTGTTCTAGCTTATATAAACAGGTTCCGCACTTCAAGATTAGGGAACGAGTCGAGGCATGGAACAACTACAAGTACAAGAGCGAATTTCGATCATGTGGATGATCATGTGTTGTAATGGTTAGAACTCTTGTACGGTCTTGTTTTGACACACTCTAAGATTGCTTGCCTTAAGGAAACGTAGCAGGGAACAACGTATGGAACAGTCTTCCTTACTCTGTTCCATACATTGTTCCTTTGCAACAGAATTTTGAAAACGTCTCACTTCTGATCTTCCGAGAAAAATAATATCTTCAATAATTTTGGAAATTTTTTTTACACTGATAATATCCCATATTTTCCTACTTTGGTTAATATTTTCAAAATTAGGCATTAGTTCTTTATTTGATTTCATAAGATAACTTTTCCTGAATAAAATCTTTTTATTATGAAAAGTCTATCTTTTGAAATATATCTTTCTTGATCAAATTAACCTAATGTTTTGATATTTAAGTTTCACATTGTTTTTCTTGGAAGATACACACACATTGAGCAAAAGAGCGTTTTGAGCAAAACAGAGTATTTCCTTTAAGGCAGAGAGTTTTCTTAACGGTGTGTCATCTCGATCTAGGCTTAATAGTATCTCACCTGCTTTCAAGAAGCACATCGAGATATCGAATCTTTGTAATCCTTATTTTCTTAAGAGTTTACGGGTAGAGTCACAATATCCGTGGTGGATATTGGGGTAGAGTTCTTTTGGGAAGAACGTCAATTGGTTCTTGTGGTAAGAACGTGAATTGGTGCTTGTATTACTCTTTGAGAATAGTGAATTATTGAAGATTAGAGTAGGGGTGGACGTAGACCTTGTGTTAGAGGTCGAACCACGGTAAATTCCTGTGTCTCTCCTTATTGCATTTGTTTTACTTTCTCAAGGAACAGTGTCTCATACATTGTTCCGTGCACTGCTCCTTACACTGTTCCATTACTTGTATCTCCACGAAAAGAAAAGAAGTCAGTGTATTCGGGTTAATTGCTCGAATTACTCCAGCCACTCTATTCACCCCCCCTCTAGAGTGCCGGCCTGATACCAACAATTGGTATCAGAGCGGGTTTGCTCAATAGGCTAATATCCTAGAGTAAACATGTCGTTGGGATCTGTGAAGGCGGAGATGAAGGGCGCAACTATTCCTGTGTTGAGTCCCACAAACTACAAGACATGGAAGGTACGTATGAGAAACTTTCTTCAAGGTTGTGACTATCAACTTTGGGTGATTGTCACCAAAGAAAATCTGAAGGTCACCAAGAAGGACGCTCAGGGCAATGTCGTTGAAAAACCAGAGGAAGAATATAGCATGCAGGATTATGGAACTCTAGAAAAGAATGCACGAGCAGCGACAATCTTACAGCAAGCAATTGGTGAGGATGAGTTTGATCGCATCTCTTCGAATGACACTGCAAAGGGTCTTTGGGATGCCATCGAACTTATTTACGAAGGAACCACAGAGGTAAAAAGGTCTAGAATTGATTTACTTACTACTCAATATGAGATGTTTAAAATGGATAAAGATGAGACCATAAAAGAGATGTTCACTAGGTTCAACAAGATTACTAATGAACTTAAATCTTTTGGCAAGTCATTTACCTAAGAAGAATTGGTTAGAAAGATCCTTCGTAGTCTCACTAGGGATTGGTTGGCCAAGGTGACAGCTATCAAAGAAGCAAAAGACTTATCCGATATGCCTGTGGAAGAATTAATTGGTTCCTTAATGGCACATGAAATGGAACTAATGCCGAATGATGAAGATAAGTCTAAAAGCAGAAGTTTGGTCCTAAAAGTTGACACAAGTGAGAGTGAAGATGAAATTGATGAACAAGAAAATGAACTTGCTATTATGACCAAACGTTTTGCTAGTGCTTACAAGAAACAGATGCTCAGTAGAAAAGGAAATCTTAATTCTAAGGGAAAATCCTCTTTCCCTGTGAATTATGGTAAGAAAGGCGTTTTTAGACAGGGATGTTTTCGGTGTAGCTCTCAAGATCACAGGATTGCTGAATGTCCTATGATGAAGCATGAGAAGTCTAGGGACAAGCCGAGAGATATTGCCAAAGAGAATTACAAGAGAGCTATGATGGCTGCTGTATGGGGCGACTCTGATTCCGAGGAAGAACAGTTGGAGGAACAGGTTCCAATTGCAAATTTATGTCTCACTGCTCTGAACATGGAACAGGGAACTGCACTGTTCCCTCCAAAGCCTGACTTGTGTCTTACTGCGTTAAGCACGGAACAGAGAACGGAACAGTTCCCTCCAGGGCCCGACATGTGCCTTATGGCAATACATGAGGATGAAGATGATGACTGTCAGGTAAGTTTTCAATCCATTAAGTCTGACTTGCCTAATTTATCTAGGGAAAAGCTTGCTAGGTTAATCATGGTAATCATAGACGAATGCATGGATATGGCTGTCACTTGTCAGGACTTAAAAGAACAACTTGAACATGAGACAACTAAAACTATCTTGCATGAAAACAAAATATGCTCTCTTGAGAAAGATTGTTCTGTGTTAAGTCAAGAGAATTCCTTGCTCTTAAAGGACCTAGAAGAAAAGAGTAGGAATCTGTCTATTATGCAAAATGAATTGAATGAGAAGTCTGTTCCTGTCATTGTTCCTGACACTGTTCCCGTGGTCTGTGAGTATGAAAGCAAGATTAGGAAATTGGAGAAAGAAATTTCTGATTTACTCAACTCTGCTAAGTGTGATCAAAATGTTTTGCAAAATATTGAAATGACTAATCATCAGGTTAATTCTCTGACTTCAAAGAACAAAGAATTAATGATCAAAATTGGAGTTCTTGAACATGATTTGATTAACGCAAAAAGGCAAAATGAAAGATGGTTTTCCAGTCAAAAATCCATAAATCTTCTCGGAAAACAATTTGTTAAGCATTCTAAAGCAGGGATTGGTTACATTGACCAAGAGACCAGTGGAGGGAACAGTCACAGGAACAATGTACAGAACAGGGACAAAGCTTGGTTGTTTGAGTATAAACGTCGCAAGTATGTTTGCATGCCTGAGCTTACTGTGTGTTCTTTTTGTGGTAATAATGGTCATGATAAGTTTGAATGTGTGAAAAGGAAGAAAGCTATCATAAGAAATGGTAAAGTAGTCAAGCAAGTGTGGGTTCGCAAGGATTCAATCAAAGCTATGACTAAAATCAAGGGACCCAATCTTGTTTGGGTTCCAAAATCAAAGAACTAACTTCCTTTGCAGGCTAGGGTGAGAGCGAGCAGTGGTTGGTACTTGGATAGTGGCTGCTCGAGGCATATGACAGATAACCCCAATCAATTTCTCTCACTCACAGCCTTTGATGGAGGGTGTGTGGCATTTGGACAACAAAGTGCAATCACTGGTAAGGTTGGTAAGTCACTCACACCCGATGATATTTATCTTGTTAAGGGGTTGAAGCATGATTGGTTGAACATACTCTTTAAAAGGGGTATGAAACCAAGATATTTGATAAGAATGTGCAGAATTACACAGAGTTTGATGTTCCAAATGCTAATGCGGAGGCTGGTCTCAACACTGTTCCCGGATATGTTCCTAAGACCAGTCAAAGTTTGTTTTGCTCCTGCCGAGGATTAGATTCAGGGGGAACATCGCGAGGAACACAAGACTAGTACATTATGCTGAAAACGACGACATTGGAGGTGAGGTAGGTTGTGTTCCTATCTTTTGTGATATTACTTGTGCCATTATTATCTCGACAAAATGTCCATCATTCTAGAACTAAGCATATTGACATTCGGCATCATTTTTTTTGGGGACAATGTGGAAAAGGGGTTTGTGCTTGAATTTTGTCAAACTGAAAATCAACTTGCTGATATTTTCACTAAACCGTTACCTAGAGAAAGGTTTCAGAAAATTAGAACTGAACTTGGTTTACTTAGACTAAGATGATTGTTTGCACACTTTGCCCCCCAATGATTGACGAGAATTGGTTGTCACCACTTGAGTTCCACAAATGTCTGTTGTATGCCATCTGATTGATCTTGTTGAAAGTGCTTAGATGATTAAAGAATCATGTCATGTTTGATAGCTATACTGACCATTAACCTAAGTTGCCTGGGAAACAGCGTTAAGAACAGCTATGAGAACAGTGTACTATGCCTTGTTCCCTTGCCTTGTTCCCTTTCTTTGATTTGCCTTGTTCTCCTACCTGTTTCAAAACACCATTCCTTCACCAGTAACTGTTCCCAGCAGTGGTCCTATGAGCAAAGGAAATTTGTGGAAAGTGCACATTCAGAGGATTTTTGGTAACCTGGATCACAAGTGTAAAATATGCAGCCAACTGTTACGGTGGAAAGATTTCATATATGTGGGTTTGGAAGGTTTCATGAAGCAAGATTGTCAAAAGGATTCTGCAGAGGAAAGGATTCTAAAGAGAAGAGGAGTTGTTTTCCAAAAAAAAAAAAAAAAAAAAAAAAAAAAAAAAAAACAGGAATTCCGAAATTTCCAAAAAAAAAAAAAAAAGAAAAAAAAAAAGGAAAACAGACTCTCAACCCACAGACGGACTCCAAGACGTATTAAGAGCAAAATAAGGTTACGGCATTTCCTCCTCCCAGACTAAGGAGTTGCTATTGCTACCTATATTAAGCTCATTCACTCCATTCTCTTCAAATTCTCAGAGACATAGTAATGAGGAAGAGGGTCCACACGATCGTCAAGTGAACAACGACAACCGAGAAATAGTAGCTGCAACTCAGGGGGAACCTCTTGAAGTGGTTTTTAATCAGCGGATCGAGAAGCTGTTTTTAGTTGATAAAGTAAAAAAAAAAACTCTGATGATCCAGTTGAGCACAAGTACTCCAGTGACTTGGTTCTGCCAAGTAAATTATCTACATCAACGTGCTTCACAAGCTCATGTGGTGAAAGCTAACTTGGACATTGCTACACCTATGGGTAGATTGGTTTTGATGGGAGCGTTAAAAGTTGTGATTGTTCTTGAAACTTCTGCCCTTGGTAGAAGTTGGCTAGTACTAATACTTCTGAGTACTACGACTGAGACCTATGCTGGTACCTTCACTGTTCCATCTTTCGTAACCAGTTTTGATGCTTTTGCGAGAACCTCTGTTCCCAATGCTGGTCCTTCCCCTGTTTCATCCACTGATCCCAGCCCTGGTCCATCACCTGTTCCCGTCACTGGTCCTCAAGACAACACATCTCAGCCTTAAGCCTCTTTTTCCATGGTTTCACTGTTCTCTGCTAATGGCTGTTTTAGACACTACAATGCTTTTGGCTGTTATGTTTCCTAGGATTTTGTGACCTGGTTTTGGCTTGTTATAGCTTGATTACATTTCATTCGAGCTATTTTGGTTTCTATTGCACCCTAAACCTGGTTCAATTCGCATTTGTGTAGTGGGTCTTGGCTTACTCTCTTGTGCAGTCTGACCTTTTTGATGGTGTCAAAAGGGGGAAAATTTATGCAAACTTTCCATCTTTAAGTCTATAATAACCAATGCTCTTTTCGAGTTTTCAGCGGTTTAGTTTGAATATCTTATGGTTGTGCTTTATGTTTGACACTAACGGTTTTCCACGTCCTTCTATTGTCTCTATGCTAAGTACTGAATTCTTCGAGTGTTTGGTGAAAGTTTGCACTAATATTTGTCATCATCAAAAAGGGGGAATTTGTTGGGTTCCCGGTTTTGATGATAACAAATATAGTAGTTGTCTAAGGTTAGTATTTTGAATATGTGATCCTTGGTGGAACTAACCTTAATGCTCTCGAGATTGTTCTAGCTTATATAAACAGGTTCCGCACTTCAAGATTAGGGAACGAGTCGAGGCATGGAACAACTACAAGTACAAGAGCGAATTTCGATCATGTGGATGATCATGTGTTGTAATGGTTAGAACTCTTGTACGGTCTTGTTTTGACACACTCTAAGATTGCTTGCCTTAAGGAAACGTAGCAGGGAACAACGTATGGAACAGTCTTCCTTACTCTGTTCCATACATTGTTCCTTTGCAACAGAATTTTGAAAACGTCTCACTTCTGATCTTCCGAGAAAAATAATATCTTCAATAATTTTGGAAATTTTTTTTACACTGATAATATCCCATATTTTCCTACTTTGGTTAATATTTTCAAAATTAGGCATTAGTTCTTTATTTGATTTCATAAGATAACTTTTCCTGAATAAAATCTTTTTATTATGAAAAGTCTATCTTTTGAAATATATCTTTCTTGATCAAATTAACCTAATGTTTTGATATTTAAGTTTCACATTGTTTTTCTTGGAAGATACACACACATTGAGCAAAAGAGCGTTTTGAGCAAAACAGAGTATTTCCTTTAAGGCAGAGAGTTTTCTTAACGGTGTGTCATCTCGATCTAGGCTTAATAGTATCTCACCTGCTTTCAAGAAGCACATCGAGATATCGAATCTTTGTAATCCTTATTTTCTTAAGAGTTTACGGGTAGAGTCACAATATCCGTGGTGGATATTGGGGTAGAGTTCTTTTGGGAAGAACGTCAATTGGTTCTTGTGGTAAGAACGTGAATTGGTGCTTGTATTACTCTTTGAGAATAGTGAATTATTGAAGATTAGAGTAGGGGTGGACGTAGACCTTGTGTTAGAGGTCGAACCACGGTAAATTCCTGTGTCTCTCCTTATTGCATTTGTTTTACTTTCTCAAGGAACAGTGTCTCATACATTGTTCCGTGCACTGCTCCTTACACTGTTCCATTACTTGTATCTCCACGAAAAGAAAAGAAGTCAGTGTATTCGGGTTAATTGCTCGAATTACTCCAGCCACTCTATTCACCCCCCCCTCTAGAGTGCCGGCCTGATACCAACACATTTTAAATAAATAAAACCCTACACACTTTTTGAAACTAAGTTAAAGAGAGCTTGGTTAAAGAGGACACTATATAATACTCATGAAGATTGTATTCAAATTCTCTACAGTTATTTTTCTGAATTTCCGCGTATTTACTAGAAATGGAAATGTGGACCAACCAAGTCGTCCTCGACGGCAGACAATGATGCTAACCAAACACAAGCAAGGTGCCGTCAATCACATATGAGCGGCATACCCACCACCCATTACCCATTTTTACACCAGCCGAGCATAAGAAACATAATCCTCATCATCGAATTGAAAACAACCCTCACACCTCCAAACCGCCCTCGGCGCAAAATGTCGTTGGCTTCACCGGCCTAGAATTGAAAAGTTGCTCTAGAGTTGGCTGTGGTGAATCCTTAGGGCTTTCATTAGCGCAAAAATATTATTATTAAGGTGGCTAGAAGGGTTTAGAGTCCATTTTGTGGCGTCGCGACATGGATCTGTCCTAAACTGTAATAGTCCAACACACTATAAGTCTCAACACAACCCAATAAAATGGAGAGACGCCCCTTAAACTCGTAAATTCTCGCAAGACTTAAAAGGTGAAAATCTTGTTGGTTATGATGGTAAGAATCTATTATAAACATTTCATAAGCTCTTACTTTGTCCAATGTGGAACAAACCAATTCCATAAGCCTTGGTATGTTACAAACTGCCCCATTCAAAGAACGCAACCTACTCTGCGCCTAAGCGAAACAAACAAGCACACATACCCCATGATTGCGCCCTCGCTAGATGGCTAGTCTAGGCTTGCCCAAGCACCCAATATGTGGTCGCAGGGTTGCTTTGATAGCACTTGTAACAGCCGATCTGCCCACCATATGTATCATCAACAATTCAACATAACCCACTTACATGGGTAAGTCACCCTTTAAACCCGTAAATCCTCCTATGGGCTAAATAGGTGAAGGTATTGTTGGTAGTATGATGATAAGAGTCATTGTAGACATTTCATAATCTCTTTAATGTTCCAATATGGGATATACCATTTTTGATAAACCTTGGGGTGTCACATAAACCCTTTTTCTGGCTTTCATGGCGGTGGTTAGAGAACACCGTTGAGGGTTTGGTGGTGCTAAAGTGCGGTGGTGTAAAGTGACAAATGTGGTACGCTTTGTGAGCGATGGAGGCAATGTGTCGAGGGAAAGGAGAGAGAAATTGTTGGTTGGTAGTCTTGGCTAGGAAGGGGGGTGAGAAAGGTGATGAGTTTGGGAATTGATATTGTTGGAGATACATGGTGTAGACACTTGCATTTCTCCCTACCCAAATGCCCAATGATGATAGGACCGTGAACTACGTCTACTTTCTCTACTATGTGAACCACCGTCGTTGTGAATCCATTAGCAAATTCATATTCACCCAAAACAAGGCCAAAAACAACCAATATCCTCCCCTTTTACACCTGACCTAACTCAAGAATGACTCGCGTGCTTAAATCGCCAAAAACATCAATAAAACATCTCTTTCTACGTCATTTCCTCACTCAAATGCACATGTTTAATAGTCATGTCCTAACAAGGCCAGATATGCAATTTTTTGTGGTGCGTCAAGGGGTGCAGTTGCACCTCCATGCACCCCTTGACGCACCTTCGCACGCACAGTGGCCTGTGCGCGCGCCTTGTGCACCTCCTCGTGCGCCCGACGTATCATCGCGCAAGTGCCTTGCGTACGAAACCTTAGACCGGCCACCCCAGGCTCCTCCACACTATATATAAATACACCCCATTTCTTCCTTATTTGACACCTTTGACACACATTTTCCATCCCAAATCTGCTCTTCTCGCTCCTCATCTCTATCCAAAAACACCCTAGCAACCTCCAACACATGAAAACCCTAACACAACACCAAAAACCCTCGGACAACCCCAAGCTCTTAGGATACAAATTCCCAAAGACTACAAAAAACAACACAAGCAAAGCACCTCACAAAACACTTATGTTCAAGGAGCAACACATCGCTCTAAGAACACATATATCCTCTATGACGCATACTAAGGATCAACGCAACGATCTCGAAGCATAGTAGAACAAGTATTAATATCGCGGACACACGTAAGTCCTCAAGGCACCCATTTTTTCTAAACTTTTTTTATTTATTCTCATATCTACCATTTCTTTATGTGTGTAATTTATTACTTTTAGGACCTAGATTTACATTTTTCCTAACCAAGATTTAGATCTAAAACAAAATACGTGAATCACACCTAACACACATAGTGCAAAGCGCTTAGACAAATTGGTAGTTAGGGACCGTTAATCAATCTTAATGATGTTACGACCTAATTTCTAGTTTATTTGATAAATAACTGACGTAACTAATTTAATAGGTTGTATGTAACATGTAAATGACTGGAAACTTGCATGACTTAACTTCTCGACGACTTGTAAACGATAATTCAGCTAGTAGATCGAGGCCGCTATACGTGGGCGGGGTTGAGTGTCTTATGGCTTCCCAACACGTACTGTCACCCACGAAACAAGTCTTGCGGTGCGTAGACTGCATATTGGCGTAGGGTACAGTGCGCATTTTGTTCCTTACGTCCCTATGTTTTGTCCCTTTGGATAAACGACTCGACAAAGTGTTTTGCATTTGGCATGACTCGTTTTCCCAAGTGTTTATGCTTAATGGGTGCAGACTCACTTACCGTTTACGCAGTCTCTCGGGAACAAGGAACAAGATCGTATTGCATGATTTCCAAAACCCCACAATTGTTTTGCGGCGACTTCTATCTTAGTGCAATCATCGCACGACTCACGCGTCCATCGCCATAGAAACCATCCGTGAAATCTACACATAGGAGCGTGTGGTACAAACAAACCAAAAATCTATGACTAATCCCACCCGGCCTCGAATCACCTTTATTGGCTCAGAGTTATTGGTACCAGTGTATGTAACCTATCTTTTAGCCTCTGAACATAGACTTAGGGTGTGTTTGGCCAAACTCCAACTTTTCAAAAACTTTTTCTCAAATTGGACCTTCTATTTTTTATGAACAAAGTTACACTGGAAGTGCTTCTTAGACTTATAAAACATGTCTCAAATTTGTGTGTTTGGTTAGTTTTCAGTTTCTAAAACCTAGAGACAGTTTTAAATCACTTTATGAGTTTGGCTAAACAAAACCCTTTACCATACTTATTAACTCAAAGTAGACTTTGGCTAGCAGGCGTCTTGATACCTTTGAAACATTTTTGTGTAGTGCCACTCTACCACTACGCTTTACTCGAAAATGATTGAACTTGTAGATATATAAGAATTAATCTTGGTCATTTTTTTTATCTTTATCAAATACCTTGTAACAATATTTTGAACTTTCATATGATTAATTTATACGAAATAGATTGTAGATGTCATTGTAATATCATGTGATGTACTTCACTACTTCTTTCTAGAACGAAATAGTTTTATCTTTGGCTATGTTTAGGGCGTGTTCGGCGCATGTTATTTTACCACCTTTTAGATGTTTGACCTGGTAAAACATCTAGTTTGATAATATTGGAGTGTTCGACGTTGCAACTATTGGAGTAGCTTTTGGAGGTTATTGGAGCTTTTCTCAAACGTTACCCATAGTAACGTTTCACTAGATGATGGGTATTACCTTTCAAATTTATCCCTACAATAAATCCTAAAATTAAGGGATTTTCCTAATTAATCTCATGTAACTTAATTTCTCTCCTAGTACATGATATTTTTACCGTTGAACAAGTGATTATCAATATAAACCCTTCAAATAAATAAATTTTCATACTTCCATATTTTGCTTATCTTTAATTTGATTGAATATAGAGACATAACTTAACTTTTTTTCATTATTAAAACCTTGAGCTGCTCTTGAAATATGATCTGATAATATAATAAAAAGGTACTTGCAGTAGAGGAGAGAATGCACTTGGAAAATTATATGGTAGAAGATGGGTATGAGAACAAATGAAGCACGTGTTGGGTCTGGGGTGTACTTGTGGCCTTGTGGGTGGTACAATAATCCTTTCTCTTTTCGTTTATGTTTGCAAATTGATGGATCAAAGTAGTATGATACTACAAATTAATACTTTGCATGCATTATGCTAATCTTTTTTATTATAAATATATTTGATCGTTGGCAAAATGATTCCGGCCACAAGGATGTAAATATATTTGACAAATAATGATCAATGTCCTTTTAATTAATTTTGGTTATACAACAGCTAGTTTTGCCGAACATGTCACATAGATTTCATCTACCACATCAAACAGCTCCACCTAGGAGCTATCAGCTACTAAAAACGCTACAGCTACCGAGAACACTACAGCTACCGAAAACGCTACAGCTACAGCTACAGCTACTTTTACCGAACAGACCCTTAGTATGCACAATAAACAAGCTTATTTGGGCAAAGTAACTTATTTGACTAGTTTTTTAAGCTCTTTGACCTGAATAAGTTTGTTTGGTAACATCACTAGCTTAAATAATAAACTAACTTATTTAAGATGTTTTCCCATGTAACTTATTTAAAAAGAAGCTAGCTTATCATAATTTTATCCCTAATTTACCCTCATTTTTTTTCTAAATTAAAATGGGATTAAAAATATTTAATGCATCTTTATGTAATTTTATATATATATCGGCTCCTATATCAGCTAATTTTGCCAAACATTCCTATTACTATCAGCTAAAAACTTTCAGCTACTATTGCAGCTATTAATTCAGTTTTCACTACTATTTCAACATTCATCTACTATTTCAAGGTTCAACTAGTTTTACCAAACATAACCTCTATCGATTTCTGATCCGATTCGTATTGATGTATTCTTAGGCGTGAAATGCTAGATTATTGGGTAACATGCGACATTTGTCCCAACATCTCCCCTCTAAAAACACATCTAATCTCTCCCAAACCCTAATTTCACAAGTTTGAGTTCGTTTGGTGACTAACAAAAAGGGTAACCTAGAATCACTCTTCACATTCATCTAAAGTTAATTTCCTATTAGGGAAAGCGAATGATGGGATAGAAGAGGTTGATAATGGCCATAACCCCACCTTTAAATTTTGTTTGATTAAACATCTTAGTGGTTAAAGCAAGACGTACTAGTACAGTATTATTATCTCTCCCATGATATCATCACTCATCATAAACAATCCCAATAACACCCACCACAGTTCCACCCACCACACACATTTAGGAGTGCGTATCTCCCTAAACATTTCATGTATAAATACTTTGATGTCATATTGTCATGCAATGCCACTTATTTTCTAGATTTGGGCCCCACTCCCTTGGAATCTTTGTAACATTAAACAACATATGTTTTGGATCTTTACTAATCTTTACAACTTGTGAGGGATCAATGAAAGAATTGAAAACTTAGCACTCCACTCTATTGTGTTTCCTTAATACCATAGGTTTAGTTTCACTGTACTTTAATAATTTCGTTTCATCACTTTAGTCCAAAATTCTATACAAATGTCGCCCTATGAGATCATTACATGCTTTGGTTTCCTTTGTCAAGGTTTCCTGTCTCTTTAGCCAGTTGTTGAAAAAATATCTAACTTATTTATCACGGATCGAAAGTTAGTTTTAAAAGTTGTTATTAGTAAGTAATAACTCATAAAGGCCAGGAGAATGTTTGTATTATTAACATGTACTCTTATTCATATTTCCGTTAGTTACTCTTATTCCCAAAACGATACAACCATGTGAGGAAACATGAAATCAAAAACTAATTATAAGAAGATTAGTTCCCATGAGAACCATGAGAACACCTCAATATAAGCTCAAATAAAATATATAAAACAAAAAATAAACTAATTAACTAATTCTCTCTCACCTCCCCCCTCCCCGACCTTCCCTTTTCCTCCCCTCGACCCCACCCCCGAACCACCAGCCCCACTGCCGGCCAGACACAACCAGCACCTCCACCGTTGCAACCACCACCACCGGGGTCGGACCACTCTCGCGACCGAAACCCCCTCCCCCTCGACCCTCCTCCACCCTCCTCACCCTTACCCGACCCATGTCCCCACCCCTAGCCGCCTACCCAACCACCGCCATCCAACCATACCACCTCAGAACCGAGAGCCGACACCACCATTAAGACGGCCGTCGTAAGGCGAGCCGAAGCCCTCACCACCGCGACACCACCTCCTCTTCTCCGTCCACGAATTCCTCACTCTCCCAATTTTCTCTCTCCTCCAAATTACACTAATTCCGGCGACAATTGTCGATTTCCGAAGCATTCAGTAGATCTAGAATGCACATTTATGAATTATGGAATGCACAATTACATGATTGGAAATGCACAATTACATCATTCGAAATGCACAATTACATCACTCAAAATGCACAATTACATGATTCAAAATGCACAATTAAATCATTCGAAATGCACAATTACATGATTCAAAATCCAAAATTACCTTATTCGAAATGTACAATTACATGATTCAAAATGCACATTTACATGATTCAAAATGCACATTTAGAAAAAATTAAATGCACATTTACATGATTTGAAATGCACATTCGGGTGGTGGTGCGACGGTGAGTAGTGGTGGCCAGAGTACGTCGGTGGCAGCAGGAATCGGTTCTTCGTCGCCGGAATCTACCCGTTGTTGGCTGTGGGAGAGTAAAAAAAGAGGAGAGAGAATGCATAGAAAAAGAGAAATGGAGGAAAGGGCAGGTGGGGATCGGACGCGGGGGTGGGAATGAGGTCGCCGGCGGTGGCGAGAAGAATCGTGGCGGCGGTCGGCTCACCATTCTTCGGCGGTGGTGGGTACTCGGTGATGGCGTGGAAAAGGTGGAGGTATGGTGGGGGACTTGGGGCAGCGGGGAAGGAGAGATAGAAGGGAGTTGGATTTGTTGAGTTTTTTTTTTATTTTTTTTATTATGGAAACTTAATCTTAACCCTTCATTTTATAATCTGATGGTAGGGAAGAGTTCTCATGGTTCCCATGAGAGGATGTGTTCCCATATGAACTGAATCCTATATTTGTATGCAATTTCTATTTATTTTTCAAAGCTGAGAATTAAAATTGAAATGTCAGGTTTTCTGTCTCTTTAGCCAGTTGTTGAAAAAATATCTAACTTATTTATCACGGATCGAAAGTTAGTTTTAAAAGTTGTTATTAGTAAGTAATAACTCATAAAGGCCAGGAGAATGTTTGTATTATTAACATGTACTCTTATTCATATTTCCGTTAGTTACTCTTATTCCCAAAACGATACAACCATGTGAGGAAACATGAAATCAAAAACTAATTATAAGAAGATTATATTTGTATGCAATTTCTATTTATTTTTCAAAGCTGAGAATTAAAATTGAAATGTCAGAGTATCCCCCCCCCCCAAAAAAAAAAAAAAAAAGAAGTAGCAATAATAGAGAGATAAAGAGTAAAGACCTTACTTGAGATCATTACTTCATTTTCAACTTTGTTTTAACTTTGACACACGAATATCCGTCACCCTAAACCTAAAGGCCTAAACTCCAAAAATCTATAAAAGCATTTTGCAAAAATGCACATGTATTTTTATCTTCCTTTTAAATAGGAATGCACATGTATTAAAATGCACCATTTAGGGCCCGTCCGATAACACTACAATTTTCCGTTTTTGGTTTTTTTTTTTGTGTAAAAAATTTAGTTAAATAAGTTGTAAAGATAAATTTTAATTGTATGTTTCTATAATAGACGTACTGAAAATGAAAACTGACAACTGATAACTGAAACCACTTTTTCTGAATTTCTGGTTTTCAAAAACGGACTTTGGTTTAAACAAAAAAAACTGAAAACTGAAAACAGAAACGATACCAAACATGCCCTTAGTTATTCGCTTTGTAAGTTATATTCTTTATTATTATGGTTATGTTTGGTGAAACTAGCTGAACTAGTAGCTAAATATCGAAATAGTTGCTGGAAGTTGAAATAGTAGCTATAGAGGTATACATGTAGTTGAGAAAAAATAGATGATCAAATGTAAATGGGTCGATAAAAGTAGGTAAAACAATATCATATACTTGTGAAATGACAAAAAAAAACATATAATCTCAAATTATTATCATTATTAAAAGAAAACAAATAAATAAGGACAATTTAGAAATTCAAATTATTAAAAGTAGCTTCAATAGAAAAAATACCCTATTTCAAAAAAAATAGAAAAAATACCCTATGCAACTTATCATTTAAGCTTACCTTAAATAATAAGCTTAGTGGTATTACCAAACGCGCTTATTCGATCAAACTAATGAATTGACTACTGAAATAAGCTAACAAAATGAAAATTGAGGATCAGGATTGGCCTACTGGTTAGGAAACCAAACTGTCTACGAGTTGTCCCGAGTTCCAATTCTCACATCTCTACTCCGCGGTATTAGATGTTCATATGTACCACAAATACAAGATAAAAGCTAACATATACTACAAAATACGATTTATATTTTAGAGTACTGTAAGTAAGATTTATTCGTCTTGTGGGAGTCACATATGTCATGTCACACTAGATTCACGCAAGTTTAATTCCAATCAGCTCGAGAAAATTGTAGAGCAATCATTAATGTATCCTTATTTATCATTTTTGTTTCCAAAATTTCTACTCATGGACAGCTTGGCAGTCCCAAATTATGGACATCAGGTTTGAGGATCTGCTCCCATTTTTTGTATGACCGTTCAACCTTCATGGGTAAAATCAAGAGTCTAAAACACGCATCGTATCTCCACTTTCAAAAAAATAACATATCATATTCGACTACAGTCATAGGATGGTGTATAAAATCACTATTCACGCAAGTTTTTATAAGTAATAGTGTTGAGTGTTAACCATGGGAGTATATAATGTAATTGCGCTCCAATTCAAGACTTCTGTATTTGCAACTACTCAATTTGATCGTAATAACCTTGATATATCTTGAACTGTAATGCGTGTTTTATGCGATTCACAAGATTAATCAAACATCTCACTTATCGGCGCGTCACAGTGAAAATTGATACACAAAACGTACGTAAAATCATCATAACCAATTCTAGGGGCAAAGCCTCACAATCGAATCTTACCTCTTACTTCACAAATTTTCCACCTCGACTTCTATTCACTGCCTTAGCTTCAAGGACTACTAACCTTCGAAACTAAGGTGTAGTACAACACTACAGAGTACTGCATTATAGTCACATACTACCATGTCGTCTTAGATTGGTCTTCTACATTACTCATCCGAAAATTGTAAGAGACGGATCCTCTAAACTTGTAATTTACTCGACAAACTTTAAGATTATTAACTTTAAAAGATCTCCAAACCATTGGTAACGTAATGCTAAACAACATTCTTCAACTACTAACTCTAATAGATCCTGACCCATCCGTAACGCTATGCTACAGTGACGGTAGTCAATCAATATTTCTCTAGTTGGCACCTTCCGCATGTATTTCTACAACAAATTGAGCAGCCCACCCTTGAGAAATGACAAAGCTTTTATTTTGAAAACCTCTTTCTAATTCCTAGCAGCCACATATGGATCATGGTTGCTTAACAATGGGCAGCCCATTGTTTTTTTATACCAAAATTAGAGGCCTAATTAAGAAGAAATAATAAAGATTTGCTAACCTTTTTGCTAGTACTCAAAGAAAAAAGATTCACATGACATCACCTTGAGATCCTGCACATATCACTCAGCACCCTCCAACAAAGTAGACTAATAGAAAAAAGATCCCACCATCAAGTTAATTACCATTAGAATCCAAGCAGAATCTACAACATCCCAAATGCTCCACTATTTGTTTCTCTTCTTTCATACTATTATTGTAGCACTACCTGAGCAGGTGTCTCTACAACAGTGATTATAGTCACATTACCTGAGTCACCCACAGTTTTAGTCTGTTCGGGTCGTACATCGGGCGCAAATGTAGATACAATTTGATACAAATGACGGAAAACTGAATTCGAAGCATGTCGTGATACTGTAATTGTCTCCATCATAATAAATCCCTCCAGTGGAGACATCACTGATACAAGTGCACTGACTCTATCTACCACAATTATAACCTTACTTTTCAGGCCCTTTCTACATGTTGGAATTCCCTACTGGGCCGACTGCTTTCTATGACTGTTCTAATCCCTACTGTAGTAAACTGGAGATGCATGTGATTAGTAATTAGACGTGGCCACACGCATTAATTCGTAGAAAATGAAAAACGTAAGAAGTTTGTATGAGACCGTCTAACCATAAAGTTATAATCATTATAACACGTGATGGGTTTTAAGGCACAGTGTAACAAAGTCGCAGAGGAGGTTTAGGATTAAATTTTCATTTGTATGAGATTCAATATTCAAAAAACTTGTGCTCTCTACATGCAGCGGCATCATAGTTAAACACTTGAACTATGAGGATAAATAAGGAATGTACATACCAGCAAACGGCGCGCTGCAGTTCTGATGCAATATGTACATTCAAGAATGAATCTAATTTACTCTCTTATTGGTCAGCTGAAATGAGTGTAAGGCTACCAAGGCCAAGAAGGCATTGATGGCAGATGAATGCAGTTTGTGTCGCCGAAGGTGTCAACGCAGTATTCCACGATTAACAGAAAAGATCAGTAACTGAAACCAAAAAAAATCAAGTCTTGTCCGAATTACCAGTCCAGTGCATAAACTTCTTTACTTCATCATATAGAACCAGGATAGCAGCAGCACCAGTACTCCGAAACATGTTTGAAACGGCACCTCGATAAAAAGATTTGAACCCTTCTGTTCTGTATATAGTCTTCCAGCAATCAAAGGTATTGTCATACATTCGCTTCTTAAGTCCAGATTGCATCATCATCCGTCTACGAACAGTATCAAATGGATAAGACAACAGCCCGGCTGTGGTGGTCACTGCCTGCGCTGCTAACCAACGCTTCCACAGTGCCAACTCTAGGTTAGATTCCTTGGTGAGAATATCTTTAATAGTATCAAAGCCACCAAAATAAATCCCGCGGTGGATAACCATTCCATGGAAAGAAGCAGGGAGTCCCCTGTAAAGACCACGAATCCCATCAACCTTATAGACAGTACTCATGAAGTGGTATATACCCCGAAACTGACGAGCATCTGCTTTCCCCAAGTCTGCGGCCAGTCGGGTATGGGCAATATCAAGCGGATAAACAATGACCAAAGTTGAACACCCAGCTGCAGCCCCGGCAAAAAAGTTGGCAGCTGTGCCGGACATTATAGGTGGGCCATCATCTTCATTTTTTAGAATGTTACGATAAAGGTCCTGGAATAAGAAACATAATCGATGAGTATTTTTCGTTACATGTAAACAACAGCGTGGTGATACATCAAGTTGTCAAATAAAAGAAAGGTCTTTCCCTGTCTCAAAATTTTAAATGTTTATTCAGCTACCCCTGAGCTTCTATCATGCTCCTAAGAAAACCTAACATAATTTATCCAGTGCAATAAAAGACAAGCACACGGAAAAAGTGGATATAGCTGTGAACTTAAATAGTTCAAATTTCCCAACTTTCAATTAATCACAGGGTCTGTGGCAGGTTATAGAAAGAATATCCATATTGAAGGGGCTGGCGATAACATCTAGCAATATTAAGTTGAGCAAACCTTTCAACCAGCTAAGCTGGTAACTTGAACTTCAGAGAACTCTCTGGTACAAAACAAAGCTCCTACGATCACCTACTATGTGTACTCGGCTAATATGTCTGGACATAGTAACACACCAAAGATGTCTAAACTTAAAAGCAAATAGAAGCATATGATGTCAATCAGAAATGTACGTCTGATTGCTGTTCCAGCTACATCATCCATTGCAGACTTAAAATTTAGTATCACAATCACAACAACTGCCTAAAAAACCAACTCGGAGACAATTAGATTTCCAGATAAAGAAAAATAACTTCCAGAGAAGAAGATAGTACAATCAGAAGACACACACACTTAAAAATAAAAACATAAAGCCAAGAAGAACAAGAATAAAACACTAAAGCCGAAGCCCCTAATAAAAGCCATGTATCTTGTAGGTAATATTGGATTTTAACCTTTGCAACTCCCTACTCGTAGACTGCAGAGAAACTCATGGGCCTTACAACTCGCTTCCCACATTGATGTCCCTCATCATCAGCTCAAATCATACACATATTGGTACTACGACAAGTTTAAACAAAGTATGCTAGGCCCACATTCTTTTTGGAATCTTGAAGAAACACAGGATTAGAGCATAAATATACCACTCATGCTAATCACAGTTGCCAAATTAATTAGGATCCAAGTCTACACAAAAAATGAAATTGCCACCCAGGATGACCGTGAAGTATGAGGAAATCCTCATGTAGCAAAATCTACTTGCTTTTGAGATTGTGTGCCTCCGAACAAGACCCTGCACGACTCTATAGAATATGATTAAGAATGCTACTCTACATAAGGCAGAGAGACAAGAAATCTTGATCCCTAACTTCGAAGTCCAAAAACAATAGCCAGCTCCCTTAATCCTTACATCAGCCTTGTGGTCGTGGCGTACCCTTTGAAACTATAAGATATTCATTCCCACCATCTTGAGATTCCATATCAGCCTAACTTGTCTGTATTATAACTAATTTCTTTTTTTCTGGGCTCAGAGGTAACAGATAACTAAACACAAGATGAGGCGCTCTTGTGAAGGGAGTAACTTAAATGAAGTCTGCATCACAAACCTCAAAGTTTAACATACTCAATATACTTGTACACATCAAATACTTCCCAAGAGAACTCTGTCAACCCTCTTTCCTACTACATAACCCCAAGTTGGATATATATCTTGCCCATATCAAACATGGGCTCACCTTCTCCATAGAATGAATCGGAAACTAAGTTGTAAGACATCAAATATCTCTTACTGAAATTCTGGCATCAACATTCAAAGAATCTTAGCCACAGCACATCCAAACCGGGGATAATTCTTTGCCAGCCGGTGCTTATCTATGTATCTATCTCCCACTCACTCCATCACAAAATATGGGGATAAACCGTAGAAGGTAGTGAAGAATAGTGTTAGGTATGGTACACTTAACACCAGGCCATTCAGATTTGATGACATTATGATTGATAGGTCAATAGGTGGATTTCAAGAGACAATAGTGATAGACTGACAAAAGTACCACTCCTTGCCCTTGAATTCTTCTATCAAGTAAATTGAAATCAAACATAATATTTTCACACAAGTTGTTCAAATTGCTTCAATATATGTTTTGTATGAAATCAAAAATATTCCCTCGAAAAAAAAAAAAAAAAAAAAAAGAAGCTGAGTGATTCCCAAATTCCCCAACTCCAGCTAAGATTCTACGGTAGAGGTTTCCTTTTGAACACGATAATGGGAGAAAAGGGGTAAGGGGTTTCTATAATAAGCATGTTGGTAGCTAATCATCTTACAAGTGGGCATTGGATGTACATAAATCCACAAAATCAAATCCCAAATCCACTTCTCCTTTGAACCCCTGTATGTTGGACTCGTAATTCACTTCTGACTCCGTGTTCGATAGCCCAAACCGTAGCTTCTGGCTAAGGGCTGTGTCAATGGGCTATGCACCAATCTAGGGGCACCTGTGGGAACCTCTCTACTGATGAACCATCAAATGAAGCTTCCTTTGATTACCAAAAATTGATTACCGATCATCAAATGAAGCTTCCTCAGTACGGAGCACAAATTTAACTGCCCTTTCACATATTTACATTCCCAGATATTTAGTTTACAATCCATCTCTTTACATAATTTTGTAAAACCACCAAATAACCATGTAACTGAAACCAATCAAGAAACTTCTATTCTTTCATTGTCATCCTTAAAATTGATTTGCAGCGTCAAAAAACAAAAGGACTGCTTCATGTTATCCGTGTCAAATGACACACAACCTCCCTTACTCAGCTGGAAAGACAGCTGAGCTAGGAATCCAGTAGTATGAAGAATCTCAGATGCTCATCTATGATACCTTTCTCCACGCATCCCATCTTCTGTCAGAGATTAAACCAGACCCCCCCACAAGAGATGAACTCTTTCAATTGATTAAGCCAATTGCTTCAAAGATTTTCACCATGTGATGCTCTACAAGGAACTCAGTGCTAGAAGCAAACATAGAATTTGAGTTTGGGTCATGACGTTACTGAGGAGTAGTACATGATCCAGACAACCCTAAACTGGTAAAAGATAAGAATCATATCTGCTCCTGCTCATTATTGCAGTTCACAATTACTTTTGAAAACAGACCGATAAGTTAAACACTTAACGGTATATTTTTCCTCAAATGTTGGAATTATGATCCAATAATAATTAGTCAAAGTTTGTTTGTGTTTGTTTCTATATTTTAGCTAGTAATAGCTAAGAATTAGAGTTTGTAGCCACTGTTTGATGTTATGGAATTATGGCTACGGGAGATGTGGGACTTGATTACTAGTAGTTGCTAGTTATTGGGAGATGTAATGCCTATATAATAAGGGGCTTAATTAGTTGAGATTGATTGAGTAAGTTTAAGCAGTAAAAACTTCTCCAATGTTTTACTCTCCTACCTCTAAAATATCCCCAACAAAGCTCAAACAATTGTACACTCCTGTAATCAGCGGATCAGGGCACTCCTTTTTAGGTAACTAGAAACTTACAACACATTCCACCAAGTTTATCAGCAACCTAGTAAGTTAGTCACAGAAGGGCTGACTACAATGTTTGTAGTAATATGCTTCGATCTTTGAAGTCTATGCTTCCAGAAAGTCCTTTATAATCCAAGAAAAGTATTTCTTCCCAGACCTCATTAACTACTGACATTCATCAACAAGTTCAGGTAACAGAGGAAAGACCTGATTATTAATTTCTAAATGAAATGCAGACAAGCAACAACAGACAATTGTCCCCCTACCTCACATGGACAATGTGACCAATATACCTTGGCAAGTAAATGGTAACCTGAGCTCCGTTCACTCCGAGCAAAACTGATCATTCAGTGCCTTATCAGGGCAAGAAATAGTACAAAATCTCAACCTCAATTGACAGTCCACTAGATGATTCCAAACAAAAAGACCCATATACTAGGCCATATAACTTAAACCCCATCCAATTACTAGCAGTTTGCAAGGCAGTGCAAAAGTGACACCTAAACCAATCCAGAAAGTAGGGGTCTAAACACCAATCCTAAAAGTCCTTCATTCTTCCATACTAATGAACTTGTTCACAAGGAAAAACAAGCTCAACTCAGCTATTCCCTCCAAAAGTAGGGGTCTAAACACCGATGCTTAGTTCTTACAACTGCCATATAATGCATTTGTGCCGAATCTTATACTCAAAACTCATGCACATTACTCCGAACATCCAAAATCAAGCTAAAACCTGATAAAATTCCCGTCTTTGAGCATATTTCACCTCGATCTCCACCACAAAATGTCCAAAACCACAGCACAACCATGTAAGTTAAAGAAACCAAGAAACTTATATTCTTTCATCATCAGTCATCACCCTTAAAATTGATACACAGCTTTGATAGACAAAGGGGTGTTTCATGCTATTCACGCCAAAAGATACAATTTCCCTTTGACCAGCGGGAAACATATTTGAGCTGGATATCCCGTATGTTTCAATGAATCCTGAGATACTCGCCTATTATAAATATTACAGGCATCCCCTCTTCTGTCATAGATTAAACTAGCACACCCACAAGAAATGAGCTGATTGCTTCAAAGATTTCTACCATGTGATGCTCCACAAGCAACTTAGTGCTGGAAGCAAACACAGATTTTAACTTTGAGTAAATATAACGTCACTCAAGAGCCTGGAGAGTACATGATCCAGACAACCCCAAAAAAGAGAAACATAGTGTAGGCCAAATCATCCAAAATGAAAATTACAAAGCTTACTAACTACAGTAGCCAATAGATTCAAGTTCAGAATATGCTTACAATCTTCAAGGTAAATTACTCAAATCTGCTTCTGTCCATCATTCCAGATCACATTTAGCTTTTGGAAGCAGACTATGTTCTCAGTTAAATGTATCCTTTTTCTCAAACAATGTACACTCCTGTTATTTAATCTTCAAACAAACAGCAGCTTAGGGCATTCCTTTTTTGGCAGTTACGCCATGTTCCACCGCAGTAATATAGTAATGATGGGCTGACTATAATGTTTCCAGAAATATGCTTCTATCTTTAAAGTTTAGCTTTCCACACAAACTCTTTTATCGTTGCAGGAAAGAACAAATGGGAATCATTTCCTCCCAGACCAGGTCAGCCAACCAATATCTTTGTCAATTGTCATTCATCGCGGAGTTCAGGTAATAGAAGAAAGACATAATCATCCCTCTCACAATGAAGTGCAAGCAAGTAGCAATCTATAATTGTCCCTGAACCTCACGAGGACAATACAACTATATACCTTGGCAAGTAAAGGGTAACAAGCCCCGTTCACTCAGAGCAAAACAAATCATCATTCTGTGAGTCATCAGGACAAGAAAACGTACAACGCCTCAACCTGAATTGACGGATCCAAACAAAAACACATAGACGACAGGCTATCTAACTAAACCCCCATCCAATTACAGGTAGTACCACCCATCAGCAAGCCACTGCAAAATGAATCCCTAAACCCTGCAGAAAGCTTTATCAATTCCCCGATAAACTTATAGAGGATTTATCTCCCCAGCTCGAATAAAATGCTGCTTCATTCTTTCAAACTCACCAACTTGTCAATAAGAACACAAGGTCCGTTTAGCTAAACCCTCCGAAAGCACCCGTCTAAACACTGATTCTCACTTCTTACGACTGCGTAGAACGCAATTCAGCCACATGTCTTATACTCCAAAACTCATACACATTACTCCAAACATCCAAAATCAAGCTAAAACCCGAAAAAATTTCCCGTCTTTGAGCATATTCACCTTAACTCCCGACAAACCACCACAGTCTACAATTCCACAAACCACAATACTACTAACATTCAGCAAAACCAGCCTATACATGAAGGCCACATAACACACCAAAATACATTTTCACATAATACTACAAACAAAACAGATAATTCACAGAAATAACTTAGCAACACGAATAATATTGATTTGGGGTCGGCTAACATGAATCGTCATATAAAACCAAAACTCGAAAAATAAAACAAAAATTGAGCGGAAGATACCTTGAGAGAGAAATTGAGAGCAACAGAAGGGTAATACCGAAGAACACTACTACCATTACCCCTCCAAAGAGAGAGAAAACCTTCATCTTGTACAGTACGCACAATACAATCAAGCATACCCTTAAACTTGGTGTGTCTCCCAGCAACAATAGCCAAATTACTCTCTTGGGTTTGAAGCAAAAGCTTGGCTCTTTCAATGGGGGCAACAATCGTGTGGACTACGCCACCCATAACAGCACCCGCCATTAAATCTCTCTGGAAATTGGTTGCGTGTCTCCATGATGATCTTGACCCACTTGCTATTCTTGCCGCTGGATTTGTTGACATACTATTACTATTACTACTACTCTCTTCTTCTCTCTCCTCTTCCACCATTTTTGTACACACAATTTTATGAAATTGATTGATGGGTTTTTACTGGGTGTGTGACCATGATGATTGATGAAAGATGCAAACTTTTGGGGGTTGGGTGATGTGAAATGGTGGTATGATTGTGCATAATTTGTTGGGATTTTTGGGGGGGTTTTTTTTTTGGAGGGGTTGTATTTGTATCTGTTCTTGTTGATTTAGGGGATGAAATTCAATGTATGATTACATTAATTAAAATTAAAATTAAATGATGGAATGTTGAAATTTATTAAGGGTCGATTGATGATGTCATGATGAGGATCAGAGAAAGTGGATAAAATGGGAAGAATTACTTTTGTTTGGGGGGACTGATTATTCGAGTCCAAAGGAAAAGGGATAGGAACAAAAGAGTTGTTCTACCCGATCGAATGAGTTATCAAAAACCCGTTATGACTCGAAATGACCCGATCAACTGATTGGAGACTTAAATTGACTCGACTAGACCTGAAACTGCCCCGACCCTCACCTAAATCTATCTCACCCTAGCCTCCCTCTCTTTCTCCTCCTCCTCCTCTCTCAAAAACCCTAACTTCTAAATCTAAATCTAGGGCTACCAGCCATCAGTTAGATGGTGGTAAGCCCCAATTCTCTTATCAATCACAATAATCAATGATTGTGCATAATTTGTTGGGATTTTGGGGGGGGTTTTTTTGGAGGGGTTGTATTTGTATTTGTTCTTGTTGATTTTGGGGATAAAATTCAATGTATGATTAGATTAGATTAAATTAAATGATGGAATGTTGGAATTTATTAAGGGTTGATTGATGATGAGAATTGGAGAGAGTGGATAAAATGGGAAGAACTGAAGATGTTACTTTTGTTTTGGGGGACTGGTTGATTATTCGGTCCGAAAGGAGGGAGAAAGTGAGAAACCGGAGGAAAAGGGATAGGAACAAAATACTCTGTAGTTGTTTTCCTATGTGCATGATAATTCATACTCCCTCCGTCTCAACTCAAACGCTCCATATTACTTTTCAAAACGTCCCAACTCAAACACCCCATCTATTTTGGGACTTCATTATCTCTCCTACTTTTTTTAATTTTCCACTCACTCTCACATTCTCTCTCCTACTTTTTGTTAATTCTCACATTTTCTCTCCAATTTTCTCCTAATTTTCTTTCACTACCACTATTTTGCTTTCTTTACTAATTTTCCTTATTTCACTACAAATGGCCCACGGGGCGTTTCGAGATATGAAGATTCACAAAAAGAAATGTGGATCAGTTGATTCTTGGCATGGCGTTATCATTACCCCTAAAAAAGGTGTTGACTTTGGGCACCTTTGGATTAAGACGAGATTAAGGAGCAAATTATATCATGTCCTGAAAGCTCTTTACGACTTACGAGTAGCTCAAAAACAAAACTTGTCCCAAAGATACTGACCCGAAATACGATTATATAACGTACATATGAGAGTAAAGATATTGGTTAAGACTCGAAATGAGCCGAGTTGAAACTGACCCGACAAGGCTCGAATTGACTCGACTCGGCTTGAAATTGCCCCGATTCTAAGTTTCTAACCTAAATCTACCTCGTAACAACTTTAATGAGTCACTGCCTCACTAGTACGGGTGGCAAATGGGTCGTCGGGTCGGTTCAGGGTCGGGTTGTGTCGTCGGTTCGTATCGGGTCGGGTCATATTGAGTTAGATGATCTTTCGGGTTGCGTTGTTTTTGGGTCGATTTTATCGAAAAAATTTTGTGTCGGATCGGGTCGGTTTTGACTCAGGTCACAATCGGTTTAATTACTAATGGTCATCTATGGCTGTCAGTTCAATTTTTGGTATTACAAGTCGGGTCATTGTCGGATCACATGAGGTTGGGTCGGGTCTGTTACGAGTCGGGCATCAATGAGCCTTGTTTGGTTGACCACAATTTCAGGCCTTATCGGGTCAGATATTCAAGTCACTGAGATTAGCAGTGCCACAAAAGAAAGCCGACAGGAATCCTATTAACCCAATTGAAGATCGAATACACCCGAGAATGACCCTACTCGGTACAACCCGGAACATAAACCGATCTGAAACGCTGGAACCATCCCACATACTCCGTATATTGTCACCCCAAGTAATTCTAGTAAGTTCATCCTATTTTATGACGGGACTAGTAAGTTCATCTTAACTCTTTCTACTAGGATCATTTCACGAATTTGTATCCCATGAAGTAAAGATAAAACTCCACATACCCAATATAGTAAGAAAAAAAAAGTCACAAATTATTGGTAAGTTCTCTTCCTAAAGAGTTAAGATCATTGAAACTTTGAAAGTTTGAAACCAGTTCCGCAAACCCGTTTTGCCTAAGCTCCAATAGCAACTTCTGGATATTACCATCAGGAACTGGGCCGCACACAAAACACTAGCAGGCCTTGGGAATTTACTAAGAGCCCAATTTAGCTTGTACAACCTCTTACAAACAGATTCTCAATTTTCTTCTTCTCCATTGGTTTTATTTTATTTTATTTTTATTTCACTTTCCCTTTTTAAAATTCTACCGCACGGCAATAAAGCCGGTACCGTTATATATGACCCTAAATGTTAGACTGTGATACAATATCATGTTGTTAAGAGGAATGTGGCGTGGGCGCGCATGCTATGACGGATGTGTGTGAACGTACAAAGAAAGAACGAATAAGAAATGAAGTGAATAAGCAGAAAGTAAGTGCTATATATTAAAAGTTGTGTTAGAGGCAACGACCACGTTCACTTCGTTCAATTAGGCCGTCTGTCATGGCACGTGGAATGTCCCTTTAAGTTTCACTTAAAACAATTATTTAAAATATCTTTTATGGTAAAGAGTGTAGATGGACATTCCATCCATAGTGATATAAAAGTGACGTTTTTCACATTTTAAAATTCTCAAAAAAAAAAAAAATTGTTATGAGTTGATCTACTCTTTTACCTTATTATAGTTATTTACTTATTTGTTCTCTTTTGAGAACATTTAGTACAATATTGTACATCTATTACACAATCATTCTTTATATTACAAGAAATAAAATGATAAAATCTATTTCGGGCGTGTCGGAATAATAAATTAGTGAGGATAAGATGGCAGAATCGCCTGAGTTATATGCTCACAAGAGGAGAAGGACAACAGACGCGCCAGTTAGAAGACTTGAAGCGCGGGTAAGTGATAACATTAGAAGGGGTTGAGAAAGACCCAAAATGACTTGATAGGAGTAAGCTGGAGTGACATGATCGAGTGTATTGGGCCATTGAGGCTTGAAGTGAGTATTGGGTCATTGAGGCTTGAACAGAGTACGAGATTGGATAGGATGAAATGGAGAGACAAAATTATGTGAAGGATGGAGTTTGACTTTTAAATATTTCTTTGTTTGTTTTTCCGAAAAAAAAAAAGTTAAATGAGTCCTATTTCTTTTTTTCCTTTCTCCAAAATCCTCTCTTCTAAACTTTGACTAAGTGTCTGTTTAGCCAAATTTTTGTGAACATGTTTCTATTTTTCGTAATCAGTTTTCTTTATAACCAGCTTTTTGAAAAAAAATGATATTTTGTCAAACACTCCCTTATAAAAGATTGACTTTGTCAATTTCTCCCAAAAGAACATTTTCGACCACAAAAAGTCATCTTTCCGGTATGACCACTGCCTAGCACATGAGTTTAATGGGATTTGTCTTTTTTTTTTTTCTTCCTTTTCTTTTCATCCTTTTCTTTTCATCGTCTTAGGTGAGTTTTGTCCCTCTAAATATTGAAACGTGAAAGAAGAGAGTAGAGGGACAGCAGGACAAGTAAAAAAAGGCAAAAAAGAAAAAGAAAATTAAAAGAAAAGGACAAATCCGATTAAAGTCACGTGCTAGATGGTGGTCATGCCGAAAGTTGACTTTTTGTGGTTGAAATGTTCTTTTGGGGGTGTTTGGCAAAAAATCCTTGAAAAAAGATCGAGTGTTTGGTTCAAAATACTACAAAAGCGTTTAATTTCTTTTGTTATTGTAATCTAATTTTTTTTTTGTCAAATTAAAAATATCTCAAAAATAGATTATATTTTAGAGAAACGGAACAAGAAACACCGATTTGGTGCTTCTGTTTTTTAGGGTCAATATTAAATTATGGTATTTTATTAAATAGTTTATAACTTCTAAAAAATATAAAGGTTGGTCAAGTTTATAGCTTTGGAATTTATACTTTTAGGGACTAAAAACACTTTGAAAAATTAGGACAAACACATATTACTAATTAGATAAAAAAAAAATCTTTGGTCGTCTCTCTCCCCTCTCGAATAGCCATTTATCGCAGATTCG